>CM076573.1:269924480-270256260 GCA_034641835.2 Pinus albicaulis
ATCTCGCCCACGGCGGCTTTAGGCTCTTTATTTCTCTCAGCCCAAGAGGGGCCAGGCCTCTCTCACCCCACCAGATGAAGCGATATGGCGCAACCTTTAAACAGTGTTGGTTGCTCAGGGAACAATTGCGATCTAGCAAGAAGATCGATACACAGCTCACGGACCTACTCATGGACTCTTAGATATCTTCACGCATTCACTCAACAGCAGTGCTCCATCTTCGGAAGATCGCTCACCGATGTTGCACGATGGACAAACAAAATTTGATATAAAAATATATATAAATACAGTCAATTTTTTGCTATGCCCAGGAAGGGCCAAAGGCCCTTATGGGCTCTGATACCAAGATAAAACTTCAATATGCAAACTCTATTTAATTAATCAAAGAGATTACACACATTTATATTACACACATTTATACATGAGATAGTCTCAAGATAGGAAATCTATCTTGGACGCACAATAATGTGGTTGAGAGATTTTCTCAACCACACACTAAACTAGGAATAAATATAGTTCTAGCTACTTCCTATAATGTAGGAACAGACTCTTTATGTGGAGAGTTACAAGTAAGAATTACATATTCCAACTCAATAATGAGGTTGTAAAGCCTAGATATTTTAAATAATTTACAAATATTTTTAATTCATTGTTATCTCAAGGTAAATAATACTAATGTGAGTTATAGAAGTGATAGACGTCTCGACTTCAAAAAAAAATAATAATAATAATTTAAAGTCAATTATGTGGATGGCTGCATGAATAGTTTTGGAAGTTTTTATGGTTTATTTTTTGGTGTGATTCGTTGAAATTGTAACCTTAAAAATTTTCCAATTAAAAACATAAAAAACCAAATTTAAATAAGGCTAAGCACAAATCAATAGTAAACTAAAAATATTTTCACTAAATTCCTTACTGAAAAGTTTTCAAAACCTTAAAAAAATTCCAACGAAAAGCAGAATTTAAATAACAAAAAATACAAATCAATAATAAACTAAAAATATTTTTACTAAATTCTTAATGAAAAAAATTCAAAAACCTTAAAAAAAAACCCAACAAATGTGCGAAATAAAAATATAAGGTTTAGAAAACCCATAACAGGTTTTTCGACTTTTTCATGGATAAAAAATTAATAATGGAATCAATAAATTTGATAGAATCCCCTGTGGAAGGGATATGTTTTGCATATTCTCTGCAATTTGAAAAACTGACAACCAAGAGCAACAATTAGCATCAGATCGGGTATTCTTCAAGCAATGTTGTGATAACCAAGTTATTCCTAGATTCACCTATTGACTTCCAAAACACTAACAATTAAGAGCAGCAATTAGCATCAGATCAGGTATTCTTCAAGCAATGTTGTGAAAACGAAGTTATTCCCAGATTCACATATTGACTTCCAAATAGAGAGGATGACTTTCAACTCAGAAACATATGGAAGTCGTTTATGAGCCAGCTATTCATCATGATCCAATTCCGATGATAACAAGAGTGGAGGTTTGGAGCTAGCCTTTCCATCTTCTCCAAATTATTTCTCAACCAACAGAAATATTATATCTCTTAATCATTTAAATCATGGCATTTTGATCTCTTAAACATAAGATTTATTGGGTTTAAAGAACTTTTAATAGATTTTATATTTGTTTTATCTATTAAATAAATAAATTTCTTAAATAATGGCGTTTTGATCTCTGAAACATAATATTTATTGGGTTAAATATTTTTTAATAGGTTTATATTTTTTATCTATTAAATATATAAATTAAATATATAAATTTTGTATTATGTTATTAAGTATTTGTATATTAAATATATAAATTTTTTATTATGTTATTAAGTATTTGTATATTTGAATGTAAAAAAGGTGTGGTTAACATAAAATTTAATATTTATAATTAATATTGAATTTTAAAAATATTATATATATATATATGTATGGGGTAATTGAAATAAATAAATAGATATATTAATAATTAAACACTTATCTTATATATTTAGATTTTTTTATTACTCATTATAATTTTATAATAAATATTTCAAAGTTCACTTTAATTTTGAAACACTTCTGGTAATGAGGGGAGTTATGTGTTTATGCTTACTTAGAGTTGACCAGTAATCTTTATAAAAAATAAATAATAGAAAATTATATTTCAATGTTTATATATATATATATATATATATATATATATATATATATATATATATACTTGTTATATTAGAAATTGATATAAATATATGCCATTACAGAGGTAAGATTAATTTATTAATAATGTTTACCAATATATTTGATTATATATAGTTAAGATTAATTCGTTAAAATAATTTAGTTATATAGATAAAACAATTGTTTATAACTATAAACACATTTAAAATTATAAATAAAAATAAAGAATATATAGTTTATTAGTATTAATATACACCTAGATCATTAGGCTGAAATGTGTCCTAAAATTGCTTCAGTTTTGTTAAAAAGTTTATTTTCTTCTTACATAAAGAAATAGATTAAAGATCCAAGACCGAGAGACTTCTAGCATAGGCCAAAGCTTACCTTCTTATGTACCATCAAAATAATTACATGCGAGATTTTCCTTGAATAACAATAATAAATCAACACTGTCTCGTTAATATATTTGAACATTTTAATAAAGATGAAAAAAAAAATGAAAAGTACTACCAAACTTTAAGACAAAAAATATTAAATCAACATTCTTAAAATAACAGCCAATAATATTAATTTCCCTCCCACCATCGATTTGGCAAATAAATTACAATATATTTTCCTACTATTTATATACCTATACACTTCCATTTAACAATTTCTTCTTACTATAATAACTATGGAATCGCAGAGACCCCGGTCCTACACATGTTATTTGTATTTTTGCGAGACCTGCGTGAGAAATCACAATATATATTTTCAACATAAATGTTGGTCATGTGGGGATACAAGTTATTTATGCATACAATCATTACGAAGCGAAATTGGATACGCTTTCCTGACAGCCCTTCGACCTAATAAATTACATGCGTAACGTTTAGCTCTCGCATCTGTTTAAACCCCACATATAAATAACTATATAAGGTCCCACATACATAGAGAAAAAGAAAAAAGTGTTCTTTCACGTGGCTATAATTTTGGTTGGATGGTCATTTTTCTCTGGAATTCGGTTTTTTAATAAAATCCGATCATAATTGTAACTTTGATATCCCAAAAATTCTTCCAAAATCTGTCAAAATTCCAATGATTTTAGGGAAACACCTCACCTTCTTAGACTACGCGGATAGAAAACCCATAACGCATAGGGTGACATCATAGTCTTTAGTGAGAATTAAAAAGGAAAATAAACTTGTATATTTTTGGAATATTTTACCGAAAGATATTTTTTTTTCAAAACTTGTATATTCCTTGAATAAAGAGAAATCCATGGCCATCGTATCCCTTCTTGAATGTGAAAGGAAAGCAACTTTAAGTATAATGCACTTGGACGCATTTAGGTTCTGGAAACATTCAATGAACTTAGACTCTTTATTTCTAATCTTATGGCTCGGAATGAATTATGCTTTTTAATTAAGAATCCAATGAAATTGGTTGAACATGAATTTATTATCTGAAATCCGATTGGGTATTCTCTATGCACGGACTTATAAAAACCCCCTTTGCATCTTTGAAAATCCTCACCATTTGAAGGGTTGTAAATATACTAGGTTTCAAGTAGAAACTCTTCGAGTCCAATATTCCGGGCAGTTCTGATTCCAGTCATGTAGATTCTGCAAAGAGGAAATAAGGTTTGGCGAATCTTTGCAGATGCAGCCCATTCCTTACTCGAAGTAGAGATTTAGTCGTTCCGGGATGGCGTTAGCTGAAAATAATGGTTTACGGCTCATTTCCGGTTGGGATACGGCTATTGATTGGCAGTCTACGCCGGAAACGCCATCTTCTCACAATATTTGACGGCGTTGCCGGTTTAGCGTCTCCAAATCGATCTCTAAACTCGCCGCTACGCGTTTGTTGCTCCACAGATCGGAACGCGGCGGGTTTGCTTTACCCGAGCGTTCATTTTGCATTGGACAACGGCGTTCAGTGGCCACCAGAGTTCCCCTTACACTTCAACCGATTCCATCTTAAGGAATCCATGCTTTATTCCTTTGAAGGTTTGAATATCTATATTTGTTGCATTAGTGCTATATACAGAGATTGTAAGTTTGGTGTATTCTAAACATGTTTCAATAGTTTGGTGTTTGGTGTGCCCCACAAGCATTCCCTAGGCTATCTGTATTCTCTACTTTTTACAGATTTTCTTTGTAAGGATATTCAGAGAAAACTGCAACAGCATATTGCATGAATTCTATTCCCATCGCTAGGTATAGGAAGCTCAATCGATTACTGGAAAGTGGTTCAATAATTGTTGAGGGCTACAATGCTGTATCTCTACGTTTTAAATGATTGCATATTGACCTGATTCCACGGAAATTGCCAAGATCAACGCTCTTGATTATAAGCCTTTTTATTATGTTCATAATAATCAGTTAGGAAATAAAGTAATTGATATTTTAGATGAGATGTTATGGGTAATTTTATTTATAGATTTGTTTTTTTTTAAGTTTAATTGATCAATAAGTTTTTAAGGTTATTGAATTTATTTATATATTTTAAATAAGAAATGATAATTTTATTAAAAAAGCAGTGGATTTATTTATCCATTTGACATTGTATTTTAGAGAAAAATAAACAAATAAATCACAACTTAATTCAAATTTATATTGCAAAATTCATTTTATATATTAGTTGAAATGCCCTTATTTTTATATGTCATTACACTTCGTTTATGGGACATAGTTAATGTAAATACATATATTTTTAAATAGATATTGGTGTTTATTGTAGTGGTGGATTTTAATTAATTATGGTAAAGTGAATATTATTTTTCAAATATTTAGTAATTAATTTCATTATCAATAATTTTTAGGTGGATTCTAGGGATTTTAACCTTCACTAAATATTTTAGAATATTGAATGTCATTACTTGAAAACTTAATGGGAAAAAATCTAGCTATGTTAAGGGTTGGTGTGGCCTAGGTCAAGTGTTATCAATCTTGCATGCCCTTAGGTTCTAGTTTCTCAAGCCAACTTAATAAACATAAAAAAAAGTTGAGATTTATCTCGAAATTCGTTATGCCTTTTTTCCTTTTAATTAAATTGATTAATTAAAAAGATGTGATATGAACATGTGTCATATGAAATGATCTATGGTTTTTTTGAGCATGTGGTCTTGATAATCCATGGTATTGGCCGATAATATTGTAGCAAATCCTATTTACAAATTAAGAGTCTCCATAGTAAAGGGGGAGTAAATATTCATGATAAAAATATTGATAAATAATATTTTTTAGAATTTTAGGTTGTGATCCATCCTAAAAAAATTAGAAGTCTTTCGGAAATAATCACATTCAAATGAACAATGTCGATGCGAACCAACCAGTGTGGTTCATCATCATGACAAGGTGAATCTTGATAAAGAATCTTGTTATATGTTTTTTTAAATGTATAAACACTTAATTTATATATTAATTCATTTTATGATTAATAATATTAATAGAAAATCAAACAAGCAATTGCAACACATGTTGCAAAGGAAACATGAGGTGGTAGCATAGGAAGCCATAACATATAAGAAATAATTAAAATTTGTATGCAATGTTGTTTCTTTACTAGATTTCCTTTTTATCACATGTTATGCTTCAGGGAGATTCCAACCCCTCCAATATTCTAGAATACCTTCAAAATGAAGGTAATGCACAACACCTTAACTCCAAAGGATTTATGAAAATGCTCTTCACTAAGATTCAAGAATTTTTATAAGTAAATGATTTAAATAAAAATTTTCATAGCACTGGTAATCTTGTATCACCTTTAATTCACAATGCAATGGATACTAGTTTTTGTTAGAAGGGATTTAGGATAATGTATGTGCATTTTGAGTTATTTTTTGTTTCAATTCCAACATGTTATCACAATTCTGAAAATTGCATGTCATCATTCTCAAAGAGTCGAGACAAATCATGTTCAGATACAAACTAATGGGTTCCTAATATGAAAACTTCCACATTAAAGTTAACCTACGAGTTCCTAATATGAAAACGTCCACATTAAAGTTAACCTACACTTACCACTAAGAACATTGAAATGGACCAATATTTACTGGATGAAGGAATTTATTAAAGGAGACTACTCCTTATTATATGTCATTCATGAGTAATAAGAAGAAAAATTCAAACATAAACTCCATTTTTTATCCATAAGAATAGAAAATTTTCTGAAACATTGTTAAGTTGAACCAAATGATAGGGAAAAATGCACCAAATCCAGATCATCCAGATGATATATGTTCTAAAATTTCACTAGAATGTATCAATCACCAATATCGTCACACTAAAAATTTTGGCCTAATTACGTTTAAACAACAAATATCGTTTAAATTCACATGCAAAAGAGAGAGAGAGAGAGAGAGAGAGAGAGAGAGAGAGAGAGAGAGAGAGAGATAGATATTGGTGGCCTTTCTGAATCATGGAAGATCCCTTCATATCATAAAATATAAATTCCATTTGAATCAGGATTATCAAGGTACAATAATTTATATTAACAATAATTCTAGACTTAAAAAAAGGTGTCACAGTTAAAGTTTCCACCTTATTTGACTACACCTATTCACCCTAGATATGAGAAAAAGTATGGAAAAAATGAAATTTCAACATCTTTACATATTTGGGATACTTTAGGCAATTCATCCCCGCAAACTATGTTATATCTCGAAATAGAAAGTATAATTTTCACAAACTATGCCCTAGATCAACTACACTTAGCACAATGAAATTTTTGTAAACCTGGATGAAATAACAACATAAAAATATGTAGAAGAATTTTCCTTTCTATTTCCTAAAAAAATGGTATTTGAATGTTGTTTGGAGCTAGTAGGCTCTCTTGAGGGTTGATATCTAATCTTTGTAATTTCCTATGTGGGAGTTATAAAATGGACTAAACATGTGTGTTTTTTTCAGGAACTACCTCTAGGATATGGATCCACAGGTATCTTTGAAATGGAAGAAGCTGACAGACCATAAGAAAGACCTATCATTGGATGATTAAACTTGCATGTCGGTCTAAACTTACATATACCATAGTGGTTATAATATCTGTATGTTAGTTGTTTCTTAATATCATTTTAAACAAAAGCGCATAGTAAGCAACATGAATTGGAACAAAATTTTTAAGGAACTACATGACACTTCTTAAAATATTTCGTTCCTTTCCAAACTTGAGTTCTTTGAGATCAAATAAATGAGGAGTATATGTATGTATATATATATATATATATAAGCTCAAAATACATTTAATACAGATACCAAATCAAAGAGTAAGTAAAGAATTGTCAAAATATTAAAAACTTACAGGTCATAGGGGAAGTCCAATTGAGCTAAACACATAGGTAAATGACTGTGAAAGTGTTTCCCAAGGGTGCTGATATGTACAAGAAAAACCATATTTATAGCCCCATGTTTTTATGTAATACTTACATTCTGGTTGGCTAGACCCTCGTGTAAACTATTTTATTCTGTGAATTGTACTGCAGAATTAATAGAAGCTTGATTGAATATGGAATTTTTGTTAAAATTAGTGGCATGAATGAAGAAAGAAAAAAAAATATAAGTTCTATTATAATTTCAAAAAAAAAAAATGTTACTCTATCTAAGTATTATGGACTAGATTAGTACCCTTAGCCCAGCTGGGTGGCACCAACAGTGGAGGAAAAATTATAATACCTTATTAATACATTTAAGAGAAAATATTAGAGTAGAGTTTCCATGTACGTTCACAATCAAGTCAATGGATATTGAACATTGTGATTATAAAACTAAAGACAATCACTATACAATTTGAGATTCTTAATGAATAGACAGAGAAGACAATTCTCCAGGATTATGTTGCTTAATATATTTATAAACATAATAAATGTGACTATCTGAGGTTAGTACGAGACCATATAAAAGAGGGGAATCAAGAATAAGGTATTTTACCCAAGAATTGGTATCGATTATTTTCAGGCCAGGGTTGATGAGAGTCAAACAAACTAAGAAAAATCCTAACCAATTCAGTAAATAAGTTATGGAATGAGTCACAGTTCTCTACTCATGGTATATCTACAACATAAATAAACTGCAGGGATAATTTTAAGGATGGAAAATTATCTTGAAGTTTAAAAAATTGGCGAATCTCACTAGTCCCTAATATGCAAACTATAAAATCTGTATTGATGTATTTGCACTATTATTCAAATTTATAATGATATTATATATATTTTCTATATAATTTTGGTGATTTTTAACGTAAAATATTTTTATATTGTAAAATTTGGGCGAATCATTTTTATAAAAAACTAGAAATTAGCGAATCTTTTTTTTCAGAAAAACCATGGAAAATTAGCCCACCTGCGAATATTAGCCCCTAAAATTTTCCATGATAAACTGACACCGAGGCCATACATAAATACGTAACTAACATATTAAGTAATTAGACACATAGGTCTGTGTTCATTACATTGGTGACAACTTTCTCCAATATTTGATTTGGACAGAGGTAAAGGAATATTTCTTGCTATAGATGTCCAGCCTACAGTCTCTTTTAGGTCCTCAATATGAATGGATTTTTATTTACATTGATAATGTTAATTATGTTGTTGTTATTACAAATTTTATAAGATTTGTTTTTACAAAAGAAATTGAATTTGAATCCTTTGAGAGAGGTTGGCGAATGGGGTCATTTAAATGTATATCCAAATATCTGGAAGAAACCATACAACACGATGCAATAGTTCATATTTTTTGAACCCAATCTCCTACAAAGAATCCAAAAACAAAAGGAAACATTTTTGGTGGAATATCTATTGTCTTTACATTGTTTGGTAAAAGTAGTTATTTTCTAGACCTCTCTTAGAGCAGGCTTATGTTCATTATGCTTCTCAAAATAAAAATTAGAATTTGTACTACATTTAATAGATTTTAGGGGTTATAACCAATGGGCAGAATCAACGGAGAACCAAGTGACATTTCAAGGCTTCAGAAGCCAACATTGTAAACAAAAAAAATGAAGTTGGATAGACTCATCTATTCATAATTTTTGATATGTCAAACATATATATATTTTTAGTATAAATGGTAGTTCATGAGGGAAGCAACTCAATTTTGGTGTATGTATATGGAGGATAAATTTGTGGATGAGGGAACTTGATCACTTTTATCATCTCCAACACCTTAGTCTAGCGATCATGAATCAGATATTTGATGCATTAGTAGCATTTATGGTACATGTGTTGCTAAACCTGGTTTAGGCCTAGTGTTGCTGGTCCATCTCTTGTTAAATCTTGTTCAAGTCTATTTTTTATTTGGAGTATAATTTGTATCATGCCCTCCTGAACATTCTCAACAAAATCCATACAATGATCACTAAATCATTTTCATGGGTGGTTCAATGTATGACGCGTGTACAAATAACATTATTGTGTCTTCAACGGAAGGAAATGTATAGATGGATGTTCTATGAAGGAGTGCTCCATTGTCTTGTTAAATTTTGGTGTTCTAAACCAAATATATACTGAAGAGGTTTTCCAAGTCCATATTCGATTAGTTTCACATTTTTCAAGGTAGTCCATCTTAGGTCTAGTACTGGAAGAAGGTTGACCTCTCTTGAATATATAATTCAAGATCAAAGAGGGTTGTTAGTTTGGGTCAGAGAAATGAGAAATAAGGAGGAAATATGTGGATAATGTCACTAATTTTATTCAGTTGATATGATTCTTAAAATCATTATCACTTGTGTACATAGACACTGGAGTATCCAAGCGAAAAAACCACCACCCAACAACGATTACATGATATATTATGATGAATATGTTAATAGATATCACAAGAGATATTACAAGCAACACTTTTAGTCTTTGCTTTTAGCCTTTTATATTTATTTTGCAGCAGATTGGAGACTAGCTACATGCATGATCTTCCATTAATATTTTTGGACATGCTTCAGAAAATTCAAACCCGGTTCTAAATCAACACTTGATTTGTAGTTAGCAGGTTGCCCTAATCCATACAATTGTGAAAAATGGAGGAGAAAGCTTATAATAATGTGTATTTATTCAATCAACAGTTTTGGGAATAAATTATTGCTTGATTGAGGAGATCATTGATTATTTGGATAATAAAAAGTCAAATAGTACTTCGCTAAATGGAGCGCTCCACACCTTATCCTCATTGATAGAATCAATGATATGTCAAGATGCACAACTTCGCATGTGATCGGAAATTCACATATTTGATTAGCCAAAGACGAGGAGCACTTAAAAATTTATTTTTTCCACACAAAACCATGGGAATTCCACATTTGAAGGTTCACATGTGCTAATGTTAGGGGTTCCTTGTAACTTGTATAACCTATGAGAAGAAGAAGCACCACCTAATGACTGAAAATTGCATGTCATCATTCTCAAAGAGTCTAGACAACTCCCGTTCTGATACAAACTTATGGTTCCTACTATGAAAACATCCACATTAAAGTTAATCTACAATGACCACAAAGAACAATGCAGTGTACCAATATTTATTGGGTTAATGAATCTATTGAAGCAGAGTACTCCAAATTTTATCTCATTATGGAGTAATAAGAAGACAAATTCAAACATAAAGTCCATTTTCTGTCCATAAAAATACAAAATTTTGTGAAGAAATGTGAAGCTAAAGCAAATGACATGGAAAAATGAAAAATACGAATAATCTACATGATATATGTTATAAAAATTCACCATAATGTATCAATCACTAGTATCATCACACTGAAAATGATTATTTAATAAGGTTTAAATAAGAAATAGTGCTTAAATGCACATGCACATGTCTATGTGTGTGAGAGAGAGAGGGAGATAAAGAACTTGATGGCATTAGTGAATCATAATAAAGCCCTTCATACCATAAAATAAAATTTTCCTTGGAATCAATATTATCTAGTAAAATTTTATATTAATGATAATTATAGACATAAAAAAGGTGTCATGGCTAAATTTTCAACTCTATTTGACTATACTTGTTTACCCTGGATAAAAGAAAAATATTGAAATGGATGAAATTTCAACATCTTTACATATGTAACAGCCCCGAGTTAAAAATCCATGTAATAAAGTTAGTAAAGGAAAAATAAGACCAAGGTCATGGGACATGTATTCCAAGTTGAATGTTGGGCAAAGAATCCTAGTGTGGTTGTTCATTTGGTTTATTATGGCTAGGGGAAAATGGAAAAGGAAATGGAAAAGGAATTGAAAAGGAAAGAGGCATTAATTGACATTTTATTTATGAAAATAAAGGAAATTAGGAGAAGAGTAAGGTGAAAGCATTCAGGTTGCATGTGAGGAGAAAAATTAATAAAAATAATGGAAATTTAAGAAATTAAAGGCCTTATTAATAAAAAGGCTTGTCAGGATCCGTTCATGGATTTTTTTCAGTTCAGTTTTGGATCTATCTCTCTATTCTATCTCTCTCATACTCTTAGACAGTTAGAGTATTCATGGAGCACTTCAAGGTTTGAGGAATAAAGGAAAAGGAAGGACAAGAAAGTAAGTGGAAGCAAAGATCAATTAGGGAAGATTTGGATTCAATGGCTACAACAAGATTACTTGTAGGTATCAAGTTGCATGTATGATTTCCTTACTAGTTTTGGAACACACATTACATGCATGTGAGTATTTATTTCTTCTATTGTCACTGACATGGGTTTTTTAGGTGTGACAGTGGTTTTCAAGCTTTCCTTGCCATTTATGGATAGCCATGGTGTGACGAGGTCTCTCTTATTTGGTTGAGCTATATTTTCAGATGGTTTCAAAACTAAGTGGGGTGGTCTCAGGAGGAAACATAATCCCTAGGAATCCCTTGACTGGTAATGGTAGGATACATGTCAAATCCTGATTGCATATACCTCGTTGGGCTTAGAAATCCTTAATTGGTGAATGGAGGAATACATAGTAAATCCTAGAGGTGTATACCCTCAATGGGAATAGGAATCCTCAACCGGTGAATGGCGTGAGATACATGATAAATCATAGAGGGTGGAGATGGAAAAATTCCTCATGGTTTAGGTTGAGAAATATGGAGGAATCATGCTTGTTTAGGGACTAGTGATCCCTTAATGGAATGCTCATGGTTAAGCCTGTAGTGTATGCTTATTATTTGGGCCTAGGAATCCTTTGGAGTGATACATGGTAAATCCTAAGGAAACCTTGATTGGTTGGTTGTGAGTCCCACATTAATGCTTGGAATATGGAATGGGGGTGATTACACTAAAGAAATATTTGGTTCAACCCAATCTATGGTCATGTGGTACCTGGAAGTCCCTGACCTAGTTTCAGTTTTCATATGTTAATAAGAGCTCTTTTCCTCTTCTCTATTATGTCTAAATATGTTTTTCGTGGTGTCATCTTAATGGTTATTCTATCATTACTATTATTTTGGTTATATGTTAGTTATAGGCATGGTTTATGACAAACTTGAGTTATGGATCTCATCATGTTTTTATTACTAAATGAAATTTTAATGAATTTATGACATAATAGATTATATTGCAGATATTATGAGAGGGAAGCAATCCTTCTTGACGATTTTTAGATAAGTATGAATTCCATGTGCTTAGATGTGTTTATATGACCTATAGATTTCATGTTCATGATGGATTTGAAGGAATGCCTGTCATGGCTAGGAATTTTCAGGTCATATCCTTGTTCAAGTTTTACATTAGAGACCTTGTCATATTATTATTTATCATTTCTGAGAGTTTGACTAAATTCTACGCAGAGGCTTGAGTCCTAGCCCTGAAAAAATGGATAATAATTGGGGGTCACTAGGAGAGAACTGCCTGGAAAAGTATGCATTCACATGGATACAGGATTGTGCATGCGACTGGGGGGTTTCAGCTACATGGAGGGCTTATCATGAGTGTCAATGTAGCTCTAGTTCAGCGAAAAATAATGTTAACTGAGAGGTTGGCCACCTAGAGTGGTAGGTTGGCCCTTGGGGGTCCTCTAGCTTCTGAGGAAGGAAAGTTTGGTTTTGGTTTGCTGATTGCACTTCATAAACTTTACTTAGGAGTTGAATCATATCATAGTAACTCTTCATCACATGTTTACCGTAGTGGACTAGTTAGCTTGCGTAAATGTGGGAGGAGGGTGTTACAAAGTGATATCAGAGCATGGTTAACCCTTTGGACTGGATGGGTGGAATGTGTTTTTTGTGCATACATTTCAGTTGTATATGTGTTCGTTATACTTGTGGTATATTTTTTTGTCTTCTGTGCATGGCATTAGTCACTGTTAAAATTGTATTGTCATGTAGAAGCTGATGATGTTTTTTTCGGGATGTGTTGGTCATGAATGAATGTTTGTTATTTTTTTATATTTTGGTTTAGCTAACATTGTGTACTTGCAGGAAGAATATCAAATATGACTAGGGTTATCACTTGTCATACTCTATAGAAATTAAGTTAAATGGTCATATTTTTCATCCCTAGTATAGAGAAATATGGGTGCAATCATTGTTGTCAAAAAGGAAATTCGAAAGGGAGATACGAAGTCCAAAAGATGAATTAAATGTCGACCATTGGGGGTCCATTATCGGAATGAGGGATATCAAATAAAGGATCAAAATATCGTGTTCGATATCGAAAGGACTAGCAGGAAACATATCAATATTTCGAGATATCAGAGGTCAGAATGTGGGGATCTCATAGATTTATTTAAAATAAGAGAAGGTACTTGGAAGGAAGGCACATTAGAACCTTAGAGGTCAGAACCTATGTGGGGACCCAAATTGGAATATAAGAGCATGTAGTTGGAAGGAAGTCACATTAGAACCTCAGAGGTTAGAACCTGATAGCTATTGATAAAATGAATTCATTTGAAAGCACCAAGGGTCATGGAGAAATAGAATTACAACGGAAATCGTTAGAAAACCAAAGGACAGAGGGACCCTTTCTCTCTCCTTAAGAAGAGACACATGGCAGCAGGTGATTAGCCCTGAGCATTGGATGAGACAGATGATGTCATCACATCGTGGCATTACGAAGGACACATGGAAATCAGTTTCAAAATTTTTAGGTTTCCTAGTGGGGAAAATCTGTGTGACACGAGTCGCCACTTAGGAGGAGCCACGTGGAGATCCTGACCTCAACGCGACCATCATATTGGAGGTCAACATTTTAGAGGGAATATATTTTAGAAATATTGTGTATTTTCAAATCGAAAAAGTTATGATGAAAGGTGCTTCTGATGTATGATTGGCACTTGGTCATGGGGACCCAAAAAAACCAAGGGCATACAACACACCTTAGCACCTAGTTCTATAAAGGCACCATGTGGAAATTTTTTGGAGTTTGGTTTATCGGATGTAGGAGGCATTGTAACTCCATTCTATTTTTATTTTGAATAAGTTACGGAATAGGGAGGTTCCGATGTTCATCGGCATATGATCGTAGAAGAGCCAAAGTACCAAGGGCATAAGGAGTGTTGAGAAACTACGTGCTATAAATAATATTAGAGGAAGGAAACATTATAACTATCTTCCAATTTGAATAATAATAAAAAAAAATCGAGGAAAGGAGCTCCGATCTGTTGGTGGCATTTGGTTATGAAAGCCCAAAGAACCAAGGGAAGAGAGCGATTGCAAAGTGAAATTGTCCCAGGACAGGAGCCAAAAGGCTTTAGTAGCCAAGCGCCAAGCTACCGGTCATGAAACTCGGTCCAATGGAGGAAAAACAAGAAGGGGGCTAAGAGAAAAGGGGTTGAATGCATCGAAATTTCATGATTTTGTAATTATTTCCTCTAAATAGAGTTGCTATGTGTTGTGGCTCCGAAGTTGCACTAAAATTCAATGTTATGAGATAAAAAGGTTATCATACCACAATATAGAGAGTAGGGAGGATGGATGGGTCAAGAGATAAGTTACAAAGAACCTCTAACACGACCACACTCGAACATGTTCAACTCCAAAAAGGGAAATTCAAGGAGTTAAAGGGAGAAAGTGAGAGACGAATTGGTAGCTAACTCTAGAGGAATGGACATTAGAGATATTTTTTTGTGTCAATCACGAGACTTCATATTTTTAATGTTTTGTTAATTTTTCATTTAAATAAAAGCATCAATTTTTTAATGAAAATCATTAAGACAACTAGGCTAATGGCATGCTCAGAAAACTGTGTAGATCAAAT
The DNA here is from genome assembly GCA_034641835.2 of Pinus albicaulis. Taxonomy (NCBI): domain Eukaryota; kingdom Viridiplantae; phylum Streptophyta; class Pinopsida; order Pinales; family Pinaceae; genus Pinus; species Pinus albicaulis. The sequence goes on from CM076573.1 coordinate 269,939,773, forward strand.
CGTTATACATTCGAAGATATTTTGTAAGTTTTCTTATTCTAGTTCTCCTTATAAAGGGGTGGGGAGGGGATCTCTTTACAATGGTCCCAATTCTGCTATCAGACGTTCCCAATTTTGTTTTCAGTAATATGAATTTTGTTTTTAAAGAGAGGTTCCATTATTTCCATTTTCTTGTTCTATAGGCTGCAATAGTTTTGCAAATTTTTCCAGTTTATACCTATGACATGTGTTTCATTCCTGGACATTAATGAAGAAATTTTTTGTGATTCCAAACATTAGAATATGTAGTATGTTTTATTCATTTTTATGTCACTTCATGTGTGTTTTCTTCATAAAAAATTGTGTAAATCGTAGTTGTTGGATTCAGTCTTAAGCCACAGATTTACCTATGTTATATTGTAGTAGATGACACCCATGTGATTTTAGATTTATCTATGTTATGTAATAGCAAAATATACCTGTGAGATTGTATATTTTTTTGTGTTATGGTATAGCAGAAAATACCTGTGAGATATTGAGTTGATAGCCGTAAAATGCACCCCATAATTTATGCACTTCATTTCCTTTATTCCTTCATGAATATATTGGGATTTATTGTGTCAGATGATATTATTTTTCCATCCCTGTGAAATAATATCCTTCCTTGTATTTCTCCTTTTGATATTTACTACAATGACTTAAAATGCGCTCCATAATTTCTGCACTTCATCTCCTTTATTCCTTCATGAATCTACTGGAATTTGTTGCATTGGATTTTTTGTTTTTCCATCCCTTTGAAATAAGTTCCTACCTTATATATCTCCTTTCCATATTTAATGCAATGACTAAATACGCTACATTTTTTGTGTATAAGCCACCATACCTTAACCATTTACTCATGGGAATGATATATTGTTTATGTGTATATTGAATATTCATCCTGGAAGGGTTATTGAACCATATTTAAATCATTTTAGATTTACCTCTTGATAAAATTTGATTTATTTTCAAGAGACTAAGATGTCCTAGGTGCTGACCTCTCCTTAACCTGGGGGTTTTCTCTAGGACATACAGTTCATTTTCTAGCATCATTGTTGAGGATGAGTCATAATATTCTCCCTCAGTACGACACTTGTACACCCCTTGGTTAGTTGAGAAAAGGGGGTGTGAGTTAAATATATCTCACCTTAGTGACTCCACTATTTCAATTTGTGTTTCATTACCCTAGCTTTAAAATGCCCTCATACTTGCCCTGAAATTTTTCAACAGAAAAATACCCGTGTATTTGACCTAAAAAAATAATATCTTGAAGGTTTTGGAAAGAGAGGACCACTATTTTTCCATATCACATAATCTCATTTCTTGAAGTGTCAAATTCCTAACTCTGAGAAGGATGAAATAAACTACTCTAAGTCCTCTTTCAAATCCTTGGAATATTTAGAATATCATTTCCAACTGTTTAGCTCATTTTCCTCTAAATTTAAATCTCAAGAAAATTATTTTAGGTCACCTCCTCTCACATTCACTACCTTCAGAGATCCTGAAAAAATCAAATATATACTTATAAATAATCCGAATCAAAGCATTTCTATCACTCCATCCCAACTCCACATAGCCATAATCCATACAACCCCTCAACCAGGCATTGTGGTAAATCTTCTACCACCTCCATTGAAAAACATGGTTGGCCCCGGTTTTCTACTTAAAAGATATGCTCCATTCAACTTGCCACAACCTCTGAATGGAATGCCACAATTATTGAACCTTTAATTAAACTGAGAAGGGGGGGGGTGAATCAGTTTAATGCATTCATGATCTTTTAAAACTTTTCATTAAGCTAATTACACCTTCATTTCATATCCAATTTAATGTGCAAGTATCTTAGAATGCAAGCAGCAAGTATTAGTTTAATATAGCAGTAGACTTAATATGAGAGTTGCAGGTATTAAGCAGATGATACATATCAGAGTCAATACATAACTATCATGCACAGAGACACCAGATATAAGTGGAAACCCATAACGGGAGAAAACCACATCTTATTATTGTTGTGATGCAAAGGCAAGCTCCTACTCCCTCTCACCACTATTTTTCTACAGGCACCAACCTACAGGAGGCTCCAACCTCAATTATGCAAGCTACAACTTGCAAGGAAGCACCAACTCCCTTCAATTTTCTGTAGGCACCAACCTACAGGAGGCTTCAACCTTTGTCAGCTACAACTGACAGCTATTAAGCTGAATGTTTGCTGATTTACTCTAGATATCAGCTCTGTTCTGTATCTGCTCTTCTTCTCTTAATCTTCTCTGCTTTATTCTTCTATATTCTGCATTCTCTATATCTGCTCTCTCTCTCTCTCTCTTGAGCTTATCAAATTGATCTTATATAGGAATTCTCACAAGACTGTTTGTATTCCTCTAGGAATTCGAAATGAATGGTCATACCTCTTGGTCTTCTGCTTCCTCATTTCTTTGTCCAACTCAATTTAAAATCATAATAATATGTACAATATTTCATGCTACAGTGGAATTTTTGTCTTTTCTTTAGGATACTTGCCTTTGCATCACAAACAATAAAAAAATTAATTACAACATTTACTTTCACATTTTAATTACATATTTCAATTTCACTCAGCTCCTTTTCTGAATTTTGGCTTTACTGGATTTGTCTTTTCCTGCTACTGTTAAGAACCTGTTCTGCATACCTTGGTTCACTGTAATTGTGTGCACCTATGAATGTATACCTGTCAAACCTGTAATCTCAGTTTATCTCTGCATGCTCTCCTTTTCCTTTTCCATAACTGCATTCAAGTTTCATGCCCAAGCATTTCCATATCCGGCAATCTCACACTTGTCCTATTCCACGCTGGCAATTTCAAACAAATAACGCTGGGCTATTTTAATATCTTAATTCAGAGAATTTAGATATTAATTTCATACTCCTCTATAGTTACAAATCCGACAATCTCTTATATGGACATATGCGCTAACTTCGCATTACAACCCTCATACGCAACATAATAGTTGACTATTGAACCATAATAAAACCAAACCTTATGACATTAGCACAGTGAATAAGAGTGTATCGTCCTTTGGCTCTAGGTCCATGAAGCATTGCACCCTACCTTTTTATATATATTGCGCACCGTATATATATATATATATATATATATATATATGGTTTGGGATTTTGTATATAAGGCGCATAATCCATTGGCTATTAAAACCATGTTAATTGACCTTCGGCATATTTAATCACATATACATATTCTATTATATGTAATATATCCATATACATATTTCGGCACCCTTCAATAATTAATGGAGTCCCACAGTACATCTCATACCCTTATGAACTTGTGAACCATGATAAAAAGCTTTTAATATACTCCGTCGAACCTTATATTAAATTAATAACCCAACTTCATTACGTATATTTCCACCGGGCCCACAATTCCATCAACCGCCAATCGAATGCACACAACATACATGACTTATCGTCCACGCACCTTTATTAAACCTCGTGCAAGTCCTGTGATCGCCCACCATTGGATAGCCTTTGCCCAGATCAACGGATCTTATTCATTTCGCTGGGCGTCTTCCGCCGATCGTTAATGCGCGAAATTTCATTTTAATCAAAACCGCTTGGGACACGCGGCCAAATCCTAATGGAATCGCTGCGAAATCTGTAAAACCACCTCACGGTTGAAAGGTGGTGCGGAATGGGAAATCCGCCCTCCGTGAAACCGCTCGTGGTTTTCACCCCTTCCACTGTTCTCCGGTCAAGGTTCTGCCTCTCCCGGTTCCGTTATATAATTCAACCCACCTTTTCGCTTTACTTCCGCCTGCTTATATTTCAATGTATTGTCGTATTCGATTCCGCTCCAATGCTCCGGGTTCCACTGCCTATTTAATGTACAGAGGTTCTATCAAACTGTTAACCCCGAAACTCGTGGGATAATCAATACCACGACATCATTGGCTACCAGAGTTCAGAGATTGAGCCATTACACAGAGTCGACACCTTTGATCACAATCTTCCACCGTAATTTATCTTGCTGGTAACTACAGGTATGGCTACGCATAACTAATGACTTTCAGTAGGCATCAATTTATTCCAATCCCACACAGAATCATGGCTCATACATTCCACATAGTCAATTTGTGTTCCACTGCGGGTTCAACAGTCTATCCACACATAACCCTCGCCACAGAGTTTATTTATTCGACACAAAAACCTCGCCATAGAGTTTATTTACACACCATACCTCAAAATTGCACACTACAACATCATAGACCCATTTAGACCCCCAATTACAGAATCTCATGTAATGAAAAACTTCTTCACTACTTTGCACCTTGAATATATCTTTACATCAATTCATTTCCTTTGCTTCCTCTACTTTTTCTTTGCTGCCTCTGCTTCTTCTCTGCTGCCTCTTCTTCTTCTCTACTACCTCTGTTCTTTGCCATCTCCTTGCAACTGTTCCTGTCTCTGCATCTGTTACCTCCTTTGCCATCAATTGACAACATTTCCAACAGTCTCCCCCTTTGGCATTGATGGCAATACTTTTCTCTGTTTGCCTGCTCTTTCTATTGTTGTTTGCTCATCCTCCCCCTTTGACATCAATGGCAAAGGGCTGATTTTTTCATTTCCTATCTCTGAGTTATGTTTAGGCCCTCTTCTGCATGCTGCTCCATAGTGATGTAAAAGACTTGTTGAGAGAACACTTTGAATTTGAATATACACTGTAAATTGATACAGTTCTAGGATAATAGCTTGGTGTTCTTTTGCTTTAATCCTTTGATCCTAAGGACCTGATTCATGCTTTCCTTGCTGGCTGTTCTCCCCCTGGAATGATATTTTCGTTTTTTTCTCCCCCTGAAATTGTGCTTTCTCTTTATATCAGAGAGTAGCATCTGCAGATACTACCCCTATTTTATCTCTCAAGTATTCGAATGGTTCTCTTGCAAGTGGTTTAGTAAATATATCTGCTCTCTGTTCTTTTGTTGGTACATAGTCCAGTTTTACTATCTTCTGAGCCACTTGTTCTCAGAGGAAATGATACTTGATTGGTATATGTTTAGTTTTTGAGTGAAGTACAAGATTTTTAGATATACTTATAGCACTTGTATTATCACATTTGATTGAAATAGGCTCATCAATGCTTACCTTCATGTCTTGAAGAGTTTGCTTCATCCACATGACTTGTGTACAACATGTTGCTACTGCTATATATTCTGCTTCAGCTGTAGACAGAGAGATGGATGTTTGTTTCTTGCTTAACCATGCAACTAGGCTTTCTCCTAGATAGAATGCACCTCCACTTGTACTTTTTCTGTCATCCACACAGCTGGCCCAATCTGGATCTGTGTATGTTGTTAAAGTGAAGCTTTTTCCTTTAGGATACCAAAGCCCATACTGTGTAGTTCCTTGTAGATATCTTAATATTCTTTTGACTGCAAGAAGATGATTTTGTTTAGGTGCTGCTTGATATCTAGCCACTAGTCCTACTGCTAGCATGATGTCTGGTCTTGAAGCTGTCAAATACAGTAGGCTTCCTATCATGGATTTGTAGAGTTTTTGGTCTACATCTGCAGACCCATCATCAGCACACAACTTGCATCCCGTGATCATGGGGGTAGTCACAGGTTTGCAGTCCTCCATTTTGAATCTTTTCAGCATTTCTTTTAAGTATTTTTCTTGAGAGATGAATGTGCCTGTGTTCTTTTGATGAATTTGCAGTCCCAAGTAGAAACTGAGTTCTCCAATCATAGACATTTCAAACTCTGTTTTCATCTCATCAGAAAACCCTTTTGCTAGTTCATCTTTGTTGCTTCCAAACATAATATCATCAACATACACTACAACAATCAGGAGTTCATTTTCATGGGCTTTTATATATAGATTGTTGTCTACTCCACCTCTCTTAAAACCCTATTTTTGCAAATATTTATCCAGTCTTGAGTACCAAGCACGAGGAGCCTGTTTCAGTCCATATAGGGCCTTCTTCAGTCTGCACACATAGTCTTCTTTGTCTGTCAAGGAGAAGCCTTCTGGTTGTTCCATGCAGACTTCTTCTTCTAAGTCTCCATTCAGAAATGCAGATTTTACATCCATTTGATATACTTTGAAGTTTTGGTAGCATGAAAATGCCAGAAACATTCTGATAGCTTCCATTCTAGCTACAGGAGCAAATGTTTCATCGTAATCCAGTCCTTCAATTTGTGAATATCCTTTGCAGACAAGTCTGGCTTTATTCCTGATTACCTGTCCTTCCTCATTCATTTTATTTTTGAATACCCATTTTGAGCCTATGACATTTTTCTCAGCAGGTCTAGGAACTAGTTCCCAGGTATTGTTCTTTTCAATTTGTTCTAATTCTTCATTCATTTCTTTTACCCAAGACTTGTCCTTGCTGGCTTCTTCAAATTTCTTTGGCTCTATTTGTGACAGCATGGCTATGTATACCTCCTCAGTTTGTTCTGTTAGCTGCCTTCTTTTCTGGACCCCTGCTTCCTTGTCTCCTATGATCTGATCTTAGAGATGATTCTTCTGAGTGTATCTTGAGGGGGTTTTCGAGCTCAGCTCTGCATCTTCTGTTGTCTTTCTTGTTTCATCATCATTCTGGTCTTCCTCTTCATGGTTGTCTGATGGACTGCAGTAGTCTGTATTTCTTGTATTGTTTGGAAGTTCTTCATCAAATCTCACATCAATACATTCAATTATTTTCCGAAGAGTCTTGTTGTAGCACCTGTACCCTTTACTTTTGGAAGCATATCCTAGAAAAATCCCTTCATCTGCTCTTGCATAAAATTTCCCAAGGTTTTCATCATTATTCTTTATGTAACACCTGCTACCAAAGACTCTGAAATGTTTTATTGAAGCTGGATTTCCATGCCATAGTTCATATGGAGTCTTGTCACTGCTTGGCCTTAAGTGAGCTTTGTTAAGGATATGTACTGTTGTGTGCACTGCTTCTGCCCAGAAGGTTTGAGCAATATTATTCTCTTGCATCATGGCTCTGGAAATTTGTTGAACAGATCTGTTTTGTCTTTCTGCTACTCCATTCTGCTGAGGTGTTCCTGCAATAGTGAATTGTTGTTTTATGCCATGTTCATTGCATAGGTCAGCAAAGTCATAATCTGTAAATTCTCCTCCTCTGTCTGATCTGATACATTTTAGTTTGCATCCTGTTTGATTTTCAGCTAATGCCTTGAATATCTTAAATTTGTCTAGTGCTTCTGATTTATTCTTGAGAAACACAACCCATGTCATTCTGGAGAAATCATCTATTATCAGCATAAAGTAGGACTCTCCACTTGGTGTTTTAGTTCTTGCAGGTCCACACAGATCCATGTGCACAAGTTGCAGTGGTCTTCTTGTTGATAACTCTTCTTTAGATTTAAAGGATGTGCGAGTTTGTTTCCCCAACTGACAAGATTTGCATATTGTGTTGGAGGGCCTTTTTATTTCTGGCATATCTCTGACAGCTTTCTTCTTGCTCAGTCTAATGATATGGTCAAAGCTAAGATGTCCCAATCTCCTATGCCATAACCATGACTCCTCGAGTTTGCTAAGATGGCAGGCTTCATCCTCCTCTTTCACTATGTACACATTACTCTCTGTTCGAACACCTTTGAGTAGAGTTTTTCCTGTTGTGTTTGATCTGACTACACAATCTTGTGCTCTAAAGAGAACTTCACAACCTTTATCACACATCTGACTGACACTCAGTAAATTTGCTTTCAGCCCATCTACATATAATACATCTTGGGCCTTTCCTCTGCCATTGTCTATGTTGACTGATCCTTTTCCCTTGATCTTTCTTGATTTGTCATTTCCAAAAGTGACATTGCCCGATTTATTTTCATCAAGAGTTAAAAACTTGTTTTTGTCTCCTGTCATGTGTTTAGAGCAGCCACTGTCCAAATACCATTGACTCTTCAAATCTTGAGCAGTTAAAGCCAAGTCACATTTATTCACCTTCTTTATCCACTGGAGGCTCCCTTTTGTTTGGTATCTTTTGTGAGGTGATGAATTATATCCTTTTAGAGAACACTTGGAAGATATATGTCCAACTTGATTGAATACACAACATTTGATTATAGTTTTTGCAGAATTGTGAGCATGAACAAAATTTCTTTGACTCATAAACCTCCTTGAGGTATTGAACATCAGTCTTTGTCCATACTTTCTACATTCAATAATTCTATGGCCAAAATCCTTACAATAAAAACAATAACCATAGAAATTGCTTGCATACCTGATGTAAGGTTGTTTCTTCCATGCTTGCATCTTTTGCTGGTTTGAATCATTCCTCCTTGCATGACAATATGCAGCAATGTGTCCCGTCTTGTGGCAGACATAACAGGTGGCATTCTTCATAGGAGGCAAGAATCTCCTTTGATGGCTTCCAAATTTGATATAATCAGGAATATATGATCCTTTCTCTGTTGTCTTAGTATTTGTTACAATCTTTGTTATTAGAGGTTTCTTCTGGTCTCTGTCTTTCTCATTACATGTTTCTTCCTTTGTAGGAATTATTTGAGCTGCTTCATCAGCCTTCTTTGCTTTCACAAAAATTATATTTTGTTTTCCTTTTCTTTGCCTTTACTTGATTCTCCTTCATAGCCTATCCCAGTTTTTATTAGAGGAGATCTTTGAGCATCCAAGATTTCATTCAACTTACCAGAACTTGTCATTTGAGAAGGGTATATAGAAACTTTCTGTTGAGCACTTTCTAATTTCCTTCTCAGACACAGAATTTCTTCTTTCAGCTTCTCTTGTTCTCGAGTTTTATCTTTGATTTGCTGAAGTAACATATCTTCTATCTTCTTGGATTCTTCAAGCTTTACCTTCAGCTGCATGAGAACTTCTGAATGTTGTTCTTCTTTCACACATTTGAGGAGAATCTCTTTTTGTTTTCTGCATTTTAGTTTGAGTCTGTCAATCTCCTCTAGAGCACTTCTTATCTCCCCCTCAAGATCGACTTCCCCTTCTTCTTCTTCTTCTAGCAAGAGTCCTTCAAGATCTTCTATGGCCATCAGTAAAAATTCCAAGGTTCCCTCTTCTCCTAAGGGTTCATCTAAGTCTTCAGATGCACTGCTGTCTTGCTAAGCATAGAAGGATTTTTTGCTGAATTTCTTTCCTTTCTGCCAATTCTTTGATGTGTCTTTCTCTGATTCTTGAGCTTGATTTCTTACTTTCTTGTGAGGACATTTAGCAGCATAATGTCCAACTCTTCCACAGTTAAAGCATTTAAAAGGAATTTTACCTTTGTATCTACCTGAGCCTCTATCCAATTTCTTGACAAATTTAGCCTCTTCTTCATCAGAGAAGGAGCATATGTCTTCCTTTTCTTCTTTCTTCTTTTCTGTTTTGAATGTTGCCTCCCTTGTACTTGGCTTCTTCTGTGGGAGCCTCATCTCATATGCTGTAAGATTTCCTAGTAGTTGGTTCATGGTCAAGGTCTCCCAATCAGCTGTTTCTTCTATTGCAAACACCTTGGGATTGAATCTGGATGGAAGAGATCTTAGAATATTTTGTACAATTATACCTTCTGGTATTGTTTCTCCAAGAGCTTTCATACTGTTAACAATTTCTGCAACTTTTAAGAAGAAGCTCCCAACATCTTCATCATCATTCATTTTTAAATTTTCAAACTGGGCTCTATATACTTGAAGTTTGGTAGTCTTAACCTTTTTATTTCCCTCATGGATATTCTCTAGAGTGTCCCACATATCTTTGGCAGTCTTACTGTGCATTATTTTGATAAACTCAGCTTCACATAGTCCATTTAAGATTGCATTGATTGCTTTTGCATTAGCTACAAAGCTTTCTTTAGCTTCTTTCTCTGTATCAGTTGACTTTGTGACATATCCAATTTCCACAGCATCCCAAGCTTCTAATCCTAAAGACATTATATAAGCTTTCATTCTTATTTTCCAAAAGGCATAATTTGCACCTGTAAAGACAGGGGCTTTATTGGTTGAGCTTCCTTCTTGACTTGCCATCTTGAGAGCCTAGGATCTCCTTTCAGTTGTTAGACTGATATACAAGGAACTTGGCTCTGATACCAATTGTTGAACCTTTAATTAAACTGAGAGGGGGGGGGGTGAATCAGTTTAATGCATTCCTGATCTTTTAAAACTTTTCATTAAGCTATTTACACCTTCATTTCATATCCAATTTAATGTGAAAGTAATCTTAGAATGCAAGCAGCAAGTATTAGTTTAATATAGCAGTAGACTTAATATGAGAGTTGCAGGTATTAAGCAGATGATACATATCAGATTCAATACATAACTATCATTCACAGAGACACCAGATATAAGTGGAAACCCATAACAGGATAAAACCACATCTTATTATTGTTGTGATGCAAAGGCAAGCTCCTACTCCCTCTCACCACTGTTTTTCTGCAGGCACCAACCTACAGGAGGCTCCAACCTCAATTCTGCAAGCTACAACTTGCAAGGAAGCACCAACTCCCTTCAATTTTCTGTAGGCACCAACCTGTAGGAGGCTTCAACCTTTGTCAGCTATAACTAACAGCTATTAAGCTGAATGTTTGTTGACTTACTCCAGATATCAGCTCTGGTCTGTATCTTCTCTTCTTCTCTTAATCTTCTCTGTTTTATTCTTCGATATTCTGCATTCTCTATATCTGCTCTCTCTCTTTTTCTCTCTCAACGAGCTTATCAATTTGATATTATATATAGAAATTCTCACATGACTGTTTGTATTCCTCTAGGAATTCGAAATGAATGGTCATACCTCTTGGTCTTCTGCCTCCTCATTTCTTTGTCCAACTCAATTTAAAATCATAATAATATGTACAATTTTTCATGCTACAGTGGGATTTTTGTCTTTTCTTTAGGATACTTGCCTTTGCATCACAAACAATAAAAAATTAATTATAAAATTTACTTTCACATTTTAATTACATATTTCAATTTCACTCAGCTCCTTTTCCGGATTTTGGCTTTACTGGATTTGTCTTTTCCTGCTGCTGTTAAGAACCTGTTCTGCATACCTTGGTTCACTGTAATTGTGTGCACCTGTGAATGTATACCTGTCAAACCTGTAATCTCAGTTTATCTCTGCATGCTCTCCTTTTCCTTTTCCATAATTGCATTCAAGTTTCATGCCCAAGCATTTCCATATCCGGCAATCTCACACTTGTCCTATTCCACGCTGGCAATTTCAAACAAATAAGGCTGGGCTATTTTAATATCTTAATTCAGAGAATTTAGATATTAATTTCATACTCCTCTATAGCTACAAATCCGACAATCTCTTATATGGACATATGCGCTAACTTCGCATTACAACCCTCATACGCAACATAATAGTTGACTATTGAACCATAATAAAACCAAACCTTATGACATTAGCACAGTGAATAAGAGTGTATCGTCCTTTGGCTCCAGGTCCACGAAGCATTGCACCCTGCCTTTTTATATATATTGCACACCGTATATATATATATATATATATATATATATATATGGTTTGGGCTTTTGTATATAAGGCGCATAATCCATTGGCTATTAAAACCATGTTAATTGACCTTCGGCATATTTAATCACATATACATATTCTATTATATGTAATATATCCATATACATATTCCGACGCCCTTCAATAATTAATGGAGTCCCACAGTACATCTCATACCCTTATGAACTTGTGAACCATGATAAAAAGCTTTTAATATACTCCGTCGAACCTTATATTAAATTAATAACCCAACTTCATTACGTATATTTCCGCCGGGCCCACAATGCCATCAACCGCCAATCGAATGCACACAACATACATGACTTATCGTCCACGCACCTTTATTAAACCTCGTGCAAGTCCTGTGATCGCCCACCGTTGGATAGCCTTTGCCCAGATCAACGAATCTTATTCATTTCGCTGGGCGTCTTCCGCCGATCGTTAATGCGCGAAATTTCATTTTAATCAAAACCGCTTGGGACACGTGGCCAAATCCTAATGGAATTGCTGCGAAATTTGTAAAACCACCTCACGGTTGAAAGGTGGTGCAGAATGGGAAATCCACCCTCCGTGAAACCGCTCGTGGTTTTCACCCCTTCCACTGTTCTCCGGTCAAGGTTCCGCCTCTCCTGGTTCCGTTATATAATTCAACCCACCTTTTCGCTTTACTTCTGCCTGCTTATATTTCAATGTATTGTCGTATTCGATTTCGCTCCAATGCTCCGGGTTCCGCTTCCTATTTAATGTACAGAGGTTCTATCAAACTGTTAACCCCGAAACTCGTGGGATAATCAATACCACGACATCATTGGCTACCAGAGTTCAGAGATTGAGCCATTACACAGAGTCGACACCTTTCATCACAATCTTCCACCGTAATTTATCTTGTTGGTAACTACAGGTATGGCTACGCATAACTAATGACTTTCAGTAGGCATCAATTTATTCCAATCCCACACAGAATCACGGCTCATACATTCCACATAGTCAATTTGTGTTCCACTGCGGGTTCAACGGTCTATCCACACATAACCCTCGCCATAGAGTTTATTTATTCGACACAAAAACCTCGCCACAGAGTTTATTTACACACCATACCTCAAAATTGCACACTACAACATCATAGACCCATTTAGACCCCCAATTACAGAATCTCATGTAATGCAAAACTTCTTCACTACTCTGCACCTTGAATAGCTCTTTACATCAATTCATTTCCTTTTCTTCCTCTGATTTTTCTTTGCTGCCTCTGCTTCTTCTCTTCTGCCTCTATTCTTTGCCATCTCCTTGCAAGTGTTCCTTTCTCTGCATCTGTTACCTCCTTTGCCATCAATGACAACATTTCCAACACAATATTACCTTAGACTCCTACAAATTTTCACTGGAGAGGATGATATTTGAGACCAAAACCATATAAATACTTTTTGTGCATCTATTGAGATTTTAAATGTAGAACTAATACTCTTTATTCAATGCTTGGATGGAGAGGACATGAAGTGGTTTAATAATCTACCAAATACTTCAATTAATATTTGGGAGGAGATGGATAACTCTTTCATGCAAAAAATTGGGGAGAAAAGGGACTATGGGTATATTATTACAAAATTTAACATAATGAAGATGTTTAAGAATTTATAAAGAGGTTTAATATTAAATTATATAATATTATTCCTACTAAAATTAAACCTCAATAGGTTGCTTCCAAAGGTTTTTTTGTTGGAGGCTTTGAACTGAAGTTTGGGTTTAGCCTTAGAGAAAGAAAGTTTCGTACCCTCGACCAAATCCAAATAGATGCCCTGGAAGTTGAAGCAAGTTTCACCTGCACTGGAAAGTGGAAAGGGAAATTTGAATATGGTGATAGAAGGAGAGGAAAGGAAGACGTCAGTTCTTTAGGCCATTTAAAGGAAACTCAATAATAGAAGTTAGAGGAGATGAACAAGTTGATAGGAATTTGTCTAACAAACTAGTAAAACTAGATTTGGAAAGAAAAAACCCTCCTCGGAAAATTCAACCAACTCCTAACATAACTTTTAATCTCCGAAAGGATCATGAGGACCATATTAAACCTCCTCTATACCTAGAAGATGATCCTAAAGGGATGGCTGAATAAAATTTAGAAGTTCAAGAAAATAAGTTGTCTTCTCTCTCATAGAATGTAAATGAAATAAAATCACATGAAGGAGAAGGGGATGGCTTGGATGCCCCACTGGATGATGATTAGATATATAGTTATTGAAAACAAATTTCTGACTTCATGCAAGCCCAATTTCATAGGAAATATGATCTTAGGTCATCTAGGAAAAGGTCCATGGGCAAGATCAAAATTAAGAAACTCTTCATCCAAGTTCCCCTAAGCTAGTAGATAAAGGGAACAAACCACTCAACCCTGTTCCACCAACCAAGAAAGATTCCTCCAATCCTATTCCCAATGAGTTTGCAGCCTCCAAAAAATAGAAATCCCCCCCACAGATAAAGAAAATTTGCAATGAGAGCAAGGATCCTATTGAGTCAGCTAAAATTGATAGGAATCCTTTTGCCGTCAATCTTCAAAAAGAGTTGGAGAAAGTCAAAATAGTTGTCCCTTTGACTACATAATTGAAACAACCCCAATATAGAGCTCAAGTGTCTCAGTTTATGATTTCATTACCACTGACCCCCTGCAAGATAATCTTAACCTTCAAGAATATAGGCCCATGGTTGTGTCTGGACCCCATGTGGAGGAGCAAGTCTCTTACACTGCCCTATTTTATGTCACCTTGGTGATTCATGAACATCTACTACATAATTGTATGCTTGAATCAGAAGCATCTCATAACTTAATTACATTATTACTGATGGGATAGTTGGAACTACAGATAATAAAAACATACAAAGATCTATACTCCTCTGAATCCAAAAGACTAAAGTGCCTTGGTATGATCAAGGATATAGTGGTAAATTTGGCTCAAATCCCACTAAAGAGTGTAGTAATGGACATTGTATTTTGTTGACATGCCTTCAAGATTTGGTATTCTTTTGTCAAGGTCATGGGGAATAAAATTGGGCGATCATTTAAATTAGATTTAACATATGCTACCATTCCTCTTTTTGGTGGAGAGGATTGTTGGTTATACAGGGAATCTAGATTCATGAAGACAGTTACAAGGGAATATTTCTCTAACAATGCCCCTGTTTATGGTAAAGAGAAATATTTCTCTTGTCTATTACTAGAAGAATATGATAAAATTATAAGAGACACCTGGGTGGAATGTTCTGCTCAATCGAGTGAAAAATAATTGGAACATGACTAGGTATGGAAATTTTATTTTGACGGTGCTTACTCTAGGGAAGGAAATAGGGCAGGTGTGTTACTGGTACCTGCAGAAGGTAGTTTGATCCATCTCTCTTTCAGGTTAGATTTTAAGGCCACAAAAGATGTTTTTGAATATTAAGCTTTGTTGTTGGGGCTACAAGCTGCTAAAAACCTTAAAACTGGGTGCTTGAATTTCTTTGGGGATTCGGAGCTGGCAGTGAAGAAAATAAAAAATCAATATCAAAATAGGAATCTAAGATTGAAGTAGTACAGGAATTAAGTATGGGATTTGATTGTAAAATTTTTCTTAGCCTTCAATATTCATTTTCTTCCCACTGATCATAATAGGATGACTCACTACATGGAAATCAATGCTAGAAATTTTAATCCTCCCCAAAATCCCTTTCTCATATACGAAGTCAAGGTCAGATATAGGCCTTCAGTATCAGACAATGTGAAGTACTTATAGGTAATTTAGGATGAACAATATATCAAGCGCTTCATGGAAATTGGTGGGGAATTATCAAACTCAGTGATTGATGAGTAGGATGAAAATATAATATATTAACCATAGAACGATTATATGGAATATAGTTCTAGTCACAAAATCTTGCAGCTAAAGGGAAATACCATCCTCAGAGGGGTGGTTTCATTAGAAAGACTTTTAAAGTCAAATGATGTGGCTGCTAAGCCAAATTCACAAGTGACTTGGGAAAAGGTGGAGGATATGGTAATATTGGCAAAGGAGAAGACCCTAGAGTCATGAATCTAGATAAAGGAGTTCCAAGAGAATACAAACAAAGATATATTGACCTTTTCAAGGAGTACATGGGTGTGTTTTCTTGGTCATATGAGGATTTGAAGACCCTTGACACCATTTGTTTTGGGTATGTACCATATTTCTTCCATGATTAGTCCCACGTGCAGACCCACCGATGGTTTTGTGCATCAATTTGCACATGGTTTTGGGGGACGATGGTTTTTGGCCCTTGGCATTTTGTAGATCTGGTCAAGGGAACTACGATTATGTTCTAATCTAGGGTTAATGGATTGGGGTTTATGAATGCTTTGGCATGTATATATGTTTGTTGTAACACTAAAAGGAATATAACGAAAAATCAAGCTAGTAGTCCTGATTTGAGATCCAGGGGAAAATCTCCCTGTATAACTATTTTATGTTTTATGCTCTCGCTATTGTTTATTTTATGTCTTTGAGTTTCGTTTGCAGATAATTTTTGTACAGGTTTAAAACCTACATTTGGTATCAGAGTTGTTTCGGCTTCAAGGGGATTCCTTTTCTGCTGAGGGGTTTTTTGCTTAGGCCTATGGTAGACCCTATTCAATGGGAGATCTGCGGGATTGATTCTTGTGATGAAAGAAGATGGCGAACGGTGGAAAGATAGATATAGAGAAATTTAATGGTTAGATTTTTGAGTTGTGGAAGCTCAAGATGGAGGATTTGTTGGTGGATATAGATCAATGGATCGTAGTAAATCCAAGTACTAAACCAACGACAATGTGAAATGAAGACTGGAAGAAGCTGTATTATAAGGAAAACAAAAAACTATGGTCGTGTGTCTCAGATTCACTATTTTTGAATGTATCTAGGGAATTTATGGCAAATACCTTGTGGGACAAGCTAGGGACTTTGTACCAATCTAATTCTTTGGTGAATAAATCGTTCCTGCAGAAAAAACTATATAACCTGAGGATGAAGGATGGAGACTCTATGATAGAGCATCTGAATGTGTTTAATACTGTGGTAAGTCAGCTGTTATATGTTGATATTAAAATCTAAAATGACAATAAGTGCATTAGTTTGTTGTGTTCTCTACCAGATTCATGGGACAGTCTGGTTATTGCAATAGGTAACAATATAACTACCTTGAATTTTGATGACATTGTCTCAGCCTTACTATCGGAGGAAATGAGACAGAGAAATATGGAGGGCCAGAATGGAGATGCCTTGTATGTAGGAGAAAGGTCCTAGAACAGAAACAAGAACAAGGTTTCGAGTGGGAGATCTAAATTTAAAGGGAGATCTAAATCTCTGGGAAATTTTGTAAAGGTGTGCTGGAAATGCGAAAAGGAAGCGCACTACAAAAAGGACCGCAGATCTAAAGCGCCTGTGAAAGGAAAGGGATCTAAGGATGCTTCTTCTGTAGAGGAAAAATCCACCTCGAATGAAGGTGAGGATGTGTATTTGGCCCCTTCTTCAAATACATATGTAGATCATGAGTCATGGTTGATTGACTCAGGTGCATCCTTTCACTTCACTCCGCATAGGGAGTGGTTCTTCGAGTATGAGAAGTAGGATGGTGGTGATGTCTTCTTAGGGGATTATAGGAAGGCTAGAATCATCGGACATGGAAAAGACAAGCTAAAGCTGCAAGGTGGAAGGATTAGAACAGTTCCTGGTGATCTGCATATTCCTGCATTGGCTAGAAATCTGATTTATGTAAGCAAGATGGATGATGCAGGTGGAAAAATAGTGTTCAAGGAAGATAATTGCAAGATGGTTCGGGGAGAACTGGTATTAATGCATGGAGTTCAGATTGGAACTCTGTACAAGCTTAAGGGTAGCACTGTTTTTGATGGGTGCAACAGTTTTGTGGTTCCTGAAAGTGGAGTGGAAAGCCTAGCAGTCTCTAGAGAAAATACCATGCTATGGCATCAAAGGCTTGGAAATATTGGAGAGAAGGGCCTTCAAATATTGCATAGAAATGGTATGGTAGAAGGTATGTCTAATTTCTATCTAGATTTCAATATTTGTGAAAATTGTTTATATGGGAGGCAGAATCATGTGAGTTTTCCTTCTGGTGCTAAGAGGGAAAACAAGATATTAGAGCTTGTGCACAGTGATCTATTTGGACTTGTGTTGGTTCCATCACTGGGAAAGTATGTTTACTATGTTTCATTCAAAGATGGCTTCTCAAGGAATACATGAATATATTTCTTGAGGAAGAAATCTAAAGTCTTTGACAGATTTAAAGAATTTAAGGCTCTGGTGGAAAACTAGATAAAGAAGAAGATAAAGGTGTTGAGGACAGATAATGGTGTAGAGTTTTGCAAGAAGGAATTTGAAGAATTTTGTAAGAAGTGTGGTATATCATGGAAAAAGATTAATCCATACACACCTCAAAAAAATAGAGTTTCAGAAATAATGAACATAACGTTGATGGAAAATTCAAGAATCATGCTCAGTGGTACTAGGTTAGGACAAGAATTATGGGGACAAGCAGTGGAGATTGCATGTTACTTGGTTAACAGATCACCTTCATCAGCGTTGGAGGATAAGACTCAACATGAGGTATGGACTGGTAAGAAATCCTCTCTTTCACATCTAAGGGTATTTGGATGTTGTTAGGTCGCTGTAGTTTGCAAGATTGGAAAATACAAAGCTGCAGAGCCTACATATGAACCACTTTGGGATTCTAGGATCTAGCCCTCCTGAATCCAGAGAGGGATCTCTCTATAAGTGCAAAGATTGATTTATCTTTAAAGGCTTTAGTATGATATTATGCTAGTTATTAAGAACAAGGGTTTTTTGGTTTGTTTGGTTGGTCGGGTATGATCTTTAATTAGGTGGAAAGTCTTGAAAATTAATGGGATTCAAAGGGGTGAATATGTGAATAATCAAAACAAGGTTCAGCTGATAGGATAGGTCTGAAACTACACTTAATCCATTGGGCTATGGAGTCATAAAAGGTTTTAATTGTGCAACAATTTCAAGAGTGGTCCATGGGGTAAGTCATCTATATCAAAATATCCTTTAGAATAAATTATGGAATGGAACATTAAAAGCGTTGTGAAGGTGGAAAAAGCCAATAATTTCAACAAGGATTTATCAACTTTCCAAACAAGAAAAGCCTTTTTAAGTAACTATTTTGAAGTAAACCAAAGGACAGGGCTAATCATAGACTTCTTTGGACAAAATTGTACTAAAGCCAACTTATCAGACAAACAATCCAGTAATCCAGATGACTACTTTCAGAAGGGATGAAAATAGATAAGAAAACAAAGTGCAACTTAAGATCAAGTAAGATATCATTAAAATCTAGACCTTCTTTCAGCATACTCTTAGGGAAACTTTCAAACAAACTTTGGAGAAAGAACTAGAAGAAAGGGAAAACCATAAAATTTCCTAGTTTAAATCTACTTAGTATGTAATGAAAATATCATTCAAGAATAGTGTTTAAAGTTTAGATAGTAAGACATAGGCTCACCAACATTCCTTGACTGTTTGGATAGTATTAAATTATTCTTAAATACAAAAAGGAGGAAAACATAAAGATTAATATTATCAGTGAGAGTAGGGTACTTCTAAGAGTAAGTCCTATCTCTATATTTGTGGTTCTTTATCAGAGAAAAATGGACAATTTTATGGAAAACATAAGAAAGAAAACAAGTACAATGAGAGGCACATCACCGATAGTATAGACCAGGATCCCATGAATCAACTTTTATATTGATGTCAATCCAATTACATACTTCAAGTCTAATGTTTCAGTACAAAAACAACTTCTCTTCTCAGCCTAACTTCTTTGATTACAAAGAGAGCTTCGAAAGCCTCTGAAAACTATTTACATGCAGAAAGTTTCGAGCAACAAGTATTACATCAAAAATCGAACAACCAACCACAAATCATCTTCTTCAGAAGTATTTATAGAAGAAAGAGGAGGTGGAATGGAAGAAAAGATCTCTAGGTTCAATTAATACAAGTTAATGCCTCTCTATCTTTGAAAATCTCAATAGAGAAGATTTCTGATATTTCCCATGTATTAATTGGTGTTCATTAAGTATTTAGCTACTTGGCAGATTTTGTTGACTTTAAGCTCTTTTAGGCAGGCTGGCAATAACTATGGCTGTCTTTAACAAAATATCACTGACTAGGCAATAAATCTACCTTCATTTGATTTATTGAGGCTACAGGTGGCACTTTGGTAGTTGAAAAGGATAAATGGCCTCTGATGTGGCAGTTGAGGCCTCTTTACTGATATTTTTCTTTGTTTTTCCCTTGAAACACCTTTAATCTTTTCCTGAGTTGTGTTTAGGTTTAATTAAGCCTTGATCTTTGTTTTTGGGTCTTTCTTCTTTAACACTGTCTTTATCCTTTAAACCTTAGGTTTAAAACTCTGATCTTCGGGCTTTGGCTTTAATCACCTTTTAACCTTGAATTCTTCACTCTGATACACTTTAGTGTTCTGTTTCGGTGGCACATGTGGCTTTATGCAGATGGAGGGTTTCTATTAAGATCAGGGGTCACGATCCACTGATAACATGAATTTGGAAACCCGCTGGTTCCTTTTCTCCTTTGACATTAGTCACAGAATCGTCATTTTGGACTGAACTAGTCACCAGTTTGTGACTGTGGAAATACACAAAGCCACACCAATTAAAACCCTACAAAATACCAAAAAATTATTAAGAAATCCCGCGGAGATGGTTTCACTACATTCAGAGGTTCGGCGGAGGTGGTTTGGAGCTGTGCGAATGGAGGAATTTGCAGTGGAGGATGGGTTTTCATGGTAAATATAGAAACATGATTTTAAATTCAAAATGTGGTGCGAATTGACGTTGAGTGGATTGGGAAAACCATTTATGGTTTTTGTGCAGAATTTGGGGGGGTAGGTAGTTTTTCCTTTTGGAATGCGATTCCATTCATCTCGTGACACGTGGATTTTTAAAACTGCCCATATCGCGCGGAAGTAGCGCACTGTGAAGCGGGGAAAAAAATTACACAAAATGCAGTTTGAACTGTTGGATGATGGGCAGTAGATCAAATGGTGCGGGTTGAGCGCGATCGATTCAAAGATGTGTGGAGGATGAAGCGGTGGGGTCTATGGTGACGTGTTCGTCTTGTCACGTAGTGGATGGGTTTAAAGGTGAATGGGGTTCATCGCGTTACGTCTCGATCGTTGGATTTTGCGATTGGATGGTGGAGATTAAAAGATGGGGCAGATGTACTTGAAAGGGAAAAAGGGAAAGGTATGCACAAGGTTGGAAGGATGAGTGGCTGATGGACATTGATTTGTAGAGATCAACGGTCCAGATTTATTCGGACCATAATGTCGGGCATGAAGGAAAATAGAAGAAAAGTCGGGTTTGGGAAAGGGTTTTAAGCCTTTAAGCGCCTGTTTGTGGGGTTTTGGGTCATATGAAGGTAAGGTGCCAAAGGGAATAAGCCCTCAAGGGCTTAAGAACCTCATAGTGAATAAAAGTGATTTTTAGGCCCAAAATAGTGATTTTTAAGCCAAAATAAGGGTTCTGATAGATGAAATAAAAGAAATTAAAACCAGATATAAGGGAGTTATAAGGTTTTAAGGGGGTTTTGATGATTTTGAAGGTTAAATGAAGGGTTTTAGAAGGATTTTTATGAAGGAAAAATGGGTGAAAATGGATTTTTTTATGAGTGAAGGAGGAGTGAAATGATGGAAAATGGGGTTTTATAAGCAGTTTTTCTCTTGGTGAACAGCAGGTTCTTTAGGATTAATAGTGAAACAGCAGTGAAGATTAACTTAGAGGGTAATTATCATCATAAGACTTCAAGAAATCACAATTTCGACACGAATTGTTTCTTGAAGGCTAAAAAAAGATTTAGCCACTATTTGATATGACAAATTTTTATAGGTGTCTAACAGTGGCTCCACATGGGGATGGCATCTTCTTGAAGGTGTTAAGAAATTCAGACAGTTTTCTCTGGAAGCTGATCAGTGCCTTGCACTTTGATAATATTTTTACCAGCTGCAAACATAAATGATTATAACTTGTCATATCAACAAAAAAAAAATTCCCAAACAACTACCTACACAACCTACTTCCTAGCATTTTTTCTTCAGCAGGTGAATTTGGACTTGCAAACCTTTTCATCAATCATTTTATTCTTTTATTGAAAAAATAAAACTAGTCTAATTCTACCCTTATTTCTTTATGAACTCAGTTTAAACAATTGAGTTCATAAATTCTATACCTAACTACAATCTTTCAGGATTAGACTGCCTGCCAAATTTTTATTCTCTAAATTCTAAAATAGGAAATTTAAAAACAGCCAAGCCAGGATTAGGTAGTCTGACTTGTGTGGATCTATGGCTTTAAAACAAGCTGCACATAGACTAAAATTTGCAGAAAATTTAAAGCAAAACAGTGAAGGCTTAAGATCTAAAAATCAACAACATCCTTCATTATTCTTTAGCTATAGTTTTGATTTTGTTTGAGTTGCCTTCTCTTTCTTATCTGGTTCAAGTTTTGAGCATATTAGAACTAGTTCTTTTGAAATTCATAGGTTCAGATTTTGAGTTTGTTTGAACCTTTGTTTTTCAATCCTAATCTACTTGTACTGATAGGCCAAGATTGAGTTGTTTGGCAAATTGGTTTCACTAACCTATCAACAGTAAATTGAAAAACTAATTAGTCATGATTAGGCTGTATGACTAACTAGGAGTGTGTTTTTAGGAGTGGCATTTGAGCTTGCACACTTTCATATTTTAATTCTCTTTTTTGGTATGGGGTTGTACCTTTCTTGTTTTCATTCTGTCGTCTTTTCTATTTTTACTGCTTTTGTATTTTTTCATTTTCTAAATTTGAATGCAATGATGGATATGATATTCACAATGAGGGAAAAATAAAAAACTTGAAACTAGTACAGTTAAGAAAAATAATGTTTGAGCATCCTGCCATTGATAGGACCTCCAAAAAGTTCAGTTCCATTCACTTCCTGCACAAAATAAGCATTGTTGCCAGCAGTAGAATTAATGAGATAAGGGCCTAGCCATAAGTTATCAAATTTTCCATGTTTCCCCCTATCTTCTCTTCTGGAATCCCACTTCAAAACTTTGTCACCAATGTTGAAATCACTGGCCTTTGTTATTTTATCAAACAACTTCTTGATGTTTTCTTTCTCATTAAATGTTTCATGATTGAAGAGAATAAATGAGTCAAGGTTTGTATGTACAGAATAAAGAGGAGAGTTTTCTGGCCTCTCTTGGCTACTGACCATGTATTGCATGTGAAATTCCCTATAAATTCTTCTAGTTTGATTTAAAATGGGGATGGTAGCATATTTCATATCCATTTTCATTGTTCCTTGTAACTTAGCTCCCCATGATCTTGATAACAGCATACCATACTTGGGGGGTACATCAGCCACTACAATATCCATCACTAAACACTTGGCTAGTATTTGTGCTAAGTTAACACAGAGGTCTTTGATCAAACCTAAACATTTCACTCTATTGGAGTCAAAGGAGTATAGATATTTGTATGGTCTTGTGATTTCAAGGCCTAGGTTCTCCATTACTGCTTTGGGTATTAAGTTATGAGAGGCCCCTGAGTCATGCATAGCATTGTGTAAAATTTTATCATGAATTTTCAAACTAACATAAAAAGGAGGAACTGGCCCTTCTTGGTATCTTCCTTCAATCTTAGGACCAAATAAGAGCTCTGGTTGGTCATCACTGAGGTTGACAGTGTCATTATTTTCTCCTATGTTGAAGGCTTTCAAAATTTGTGATCTATATACATCTCGGGTGACTAATTCAGTGAGGGGAACAGAGATTTTGATCTTGGCAATTTCTTGTTCCAAACTAAAAGGCATCTGATTTTTTACAATGTTTGCTTCAGCCTTGTTAATCACCACTCTATCAGCAAAATTAGTTTGTTGATTTCCTCTATTTACATTGGTCAAAATTGTTTTGATAGGAGCACTAGCTGAAGTACTAATGTTGCTAAAGTCTGCACTCTATTTTTCATTAATTTGGTTTCCTTTCTCTTTGTTTTGATCAAAATTTATAGCCACTGTTTTGTATTTTTGTTTAATGTTTTTGGGTTTTCTTACAGGGCTGTTTTTTGTAGAATTTTCAGAGGTCTTAGTTTTGGAAGTTTCCTTATTCTTTTTACTCCTAAGGTCATATTCTTTTGGAGTTTCTATGATGAAAATTTCCAATTCTTGATAGTAATTCTCATCTTCCATTCTTCCATCATCATAGGGTGTGTATAGACCTTGTTTCTTATTAATAGGAACATCAATATGGTCACTATCTACTCCCAACATGTTTATGTCATCTTCCACTGTTTTTTCAATTGTTTCTTGAACCTCACTTACATAGTTTTGATAAAAAGGAGGTATAATCTCCTAATCAGGGTCTCTTGGTCTGTTTTGAGGTTGTCTTCTCCTGAAATTATAATTTTGATTTTGAGATTGATTTCTGTTTTGGGGAGCTGATTGGTTTTCTCTAGATTGTGCTCTCTAAAGTATGCTCATATTTTTCATCATTTCCTCCATCATTCTTTCCATTTTTGAGCTAGATGTGGAGGGTGTAGATTCCTCCCTAAATGATACTTTGTTTTCATTTCTCATTCTGGCTCTTTTTTCAATCAGATTTACTTCCACAGCTAAAGCTCCTTTTTGCATGTCTTCTAAAGTCAAAGGATCTCTTTCTCTCAACTGATAGGCCATTTTAGGATCAAATCCTTTAGGAAATTTGGCCAAGGCTGAACCTTCTGGAGGTTTCAATTATGGGGGCAGGACATTATAAACACTATTGAATCTAGTGAAATAGTTTTGAACACTTTTCTCAGTGTTTCTTTTTAATTTGTTGTAGTCTAAAAGTATTTGGAGAGGGTTTTTTATAACTTTCCACTTGTTTAGGAATAACTAATGGAGGGCTTGGAGATCATTAATATTGTTAGGGGTTAAGCCTTTGAACCATTTTCTTGCTTCTCCCCCTAAACTTTGAGCAAATAACCGAAGTTTGATAGTTTCATCATCAATCTTGTTTATGTCGAAATAGTAATTCATATTTCTCGCATGTTGTGAAGTAGCAATATCACCACTGGCATCATATAATGGTATCTTGGAATGATAGTCCTGTGGCAGATTGACTAAAGGTAAAGGAAGGACTAGGGGAGCATACCATGTTGCCATGATAGGAGTTTGTGGGAAAAATGGGGGGTTTATAGGTGGAAGGGGTTGATGGAATGGGGTGGTTTGAATAGTGGGTGTATGAAGAACAGAAGTGGATGGACCAACAAGAGGTTTTTGAGCAGATATTGGATGAGAGATACCAAAATTATGAAGGAAATGAAAATTAGGTGGGGTAGTTTCTCTATTACCAGTATTTTCACCACTATCTTGGGATGAAGGTGAAGGCTCAAATTCTGTCTGATCTATATCATCAAGTGACCTAGTTCTGAATGGGTTTCTTAAGTCAACTTGTGAATCTTGTAGAGCTGTAAGGTTCTCAAGAACAAAATTAGCTCGTTGGACTAGTTTGTCAATAGTTGAAGCTTGAACCTTTGGAGACTTCCTAATGATGCTTTTAAGATTATCAACTATCTCTGGTGGATTTGGGTTAGGGTGGGCTCTAGTATGGATTCTTCTAGAAGGCACTATGCTATGTTTTCAGAGCCAATAATAAGAAGATTTTAACCGAATATGACAATCTTTAGTAGGCTGACTGATCTTTAGCAAGAAAACTTTAATACTCAAAGTTTTCTTAAGTGAGTTTGTATGATGTTATGATAGTAATGATTTTCCAATTGGAGTCTTTAGGTCTGTTTAGGATTGTGGAGTCACCAGGTGGAAATTTTTAGCTTTAGAAGGTAAAATGTTTTATGGTCCACCACCATTTATTGATTTGAATACCAATCTGAAATATTTTTGTGTTTTCTGAGTTTTTTCAGTCCTATGTGTTATGAGAGTGTCCTAAATCTGTTTCAACACTTAGCTATGGTGATGAGACAAAGAGAGTTTACTCTTATGGCTTAGCTAGCTGATTCCTTCAAGGTTTGATAAAGCTCTATGAGAATCCTAAGGGTTACTTAGCTTGTCACTGATTCAAATAAGTCCTATCATTATTACCAACATGCTTGGTAGTGCTTGAAGAAAGCTACTTATACTATACTGAAAGCTGAGTGTTTTTTTTTAAGGATTTTACTTAGAAATCCCCAGCGGAGTCGCCAGAATGTTAAGTCTCTGTAGTATGCAAGATTGGAAAATAGAAAGATGCAGAGCCTACATATGAACCACTTTGGGATTCTAGGATCTAGCCCTCTTGAATCGAGAGAGGGATCTCTCTATAAGTGCAAAGATTGATTTATCTTTAAAGGATTTAGTATGATATTAGGCTAGTTATTAAGAACAAGAGTTTTTTGGTTTGTTTGGTTTGTCAGGTATGATATTTAATTGGGTGGAAAGTCCTGAAAATGAATGGGTTTCAGAGGGGTGAAGATGTGAATAATCAAAATAAGGTTTAGCTGATAGGATAGATTTGAAACTGCACTTAATCCATTGGGCTATGGAGTCATAAAAGGTTTTAATTGTGCAACAATTTCAAGAGTTGTCCATGGGGCAAGTCATCTATATCAAAATATCCTTTAGATCAAATGATGGAATGGAACATTAAAAGTGTTGTGAAGGTGGAAAAAGCCAATAATTTCAACAAGGATTTATCAACTTTCCAAACAATAAAATCCTTTTTAAGTAATTGTTTTGAAGTAAACCAAAGGACAGGGCTAACCATAGACTTCTTTGGACAAACTTGTACTAAAGCGAACTTATCAGAAAAACAATCCAGTAATCCACATGACTACTTTCAGAAGGGATGAAAACAGATAAGAAAACAAATTGTAGCTTAAGATCACGTAAGATATCATTAAAATCTAGACCTGCTTTCAACATACTCTTAGGGAAACTTTCAAACAACCTTTGGAGAAAGAACTAGAAGACAGGGAAAACCATAAAATTTCCTAGTTTAAATCTACTTAGCATGTAATGAAAATATCATTCAAGAAAAATGTTTAAAGTTTAGACAGTAAGACATGGGCTTACCAACATTCCTTGACTGTTTGGACTGTATTAAATCATTCTTAAATACACAAAGGAGGAAAACATAAAGATAAATCTTATCAATGAGAGTAGGATACTTCTAAGAGTAAGTCCAAGCTCTATGTTTGTTGTTATCTATCAGAGAAAAATCGACATTTTTATGGAAAACATAAGAAAAAAAACAAGTACAACGAGAGGCACATCACCAATGGTATAGACCAGGATCCCATGAATCAACTTGTATATTGATGTCAATCCAGTTACATACTTCAAGTCCAATGTTTCAGTACAGCAATAACTTCTCTTCTCAGCCTAACTTCTTTGATTACAAACAGAGCTTCAAAAGCCTCTAAAAACTATTTACATGCAGAAAGTTTCAAGTAGCAAGTATTACATCACCAATCCAACAACCAACCACAACTCATCTTCTTCAGAAGTATTTATAGAAGAAAGAGGAGGTGGAATGAAAGAAAATATCTCTAGGTTTAATTAATACAAGTTAATGCCTCTTTATCTTTGAAAAGCTCAATAGAGAACATTTCTGATATTTCCCATGTATTAATTGGTTTTCATTAAGTATTTAGCTACTTGGAAATTTTTGTTGACTTTAAGCTCTTTTAGGCAGGTTGGAAATCACTCTGGCTGTCTTTAACAAAATATCACTGACTAGGCAATAAATTTGCCTTCATTGGATTTATTGAGGCTGTAGGTGGCACTTTGGTAGTTGAAAAAGATAAATGGCCTCTGATGTGGTAGTGGAGGCCTCTTTACTGATATTTTTCTTTGTTTTTCCCTTGAAACACCTTTAATCTTTTCTTGAGCTGTGTTTAGGCTTAATTAGGCCTTGATCTTTATTTTCAGGTCATTTTTCTTTAACACTGTCGTTATCCTTTAAACCTTAGGTTTAAAACTCTGATCTTCAGGCTTTGGCTTTAATCACCTTTTGACCTTGATTGCTTCACTCTGATACACTTTAGTGTTCTGTTTCAGTGGTGCAGGTGGCTTTATGCAGATGGAGGGTTTCTGTTAAGATCTGGGGTTGCGATCCACTGATAACATGAATTTGGAAACCCACTGGTTCCTTTTCTCCATTGGAATTAGTCACAGAATCGTCATTCTGGACTGAAATTGTCACCAGTCTGTGACTGTGGAAATACACAGAGCCACACCACTTGAAACCATGCAAAATACCAAAAATTTATTAAGAAATCCTGCGAAGATGGTTTAATTGCGTTCAAAGGTTCGGTGGAGGTGGTTTGGAGCTATGTGAATGGAGGAATTTGTAGCAGAGGATGGGTTTCCATGGTAAATATAGAAACAGGGTTTTAAATTCAAAATATGGCGTGAATTGAGGTTGAGTGGTTTTGAAAAACCGTTTATGGTTTTCGCGCAGTGTTTGGGGGGGTAGGCGGTTTTTCCTTCTGGAACGCGATTCCATTCATCGCGCGACATGTGGATTTTTAAAACCGCCCATATCGCGCGGAAGTAGCGCACTGTGAAGTGGGGAAAAAAATTACGTGAAATGCAGTTTGAACCATTGGATGATGGGTAGAAGCTCGAATGGCACGGGTTGAATGTGATCGATCCAAAGATGTGTAGAGGATGAAGCGGTGGGGTCTACGGTGACGTGTTTGTCTTGTTGCGTAGTGGATGGGTTTAAAGGTGAATGGGGTTCATTGCGCTACGTCCTGATCATTGGATTCTGCAATCGAACAGTGGAGATTAAAATATGGGGTGGATGTATTTGAAAGGGAAAAAGGGAAAGTTATGCACAAGGGTGGAAGGATGAGTGGCTGATGGACGTTGATCTGCAGAGATCAATGGTCCAGATTTATTCAGACCATAACGGTGGGCATGAAGGAAAACAAAAGAAAAGTCAGGTTTGGGAAAGGGTTTTAAGCCTTTAAACACCCGTTTGTGGGGCTTTGGGTCATATGAAGGTAAGGTGCCATAGGGAATAAGCCCTCAAGGGCTTAAGAACCTCATAGTGAAGAAAAGTGATTTTTAGGCCCAAAATAGTGATTTTTAAGCCAAAATAAGGGTTCCGATAGATGAAATAAGAGAAATTAAAACTAGATATCGGGGAGACATAACGTTTTAAGGGGGTTTTGATGATTTTTAAGGTTAGATAAAGGGTTTTAGAAGGATTTTTATGAAGGAAAAATGGGTGAAAATGGAATTGTTTATGAGTGAAAGGAGGAATGAAATGATGGAAAATGGGGTTTTATAAGCATTTTTTCTCTTGGTGAACAGTAGGTTCTTTAGGATTAATAGTGAAACAGCAGTGAAGATTATCTCAGAGGGTGATTATCATCATAAGACTTCAAGAACTCACAATTTGGAAATGAATCGTTTCTTGAAGGCTAAAAAAAGATTTAGCCACCATTTGATATGACAAATTTTTATAGGTGGCTAACAAATGTGATGCATATGTACATGTTCCAAAGAAGAAAAGGACCAGGTTGGATAATAAATTTGAAAGGTGCATCTTTATTGGGTATAAGGATGGTTTAAAAGGTTACTAGGTTTGGAACCCGAAAACAAGGAAGGTTGTGTACAATCGAGATGTGGTGTTTAGAGAGATGAAATATGTTGTTAAACATCAAGTCCTACCAAAGGAAATTGAGAAGATAGAGTTTGAGATAAAGGAGGATGAATCAGACTCTACAACCGAAGAATATTCAGAAGAGGAAGAGCCACAAACTCTGGCTATGATAAGATCAGTTCGAGAAAAAAGGCAACCAGAAAGGTATAGTCCATCTGCTTTTTGTTCAAATTTTGCTTTAACCATAATTGATGATGATCCCAAAACTGTTAGGGAGAAGGTAGATTCAAAGGATGGAAAACTCTGGAAGGAGGCCATGGTTGATGAAATTGCATCCTTGCACAAAAATGAGGCATGGGATCTGGTGGAGTTGTCGGCTAGAAGGAAGCCCATCGGAAGAAAATGGGTGTTTAAGAAGAATATGAATGTAGGCAAGGTGGAGAAATACAAAGCTCGATTGGTAGCAAAATGTTATTCCTAGGTGCTGGGAATTGATTTTGGTGATATTTTTTCTCCTGTTTCCAAGGTTACTTCTATTAGATTACTTTTATCTGCTGCATTTGACTTTGAGGTAGAACAGATGGATGTGAAGACAAAATTTCTTCACGGGGATTTGGAAGAGGAGATCTACATGAAGAAACTTGAAGGCTTTATGGTAAAGGGTAAGAAATAACTGGTATGCATGTTAAATAAATCGTTGTGTGGGTTAAAACAGTCACCAAGGATGTGGTATCAGAAATTTGATACCTATATACGGGGACTTGGCTTCAGTTGAAGCAAGGAGGATCACTATTTTTATTTTAAATTAATTGTTTAACGTGTTATTTATTTGGTCTTGTACGTAGATGTTATGTTTTTTTATTGGAAATGACAAAGAAATCATCCAAGATTTGAAGACCCAAATGTTCTTCAAATTTTACATGAAGGATCTTGGTGCTGCAAACTACATTTTGGGCATGGAAATTAAGAGAGATCGAGCAAAGAGAAAGCTCTAGTTAAACCAGAGGAAGTATGTCGAGACTATATTGCAGAGGTTCAATATTCAGGATATTAAATCGGTGAAGGTTCCTATTCCTGTAGGTGTAAATTTATATGCTGAGTAGTGTCGCAAGACACAAGAAGAAGAGAAGGATATGTCTCATGTTCCATATACAAGTGCAGTGGGTAGTTCGATGTATGCAATGGTCTGTACTAGACCAGACATTGCACATGCAGTGGGATTATTGAGCAGGTTTATGTCAAAACCAGGGAAGGAGCATTGGACAATAGTGAAGCGGGTTTTCAGATATTTGCGTGGCACTAGTGGTTATGGGTTGTGCTACCAGGGAAGACCAGGATTGGAAATTGTTTTGGACAATCGTGGTTTTGCTGATGCGGGCTGGGCTATGGATCTGGACCAAAGAATGTCTACAAGTGGGTATGTGTTTAGCCTATTTGGAGGTGTAGTTAGTTGGATGAATAAAATACAGTCTGTAGTGTCTCTTTCAACTACAGAGGCAGAATACATGGTAGTCACTCATGCAAGCAAGGAAGCAGTTTGGTTGCAGAGATTGTGGGGTTGGTGCAACGATCTATAAGGATAGAATGTGATATCCAAAGTGCAATTTTCTTGGCTAAGAACCCTGCTTATCATTCAAAGACAAATCACATTGATGTTCAATATCACTTTGTGAGAGATATGGTTGAGGATAAAAGGGTGTTGCTGGTAAAGGTGGGAACTTTGAAGAATGTTGCAGATGCATTGATGAAGTCTGTGAGAACTCATATGTTCTCTTGGTGTAGAGAAATGAAGGGTGTTGAAGAGCTAGACTGATGATTAAGCTCTCTTGTGGCCCCCTGCGAAAAGAAAACAACAAGCAGGAAAATGTCGGGTATGTGTTATATTTTTTTGGTGGGTGGACCCACCCATGGTTTTGTGCATGGGTTTGCACATGGTTTTGGGGGATGATCGTTTTAGGCCCCTGGTATTTGTAGATCTGGTAAAGGGAACTACGGTTATGTTCTAATCCAGGGTTAATGGATTGGGGTTTATGAATACTTCGACATTTATATATATGTTTTGTAACACTAAAAGGAATATAATGAAAAATCATGATGATAGTCTTGGTTTGGGATCCAGGGGAAAATATTTGTGTATATCTGTTTTATGTTTTATGCTCTTGCTATTGCTTATTTTCTGTCTTTAATATACGTTTGTAGATAATTTTTGTACAGGGTTAAAACCTACAATTTTCATACAACACAAACTTCCTTTAAAAAGTGGAGTGAAGCTATATTAGCATAATCTTAGGAATATTAGTCCCCTGTTACTCCCATCAATCGAAAGGAGGTGAAGAAACTATTGCAAGCTAATATTATTGTTCCTTTGAGGTACTTAGAATGGGTAGAAAGTTTAGTCCCAGTCGGGAAGAATAATAGGGAAATAAGTTCATGTGTTGATTTCATAAATTTAAATAAGGCTTCACCGAAAGATAACAATCCTTTGTCTAAAATGGATTACATTCCGCAGAAAGTGGTGGGGTTTGCTCGAATGTCCATGATGGACAATTTCTCTAGATACATCCAATTTTTTGTACATTGTGAGGGTTAGAAGAAAATATATTTTACTACACCATGGGGACATCTATGTATGCCAAAATATCTTTTGGATTCATAAACATTGAAGCTACTTTCCAAAGAGCAATGGATATAATATTTTTTGGAGAGCGGGATTAGTTCATAGTGATATACCTAGATGATCACTATTTTCTTGAAAACATATGAAGAACACATTAACCATTTGGAATTCACATTTACAAAATGAAGACTGTCCTTAAACCATACCTTTCAAGATACAAAAAAAGAAATCATTTTGACCCTTCCCAAGAGGGGAATTCATGCAATGTGCAAGGAGAGGGAGAAATTAGTGTTTTTGTAGGAGAAAATCTACAGTCAGCAGAACCTAGATCTCCTAAGATCTCAGTTGAATAAAGGATACCTGATATCCCAGATCAAAGTAGTTTTGTAAGAGCCCTTCCAAAGCTATCTGCTAGTCCTGCCCAAATTAACTTTCCAAACCAAGATATTCATGAAGGTTATTGGAACATATTTGATCAGATGGTGCATAATCAAGCTGAAGTATAATGATTAACGTTGGAATATCCCATCATTGACCCAATTGCTAATTCTCCTATGAAAGTCACTCCTTTGCAAAGAATCCCTACTTTCCATGGTTTAACCTCAGAAGATCCTGATGCTTTCCTATTCGAATTTGACATTTTATGTAGGAGTTATGATTATACCATTGATCCCCAAAAGCTAAAATTGTTCCCTTCTACATTAAAGGGAGAATATTTTCGATGGTTTATGGGGATTGGTGGAAGAACTATTAACTCTTGGGATCAAATGAAAACATCTTCTCACTAAATATCAATATTACTGCAGAACTAGAGACCTAAAAGATGAAATAGTTAACATGAATGAAAAACATAATGAAACTTTAGAAGAATATGTTGAATGATTTCAATATAATTTACAACAGTCTTCTTATGCTGAATTATCTAAAGATGTTTTAAAAGTAACTATGATAAAAGGAATGAAGGATAAATTGATAGAAACTTAAATTTAATGGGGAAAGAAGATATTTATCAGAAAAATTATGATGACATTATTTAGTTGTGTATCAAGTGCTCTCGGGGAAGCAAGCGCGACAAGAAAACTGGATGAGATACTATAGCCATAAACGATAAAGTTGCTGGTGGTAGCATAACTTGAACGGATATTGGTAATCTCTTAGAAGATTTCAAAACTGATATCCTAGGAATCCTCATGAAACAATTGGACCTCCTACAAGCCAAAAAAAAATAAGCTATAGCGGAAAAAAAATGAGTTGTTTTCTACCCACGATGCCGAAAGAGGCATAGTCAGAGGGAATGCCCATTGGACATGATTCAGACTTGTGCCATCTGCAATAAGGACCATGCCACCGAAAAATGTCCATCACTTATGGGATTAAACGTTGTTTTTAAAGAAGCATAACAAGAAATAGTACTAGTATACTTAGTGAGCCAACTTTGACAGTGGCAAGCCCGACCCATAGGTATGCTACAAGACCCTTCTCTGTTCTTTTCTTCTCCATCAATTGATTAGTAACAGAATTATAGAATAGCATGGCAAGGTCAATCACCTTTCTCCACATGGAAATCTCAATAATTTCTTATTTCACCCTAGCCAAGCCAACCTTTTCCAAACGCTAGTTGCCCAAATTATACTCCTTTCTAGATAAAAAATTCGTACACATTTCAGTGGGCTCCATCCATGTCATAAAGTCTCTATTGGTCCTGCAGCTAGCAGTGACCCCTGGGAATAACTAATCCACCTATGGGAATGGGTCCTCAACCTCAATCAACTTTAATAGCTCACTATCCATTGAAGAAAAATCCTCAGCCTCTTATATGCCCCCAACTACCAACTCAACCAAATCTAAATCCTAATAACAGACCGGTTCAATTGATACATATTGTTTAAATTACAGATCCTGAAATAAAACCGATGGAATGTAGTGAACTTAGGCTAAGATCAGGACGCATCATCACCCTTGAGGAAAATAAAAATAAAAAACAATATGAGACAGAAACACTTGCCATAACTAAATCCTCGACTGCA
Source organism: Pinus albicaulis (assembly GCA_034641835.2). Taxonomy (NCBI): domain Eukaryota; kingdom Viridiplantae; phylum Streptophyta; class Pinopsida; order Pinales; family Pinaceae; genus Pinus; species Pinus albicaulis. The sequence goes on from CM076573.1 coordinate 269,973,562, forward strand.
ACTAATACATAAATAAAACATGGAGAAGACATAGTCGAGCAACAAGATCCTGAAAAACTTATCATCACTTCTCCTTCATTCCCTAAAACATTATTAATACCCAAAACAATTGTTTATCTAGACTTTGATATCTTAGGGGAACTTAAAATTTTATGTATTAAATTTTTTCTCCTCCAGGCTATCCAATATATTCCTATTTATGCTAAAATGATTAAAGAACTATGTGCAAGAAAACCTGTGAGGAAGCCAAAAATTTCAGCAACTTTCCATGTCATAGGAACCCTATCTGATTTTCTTCTAGGTAGGGAAATTCTAGTAAAAAATGAAGATCCAATGAATCCAATAGTCACAGTTCAAATATATGATCGCTCTTTTCCAAACACACTAGTTGATTTAGGTGCATCCATTAACATTATCACAACAGAAACCTGCGAAACACTTGGTATCACAGCTCTAGAACCAACCACCACCTTGTTGGAACTTTTTGATCATTCAGTCGTTAAACCAGAAGGAAACTTACAGAATATCATGGTTTCTATTGACTCATGGGAATACCTAGTATATTTTCTAGCAACCCAAGAATTCGATTAGATGGACACCCTTTAATTGAAATGACCTTCATTAGCAACAATCGATGCTTACATATGTTGTTGTACTCACAGCATGACAATAAAAAAGGGGAATGTTGTAAAAACCTTGTTTTATATCCCCCTGCTAAGACAAGTTTGCCCATCCTGAAAACTCATAAACATCCACCTACTTACCTGGAAGAAAAAATCCTTTCACCTCTTACAATAGCAGAAGTTCTGGAGTTCAAGAATAATTTTGAAGATGTTGTAATTAATAATTTCATAAATCAATAAACTACTAGGAATAACATGAAATGTCAAATGTTGAAAGTGATTCTTGACAATGAAACCCTGGAAGACCCTTTGAAATATGTCGATGACCAGCACATACCGACAACTATTGTTCATACCAGCAGACCTGTTGAGATTGAACCATGCAATTTTTTGAACATTAATGACAATATAGATAGTGACCAATAGAAAAATCTCATTAAAATTCTACATAAATATAAAGGGGATTTTGCTTGGGAGTACCCAGACATGAAGGGAATAGGTCCCGAATTGTGGACACATCATATCTACATTGAAAAGGATGCCCACCCTATCCAGCAACCTCAACAAAGATTAAATACGCACCTCAAGGACATCATAAAAGAATAGTTACAGAATTTGCTGGATGCGAATTTTATTTATCCCATTTCAGATAGTAAGTGGGTCCCTCCGCTAGTAATTGTTCCCAAAAATACTAGGAATTGGCGAATCTGTGTTTATTATAGGGAATTGAACAAATCAACACAGAAAGACCACTTACCTCTTCAATTTATTGTTCAATTCCTCGACACATTGGTAGGAAAGTAATTCTTTTTCTTTCTTGATGACTTCAGCGGCTATAATCAGATCCAAATTTCCCCTGAAGACCAAGACAAAACTACCTATACCTACCCATGGGGTACGTTTTCTTACAGAGTGTTATATTTTAGTTTATGCAATGTCCCAGTTACATTTCAGAGGTCCATACTCAATATTTTTTCTGATTTGATAAATGAGGGACTTGAAGTTTACATGAATGACTTCACGCCATATGGGGATGATTTCGACCAAGCGTTACAGACTTTAGAGAAAGTTTCGGAATGATGCATCACTACCAGGTTGTGTTTAAGTAATGAAAAGTGTCACACATTGATGAAAGAAGGCATAATCCTAGGACAGTATATTTGTGCGGCTGGAATACAGGTAGACCAATAAAAAATAAAGGTAATTCTTCTACTACCTACACCTTGCACTCAGGCAGAAGTACATAACTTCCTTGGATATGCAGGATACTATCATAGATTTATAAATATTTTTTCATGAATTTTTGTGCCTTTGTATTCTTTAACAAGAAATTTTGAATTTAGATGGTTTAATAAATGTGAAATTTCTTTTACAGATTTGAATAAACTAGTCTTGACTGCTCTAGTGTTGTGCAGACACAATTGGGAGATGCCTTTTCATATTTCTACAGATGTGTCAGATACGACAATAGGTGTTGTTCTCGGGAAAGAAGTGGACAAAAAGACCTATGCTATTTACTATATCAACAAAAATCTTACTTCTACTGAACTCAATTATACAGTAATAGAAAAGGAATTTTTAGCTGTCATTTATGCCATAAATAAATTTAGACATCATATAACAGGCTACCAAATGTTTTTGTACACTGATCACTTCGCCATTAGATATTTAGCCAATAAACCAATAACTCATGGGGTGGTGACCCACCAACTATTAATTTTGCGGTGAGTTTGATATTACCATTAAATACCATCTAGAAAAGGAAAACCCAGTTGCATTTTTTTTGTCACGGGTTTCTAAGACAAATTATCCTCTCGCTGTGGACGATAAATTCCTAGATGAATAAATGTTTGCTGTAGTAGTTAAAGCACCATGGTAAACATATGTTGTAAATTGTTTTGCAGTAGGAAAAATGCCCAGGCACTTAGTAGCAAGGGAGAAGAAGTTGATTGTCAAGGGAAACACCTAATTTTATTGGATCGGTGGATACCTTTTTCACACATGATCTGATATACACATACACAGATGCATTCGAGAAGATGAAATCTATGACATCTTGAAGGCCTGCCATGAGGAGCCTTGTGGCAGATGCTCTGCAGATCGTAGAACTGGGAATAAAATACTACACATGGGCTATTATTGGCCCACCATTTTCAAAGATGATAAGAAATATGTCTAGGCCTGTGATAGCTTCCAGAGGTTGGGTCATCCTGGTCAATCTGAAAAAATGTCGTTAAAGCCATAATTGGTAATATAACCTTTCGAATGGTGGGTGTTAGATTTTTTTGGCCCATTCAATCCACCATCAAACTAGAAGGCCTACATACTAGTTTCTAAAGACTATATAACAAAGTGGGTAGAAACAATAGCTTTTCCAAGAGCTACAGAAGAAAATGTAATTAATTTTCTTTTTGAATTATTTGTGTGGTATGGCTTACCCAGGGAAGTGATAACGGATGGAGGGGAGCAGTTTTTAGAACATAAGATTACAGCCACTCTGCGAAACCACCATATCACACATAGATTCACTTCTCTGTATCACCCGCAGGAAAAAGGCCAAGTTGAAAGCACTAACAAAGTCAATGAGCCAATTTTTACCAATACAGTTTTGACACATCGGCGGGGCTGGGCTACTAAACTTCTAGAGGCCTTGTGGGCTTATCGCACAACCTGGCGAAATACTACTGGATATTCCCCATACCAACTTGTATTTTTAAAAGAACCTATTTTTCCTATCAAATTTTAAATAAATACTCTTAGAAAAACCAAAGAAGTGGGACTGGACTTGATTGGGGCAAAAACTAAACGAATTCAACAAATAAATGAATTAGATGAAGTTTGGCTAATTTCTATACAACACACCACAATTATTCAACAATAAAGGGATAAGTGGCATGACTATCTTATCAAACATAGGATGTTTCAGGAAGGAGACTGGGCACTCCTATATGATTCCAGGTTCCAAGAATTTCTAAGTAAATTATAGACAAGGTGGCTTGGCCCATATGAAATTCAAGAGGTGCACAATAACGACACTCTGACTCTGACCACCGTCGATGGGCTTGGATGTTATTTTAGGGTCAATGGACATTGGGTACGTCTTTATCATAGACCACTCACCAAGGAGTCTTTTTTCCAACAGGTACATGATGATCCCACTATGAAAATTTGAGTTGCGGGGAGTAATGACCTGACAACTTTACTTTCATGAAAGTAAGTTTCTCTTCGACTGTAAATAATGTATATTTTTAACAAATGGTTGTAATTTTCCATTTTTGTTTTTAATATAAGCATCATTGTACAAATGCATGGATTTATTTTCTTTTGAAACAGTCGCTTATAATGATATGCATTTATTTTACTACTATTTTGTGTTACAAGTAGACGTTGTTAAAATTATTTGAACAACTGTTGTTCTTTTTCAATTGAACAACTGTTTCTTTTTGTGAGCATTTATGTTGTTCAATCAACTGAAAAACTGTTTTTTAGGAAAATGAACAGACGTGATTTCTTTTGTGTGTTCAATACTTGTTATTTAATAGATTAAAGAGTTGTTGTTTAGGAAAATGAATAGCCACGATTTTTTTTTTTGGCGTGTTTAATAATTGTTGTTCAATATAATGAAAAATTGTTTGTCAATCAACTAAACAACTGATGTTCAGTAAAATGAACAACTGCAATCCTTTTTTTGGTTTTTTGATGCCCTTTTTCATGACTTTCATATATCATTTCTATTTGATAGAACGAACAACTGTTGTTCAATACATTCAAAAACTACTATTCAATTAAAAGAACAATCGTTGTTCCAATGACTGCAACTGCCATTCAATCTTAATTGAACAACCATCTTTTCTCTCACATGATTTACTATGAAGATCATTTTTTTGGATTGGAAATTTGTACCCAATATAGAGGAAAAACACTGATTTTAATAACATTATGATTTTTAAACCTTTGATGGGTATATTTATTCCACAATTTGACATGGTTCACCTATATAATGACATGCTAAACATCTTCTCTTCGGACATATCATAAAATGATTCATTATCTCAAGACCATGCTAGTTTATTTTTCACACTTTCAATTGATAATTCCCTTTGGTATGATGATATAGGGATAAGGGCATAAATTTTATTCGCATTCTTTTACTTCTCACACCATCCCCAACTTTTAAGGAGTTAATGAGCCTCCCTCCATTTATAATGTGTATATGAAAATGTAATACAAACCTTATTAGAGAGGATAGGGGGTCTCATCACGAGCCAGCCTAACATGATCATAAGTATGTAACAAGTGACAATCCCATTATGGCCACCACACCAAGGTAATGGCCTTCCAGACAGTTAAAATTTTAGAAGGATATGAGGTCTCATCACGAGCTGACCTGATCACTTTGTTATACCCTACTGAATGGCACTGTGATTATCTTCTCACCATGCCAGCATAGTTATCTCTTATAGAAATAAACAAATCATCTAAGTCCTAAATAGAGGATTCTGGCTCATTTTTGGGGTTAAAAGCAACCGTGTCGAGGCTATGGGAGACTGCTGACAACAATGGCTCTACTTATGGTATTGGAGTTTTATGTTATATTTCCAATTACCCTATATCCCACTATTTCCTATTGATTCATTTCCAAAGATGAATTTATCATTTGAATAACGTTTATATCTATATTAACTAATATACATCGTAGAATATATTTTTATATGAATTATATAAATAATGTTTGAGCAATTGATATCAGCAGTTGTTATCATCTATCACCTATCATGATTCCGTTATATCTTTCCAATAAAGGGAAAATATTTTCTCATAATGGTTATTTCTCTGTTTAACTCCTTTTTAGATCATTTACTAACCAATTTTTGTATTTTTCATGGCTATGGCCATTTCTTACTGTATGTATGCTGCTCCAACCATTTTTATGCCACATTTAGGAATTCCCAATTACCTTTCATCTTTTCTTGTGTTCTATGGTCATGGACGTCCTTTTCTAATTGAAGGGGGGAAGGTATGCATAATGGGACACCATACAAAATAATTACTAAACTCCAACGAAACGTGTTGATGCAACAAATAATGCTATGGCCTTTATATCACAAATAAAAAACTTCAAAGCATTGTATGTAGGTTATTGGTGTTGTTCCAAACCAGAAAAAATTTGATAATTGCATGTAGAAGTGAAATTTGGCTCCTGAAGCACAACAATCATGGGCAGAAAATCCATTCGCAGTGAAGCCACATTACTCTGATTAACATACTAGGCTCACATAGTTCTTGAGCGTGGTCATTCGCTTTAATATTTGGTCAAATTACAAGGATTCCATATTGAAATAGCACTTGAGTTCCTGCAAAATCTATAGGGTGGACACACAACTATACAAGGAATAAATATAACAGTGTCTGAAGAAATCCTAGTTGAGGTCTCGGGACTTCCAAAAGAAGGTAGAAAATGGACCGATAAACATGTTTTGTTGCATGATGTAGTCACATTATTTTAGGACCCATATGAAAAATTGGTTCTCAAAGGCGAAGGAATCCATCCTAAAATCTCTAAGGGAACCATGGCGAGAATTGGCAACCACTGTTCAGAGGTACATCACTTGTGATGGACTTCAAGACATGGTAAAAACTCGACAACTTAAACTGTTAGCCATACTTAAACTAAAAATTACGGTTAACTTTCCATTATTTTTGAATTATTTATTGCATGATATTTCTATTTGGGTTAGGAAGGGTAAATATCCATATACTGTTATTAACCACCATGGCTTGATCAATTTAATTATCATCCATGACTTAACCCAACAAAAAATGACATGGGACAACTTTCTAAACCCTACCCCACCAGAAGAAAATCTAGATGCACAGATAGGGATAGATGAGAGAAACATTGATAACAAAAATACTGAACATTAAATAATATAAATGACAATTCCAATAAAGGAAACAAAAAGGAAGACTGTAGCCTTGGCCTCTGGCCTAGTAAAATGAAGATACTCTGTGAGGATAAGCTCACGAAAACATACCCCAATTTTGACAGATGAGGCAGGTGTTAGGCTGTATTAATCATTGTTGAATGACTAAACAGTACACATAAATTATCAATCTAGGGATGTGTTTTATTCCAATGACAACTGCACTGTCTGTGCTGATACACTCAACTGAAAGAAATTCCAATTAAAATAAATTGGATCTGAAGCAAATGCTGGAATTAAATCACTCGTGCATAATAAAATGATCTAAAAGACTATAATCACACTTCAATTAATCTACTCTAGCACGCCACACAACAATTGTCCAGCTAGTACCCCTAATATCATATGTGTAACAGCATACAAAGTATTGAAATTCAAGTGGATATATTCACAGCTGAAACAATAGCAACAACACCTCTACTAATACATAAAACAAAATACAAACACATCTACACATCTACCCTAATCACTACAATCCCTGCTAAGAAGGAGGGCCCTTCCGCCCTAGCAGGGTGCAGGTAGAGAAAAGAAATTAACGGAAAATAAACTGAATAAAGAATGTAATAGCAATAATAGGATAATATATATTAATATGATAAAAATTACAAAGACAAAATAATATTGTTCTCCAGTAACCTTTCGACCTCTAGGGCTGAGAACTATATAGTGGTTACATCTCAGAAAATCTAGGGATAGATCATTCATGAGAATCTTATGATTCTCACACTAATCGAATTAGAATACATATAGTTATAATCACTTCTTAATAAGAGTCTGACTAGAAAATTATAGATTACAATCAAAACCGCCCATAGGCTATTATCCAAAAATACAATGCTAAACAACTTCTATAGCTATCGCAATAAAACCACAGTTGTAGTGTAATAGCTAAAGGACAGGTCAATAATAGGTGTTGAAGAGATCCAGTCAGCGATACAACTGTATCAGTGGTTCGCTAACAGTTCTGTAACAACAGAGTATAACAATAGTTTCCCGGGGGGTCTGTAATAGCAAGGTGTAACAACATTGCTCATTGTAACAACACACCCTTAACTACTCCTGCGTACATCGTGCTAAGAATATTTGGTGTTACAAATGACATCTGGAAATACAACACAAAGACCATATATCTTCTCCAAAAATTCATCCTCAATTATTCATAAAAAGGCACGATATATCATAATAATTGATGAAATGGAAGAGTAATGAAAACAAAGTGAAACAACACAAATTAGGATAGAAAGGTAGGAAAAAGAGGCAAATATAGTCCCATTGGTTATATTCATGAGGAAAACTAGGGAAAACAAATGTAGGAAAAGTGTGCAAAACTGGCACCCAACATCTCCCCCCAACTGAAGCAGTTGCATGTCCTCATGCAACTCATCTCTCATGGGAATATCTTTGGTGCAAGTTGGTGAGATCATAAGCGCCAGTTGTACCTTCATCTGCAGATCTGTACCCCTAATTTTCCATCAGTTTTCATACCCAACACTCTCAATCATACTTACTTAATTCATACTTACTCTGATAATCCTCAATTGGAAGCCAGATCAAAGGAATCTTGAATCTCAATTTGAGCCACAAAGAACCAAGGGATTTTATGATCTGTGCATACGTTGGTACATGTGTAAAAGCCACCATGAAATTCTAGAATGAGAATGGGTCCCCCTTCAGTAGCTCAACATTGCTGGCTTCCATGCTTTTTAAGCACCTAGTCAAGGTTTGGTTGTTCATCATTGAGAACTGATTGAGGCAGAATCTCACAATCCTTCTTCTATAAGTGGCAGTTCGTTCCTTTATCCCAGGAGTACTCAACATTCTCCTAAATTCTCACCTTAACTCGGTGGCCCATCCCGGTTCTACCCAAACCCATAATGCCATCTTCTCCTCATTAACATCCATAGATTTGATGGCCAAATTCCACTAAATCTAATTCTTCATGAAGGAAATAAAAGCTTGCAACTGAATATCCCCCATATAGGAGAATAATTTTGCAACCATATACATACTCACATGCTCACAAATGATATTGTGTAATAATAACTCACACAGCAAGATTTTCTCATCGCAATCGGAGGCACAAAACACATCTAAAAATGTGCGAGTGGAAGAACATAAATAGGGTCTATCCTCCATAACGACTTTCATTTGGAACAGGAAGTAACATTACCATAGAAAAATAGGGTAGGATGGGGAAGGCCGCCTACATCCTAGCAGATTGAGGGCGAGATCATGAAGTTTTTTCTTGTCTATGGTAAGATCCCGAACCTGCTGTTGTAACAGCAGCAACTGTTCCTCCTGTTTCTTGAGAGCTTCCTTCTTCTTACAATTCTCCCATCCTTTCTTGAAATCTTCTTTCATATATCTTTCATGTAAGGTGTCTATCTCTCTCTGATGTTCTTAAAGCAAAATCATCCTCTCCTGAAGGGAGATTGCTTCCTGTTTCCACTTTTGTAATTCATAAATTAACAAGGTTTTCTCAAAACTCCATCCCGATATGGGACCCAACGTTCTTTTGCATTCAATATCCACATCAATAATGGGTGTAACAACCTCTAATAAATTGGGTTGTTCCACCTCTGCTATTGGTTCTTGTGTAATAATAGCTTCCTCAGTGGGTTCTTATGTGTTAGCACCTTCGTTTCCACCTAGAGTAGCCTCTGTGTCCATTTTTGTTTCTTCTATAATAGGAGTGGCCTCCACAGGTTCATGTGGGTCGACTTATAGGTCAATTATTACAAGAGGCTCTACTTTAACTATTGGTTCTTGTGTAACAGTAATATCCTCAGCAGGTTCTTGTCTAATAGCCTCCTGTCGTTCTATTTATGTTTCCATTGGGCTGATTTTTTCTCTACAGACCTTATATCCTACTATCGTTAAGTCTTGAAAACATGTCATGCATAAAGAAACCAGGATTTCCTTCCCCTCAGATAATTTTCACTTTAATTCTTCATTTTCTTTTCTTAGATTTTTGATTTCTAATAACAGGACATGAGTTTTGTCCTTACCTGATGAGGAGGTTTTCCATTCTTCTTCTAATACTTCTGCTTCTATCTAATTTCTGGCTATATGCAAAGGTTTTGTAGGTATTATGACTTTCACCCTTTGTTTTTTCCTTCTATCCCCAATTGGTTCATTAGTAGGCTCTTTCCCAATTCTAACGTCAATAGGCCGAGTCTGGGTTTCCACTTCTACCTGACTTGCTCCTAAAGTCGTGGTGTGTTTCCCTCGGCTTGTCCTCGACATCTTTCGCTTGAATTCTTCCCAAGTTTTTCCTTTCTAGCCTAGGGCATCCAACATGATTAATTTTATGAGTTTTTGATTGGTCACACATGCTTCTAGGTGTGTTTTTGTCTTTATTGTTGCCGCCATATGCTCGATGTTCCCTAACAAGTAGAATGGAAGATTAATATTTTGCTGGTGCCGAAGGTGATTAAGTAGAGGAAAGTGATAGTTAAACAATATCATGGATCTTCCCTCATAAGTGATATATTTAATTAAACCCAAGGCGAAACATTCCCAAGGATGAGGAAGCGACAACCTGTCAATTCCTCTCCCTTTCTTCTCTAGTTTCTCTTCTCCTTCCAGGAAGTCTTCTTTCAAGGACGGGTCATTGATTTTTCTGTTAAACCAACGCCGTCCCTCTACTGGAAATGTAGATACCTGGACAATTAATTCTTCTATCACCTCAACTTATAGGCCCCTAACTCTGGTCTGATTGTTGTTCAAATTCTGAGCGAATTTGATTGCCACCACCTCGTCTAAGCCTTCTAGCTTCTAAAAATACTCAATCCATCCGGTGCCTCTGAATATATGGTAGGCTTCTGGAAAATTCTGCAAGGCGTCCATAGAATCTAGATCATGCCTGACTGTTGCTCCACCCATATTGCTATTTTTTTCTAAATTCTCTTCTTACTACTCAGCCCCATTGTAATATTACTGCACTGCTCGTGCTTCTCGGCGTCTCTGCTTATCCCAATTGACGAGTTTGTAATGAGGATGCAAGGTTTTAGTCAAGGATGTTTATTGGAGGTGACATATTTTATGGATTACCGAATCATGCCTCACACTAATCTTCATAAATTTCTCGTTGTGGAAAGTAATGGGTTCTAGTACACACACTCTTTTCCAACCGGATTCAGTCATCATTAGCATTTGTGTTATTAATTGTGTGCATCCGGATTTCATGGAGGTTTATGAATACAAATTTTTGCAATGATTTCAAGACATATCCCCTCCCCCACCTTAATGGTGATGGTCACCCACATCCATCATGGGAATATGATTACTTTTTCCAATAATCACCAAATCATATTTGATAATAGTACTTTTTGAATGACATACCTAAGGTGACGTGGAGGAAGATTTTGAATTGGTGGCGTTTTTCTTGCAGTGCTAGTGTTGTTGCGTTTTGCTAGCATGATTATTGTTGTTATGGGATGAAACATAAGGAACGATGTTCGTGGATGTCGGTTGTTACATGTGTAACAGCCAAGACAACCCTTAAATTATTCTTCAAAAAACATAATAATCAGGATAAATTGGTACAGAAAAGAAAATTAAATTAATACCATCATCCTATAAAATAGATTAGGAAGGGAAGATGATATTTTAGGAAGAAAAACATGGGTGTAACAACCACCACAAGAGTGATTTTCAGCTGTTACCAAATGTCTGACTGTGCCCCAGAAAGGGGTTTTCACAGTTAGATTTATTATTATTTTTTTATTTTATTTTTATTTTGTTATTTATTTATTTAATTTATTATTATTATTATTATTATTATTATTATTAAATAGGTATAAAAGCTGCCACAAGGGTGGTTTTCAACTACTGCACTTATTAGAATTTCAATTTTCAGGTTGCACAGGAGAACGTTCCCCTACTGTTGTAACGTGAAGATCAGAATCCGCGACAATGTTGACAAATGATTACTTTGAAGCGGGTTGATGATATAACCTTAGACAATGGCCATTAACTAGTAACGCTATCCTAGCACTGTCGGTGGTGACCAATTGTACAGTCCCATTGTCAAATACCGTGTCCACTTCGTAAGGGCCTAGCCATTTAGTGGAGAGCTTGCCTTTGAAATATTGAACCTTGAATCATACAAAAGAGCCTAACATCCTTTCTGGAACTTTTTATTCTTAATAAATCCATCATGCCATCTATCTCTTTGTTGCTGAATGATCTCTGTTTCTTGAATAGAATCCATCTGTTTCTCTTCCAACTCATTGATCTGGTTCAATCTTTGTGTTTGTGCTGCACTCAAATCTAGATCGACCTGCAATGTTGTTCTTAATGTCTTTATTTCAAACTCTATGGGGAATAGAGGATTCTTACCATACACCAATTCATATGGTTAGAAGCCCGTAGTATTCCTCCATGTTTTCTTATAAGCCCACAGTACCTCTAGAAGTTTCTCGGCCCAGTTTCTTTGGTGGCTAGCTACTGTCTTTGTTAAGATTCCCTCAATGGCTTTATTGGTGCTTTCCACTTGACCATTTCATTTTGGGTGATATGGTGAAGTGATTCTGTGATGAATTCCATACTTTTCAACCAACTTCTTGATCAAATGAGATGTGAACTAAGGCCCCCCATTTGTCACTATCTTTCTCGGTATCCTGAAGCGAACACAAATATCTTCAAATAGGAAGTCTGAAACAACTTGCTCTGTTGCACTATTTAGGGCCTCTGCTTCAACACATTTTTTGATATAACCGCTGCAGACCAATATGTATGATTTTTTTGTGGTGAAGGATTAATTGGCCCCACAAAATCTAGGGCCAATTTCTCAAATGGTTCTATCACTATCTAAGGTTGTAACGTTATCTCATTTGATTTCAGATGTTGGCCCATCCTTTGGTAGCTATCACATCCTTTCAAAAAATTCTTGGCATCTTGGAATATAGTTGGCTAGTAGTACCCTGTTGAAAGTAATTTATGTCCTGTCCTCTTGTCAGTGAAGTGTCCTCCACAAATTTCCTCATGAAAAGCCTTCAAGATTTCAAATACCTCATCTTCTTTGACACATCGCCTAATCTGAAAATATGGTCTGGTATGATAGAGATTGCCTTATATCCAGGAGTAGGTAGTACTCTGTTGTATAATATTCCTTCTTTCCTTGGAAGACAATTGGTGTGGGAATTTTCCTGCAACAAGGTAATTGGCTATATCTGCATACCATGGTGAGTGAGTAGAGATGGAAAAAAGATATTCATCTGGAAAATAATCCTTAGTGGCAGTGTAGTCATGACTTATAGTTAATCTAGAAAGAAAATCAACAAGTACATTATATTTTTCGAGTTTATCTAAAATAGTAATATCAAATTATTGTAACAAAAGTAACCATCGTGTAACTATACCATTAGTAACAGGATTTTTCATCAAAAATCGAATTGCAACATGGCCATTGTATACAAATACTTGGTACCCAGTGATGTAGTGCCAACATTTGTTGATAGCATGCACTACTGCTAGGAATTCCTTCTCAGTAACAATGTAGTTGAGTTATGCTGGAGTTAAGTTCTTACTGATGTAATAAATAGTGTACGGTTTCTTCTCCTCTAGTTTCCCCAGAACAACACCCATAGCTATGTCATATGAGTTCATAGCAATGTGAAATGGAAATTCCCAATTTGGTCCTCGTAAAACAGGTGCTGCTGTTACGCAGTTTTTCAACATTAAAATGGCCTTCTCACACTTCCCTATCCACAAACATTCTGCATATTTCATGATGTTAGGTTCTTATATTACTTATTTAGTCCCTTATTGTTATTAGTGTAGCCCCATTATTGTTATTGTTGTACCCCTGTAACCCCAATAATTTTATTATTGTGCCCTTACATTGTTATTGTTAGGTCATCTAGGATTATATTGTGGGCCCATGGACTCCTATATATAGAAGGAGGTTTTGGTAATTTGTATCATCCAAGAATTGTTCATTTATGTGATGTATTAGAGGTTTCCCCCTTGAAGTGGCTAATTAATAAGGCTTTGATCTCTATTTTATTATATTTTTGGAGCTGGTTTCATAACATTTGGTATCGGAGCTTTGGATTCTAGGGTTTCGCTGCTCCTAATAGGTCATCATGGAATTTTTGAAATAATGTTTTTTCTATGAAGGTTAAAAAATGGAAATTTGTACAGAGCAAAGAAAAAATCTTGAGGAACCTCCTGTAAAAATTTTAGATCTTGGTTCCCAATATTTTCAAAGATATGATCTGGGGAATTTAGGGTTTTTTCAGGCTCCCAAATTTCAACTAAAACAGGTCATCATGGAATTTTCACTATAACGTTTTGTATCCAAAGTTGAAATTTTTAGAGTACGAAGTCAAAATCCTGAAGAACCTCCTGTGAAAATTTTAGATATTGGTTCGCAGTATTTTTGGAGATATGATCTATGGAAGTTAGGATTGTTTCAGGCTACTGAATTTCATCTCAAAGCCGTGACCATGGGAAAAACGTCATAAATCTCTCTCTATTCATCGTATTGCGATTCTGAAAAAAGTAGGTGCAAGTAGACAGATTTTAGTTTTCATTATATCAATTTTAGAGCCAAAGGAGGAAAAAATGACTTGTGGCAAGTCATACAATTTCACTCTAGTGAACTAGTCCATAATTAGGTCATCTTGGGAGATTGGGCATAACTTTATCTTTAAGAATCCAAATTAGGTCAGTCCTGTGGCATTGAAAAGAAGATTTAGAGAGCTACTTTGGGGATAAATTTCAAATATTGAAGATCTGAAATCACAGAGATAATTTTGTTTCAATATCGAGCTCAAAAGAAAGAAAATTATGTGTATTTTTTTCGAATTAGATAAGTCTCGTTTGAAAAAAAAATAGTTTGAATTTATTCCAAGGGAATATTGAAGAATAGATATCAGTATTGGGTTCTAAATGCCCCTTAAAAAGAATTCAAGACCCATTAGGCCTTTATAATGCTCTACTATGACTCATGAAGACAAAGAAACACAACATGAGATATCGAAATTACAAGAGCAAGTGCACAAAATTTCTCTATCGCAAAGAGCAACAAAAAATGAAATGGAAGTGTTGAAGAAAGACGTGGAAACTAAGATGGATGGTTTGAAAAAAGGCGTGGAAGATAATATGAATGGTTTGGAAGCTAATATGGATGGCATGGAAGTGTGCATGGAAGCTAAGATGGATGACATGGAAGCTAAGACCGATAAATAGATGAATGACAACATGGAAAACATGAAGAATGATCTAAAAGTAGAAATCAAAATTTTGGAAATGTTGATACAAGAAATGTTTCCTAATATTGAACAGATAGTAGAGGAAACTCGTGATGAGAACATAATAAATGTTAATCGTGATTTCATAAACTCTAATGTTGGATGGAAGAACCACCATATTCCAAAGATGGATATGAGGAAGTTGGATGGAAAGGAACCCGTAACATGGATACTACAGATGGAGCAATATTTTTATCTCAATAATGTGCAAAGCATACAAAAGGTATGCATTGAAACTTTACATTTGAATACATTTGTGTCGTATCGACGGCTTTCCTCCCATAAAAAAAAATTCACTTGGTCAATTTTTATGAAGGAAATGATAGCACATTATGAGGATACAAAAAGCAACACATTTTTTAGGAAATTGATAAATCTCAAACAAAAGGGTTCAGTGGTGGAGCACATTGAGGACTTCCAAAAATTGAATATAAGGGTTATTGATATTCCAGAGGAACAGAGAATTGATGTCTTCATAGGTAATTTAAATGATAACATCCAACATGAATTTTTTGTTTGGGAACATGATTCATTGGAAAAAGCATTCAGGTTGGAAAGAAAAATTGAATGTAAAATTATGGCAACAAGGAAGCCTACCACTCACATATATAAATATGTAAGTGTTGCTACTCCTATACTTCTACAACCTACAAGGTTGACACCACAAAAATTGGAAGAGAAAAGAGAAAAAGGGCTTGGTTATTGTTATGATAGAAAATACACTAAAGGTCATAGGTGTGCTAAGAATAAATTATTTTACATAGATTGTGAAGAGGAAGAAGAAAATGAACAAGAATCCTCAAAAGAAGAGGATATACACTAGGAACCAACTCTAGAAGAGCAAGAAATGAGTTTGACCATATCGTGTAATGCATTGGCAGGAATTACCACTCCTCAAACTCTCAAGATAGAAGGACATATCAAGAAGAAAAAGGTAATAGTGTTGATTGATTCAGATAGTACCCATAATTTTATTCATTGTAAGGTAGCCAAGGAATTGAATTGTTTCCTATACCTAGCTCCAGAATGTCAAGTGATGGTTGCAAATGGACGAACTATAAATTTATCTCTAAAATTCCGTAATATTAAGCCAACCATGGGGTAATATTTATTGAATAGTCCAATGTTTTCCATTCCTATGGGAGGTACTGATGTTGTACTAGGAGTAAAATCGTTACAATCTTTGGGGATGGTAGATTTTACTTTTCAAGAATTTTTTTTGAAATTTTTTTTAAGAAAGAAAGGAAGTCAAATTACGGAATATCACAGGGAAGCCAGGAATGATAATAAGCTCTAATGTCATGAAAAATATTCTGAAGAAATAGAAATGAGGCATAATTGCACAATTATGCTCACTAGAAGTTCCAACATCAAAATTATCGATTTCTGCAGATCCACAAAAAGTCTTGGATGATCATTCCAAGGATTTTGAAACTCCCGAAGGACTCCCACCTATGCATGATCATGATCATGATATTCATTTGATTCCAATAATTTTTCCTCAAAACATCAGGCATTCTGGATATCCTTATGTCTAAAAGAGCGAAATTGAACGTATGATTGCAGAAATGTTAGAGGATGGTATAATTCGACCTAGTCAAATTTATTTGTCTTCTCTAGTAGTATTGGTGCAAAAGAAGGATGGATCATGGTGCATGTGTCCGGATCATAGGGAGCTCAATAATCTCACCATTAAAGATAAATTTCCCATTCCTGTGATTGATGAATTATTGGATGAATTACATGGAGTAATTTATTTTACCAAGTTGGATCTTCATTAAGGATATCATCAAATTAGAATGAAGAGTGAAGATATTCCAAAAGAAACATTTTGAACTCATGAGGGTCATTATGAGTTTTTGTTCATGCCTTTTGGCCTTACCAATGCACCTTATACATTTCAAGGGTTGATTAATTCCATTTTCAAACCCTTCCTTAGAAAATTTGTGCTAGTATTTTTTTAATGATATAATAATCTACAATAGGTGTTGGAAGGATCATGTTCTACATGTTGGCAGGGTGTTCAAACTATTGGAGGAGAAACAATTATATGCAAAACCATCCAAATGTTTATTTGGAGTACAAGAGGTGGAATATCTGGGTCATATTGTATCTCATGAGTGTGTTAAGGTAGACCCTAACAAAAATAGAAGAAAAGAGATATCAATGCCTTAGAAATAAGCCACTTCAAGGGGGAAACCTCCAATACATTAAATGAATGAAAATTTATTGGATGATAGAAATGGAAAAACCTCCTTTTTATATATAGGAGTCCATGGGGCGAGAATGTAATCCTAGCCGACCTAATAATAATAAAATAAGGGCATAATAATAAGAATATGGAGGTTACAGAGGTATAAAAATAACAATAAGGGGGGATACACTAACATAATAAGGGACTACACTATTAATATAGGGACTTAACATGCCCCTCTCCTTCAAACAAATGTTGTCCTCAATGCTTGATTATTTCTTGATTTTTTTGTATAAAATTCTCATCCTCCCATGTGGAATCTTCTACAGGAAAGTTCTTCCACTCATGGGACCGAGCCCTCCTTAAAACCTATGCACAAATAATAATTCAATTATAAGAATCAGATTTTTTATGATCTCATAATAGATGTGTTTTAAATACAACTCATCCTTGTGAAAGGGAATGAAGAGGACATCTGTCCCATCCTCAAGAAACTGTTCACCTGCTCTAATCACTAACCCTAACACTTTTCAGCTTGGCATTCTTTTCATTTTTGTTTGGTGACTATGAGGGTTTCTCTATGAGGTAATGGTTCAGCTCTGTATGCCTCTTGTGATTGCTTTCCACAACCTTCAATTGTGGCTCTATACTACTCTTTGGACTTCGTTGATATGACAATTCTATTTGCTCTTCTCGCTCTTTTTCTGAGGGCAAGGGTTTCGTCTAGTTCTGCGTGGTCTTCAACAGGGTTTCTACAACATCGATATTTATGGGTGTTTTTCTTGTTTATAACTTCTTGTATGCTTTTCATTCCGACATTACTTAACCCCCTCTCTCTAAAATGATCTATTGATCAACTGACTATTTGTCTGCATTTTCAGGTCGAAGATGTCAAGGGTTTTAGCATTTGTCCTCAGCTTATTCAGCTTTGCGATGGTAAGTTGTCCATCCATGTTTTAATTCCTCAACTTTATGTCTAAGTTTTCTAAGGGCTGTTGCTCCTTGTGAGTAGACCCCTTGTCGGCTCACGATCGAAGCTCCTTCTCCGTTCAACATTTTTCTTTTGGTAATTTGAGTTTTGCAAACCCTATCTATTTCTCTTCTTCTGCTTTAGATGCTCTGTTTATTTGGATGTAGAGTTTAACTCTTAGTTTTTTTTCTCCTTACAGGTGGTTCCTAATCTCCAAACGTAGTTCGTCATCTTCACAGCTATTAACCCAAATGGGTAGGTTCTTTCCCTTTATTCACCTCTTGGGGTTTGGAATTTATTTCGATAGTGGGTCTTGGCTCCCTTGCTTCGTTATCTTGCTATGAAATTCTCCATTTTTGGTCTATTACAGATGTTTATTTCCTGGAAAATAGACTAGGGTCTATATGCAGTTACACAATTAATTTTCTTTTCGAGTTTTGTTTCTTTTCCATTGGTTCACTGTCTAGACATTCACTATTGATGGCCTGTTGTCTGTGTAGGGTTTCGAACCTAGTTCCTTAATTTGAGATGTAATATATTTTTGTAGTCTTATGAGACTCATAAAACAGAATTGATTTCATAAATAACGAAAAATGGAAAATCCATTGTTACAAATTTATGAATACCTGTGAACGTTTTGTGTGTCTTCTAGAGTATGAATCTCAGTGTGTTCCTTAATTTGTAGAACTCTCCTAGTAGATGAATGTCTCGGTTTGTCAATTTCTGTAATCGCTCGAATGCATGTATAAACAATTTAACTTTTCCATTATTTGCTATATTCATGCATATATTCAGTTTATCATGTAAGATGGAAAGAAACAAAAAAAAAAATGGTATTTTACTGCAGATATTTCTCAGATGGTTTTTCTTTTCTTTCGAAATCTCTTGAATGCTTTTATTGCTTTCTCTTTTCTGCTATGATGGAAGACCCACCCTCCAAATATATTATCGTGTCCTTTTTATAACACTTGTTGAACAATTGTTTTGTTTTATTGGAACTGTTAACAGTTACAAGTAGTTACATTTGGTAACTGTTCACTTCCATTCACCAGAATTATGACTTGATTAAAATAGTAACTAAAAGGAGTTATAATGTAATAATAATAATAAAAAAACATAATCTATTCTTAAGTCCAAAATGCTAGAATTTAAAGAAAAATAATTTAAACCAACTCAGGTGCAATGACATGTAAAAATGTGAGACAAAATAATTTTATTTTCGTTCACCCTGAGCTGGATGCTGCTACATCAAGCTCCCGGGGTGACGAAAATTCATGGCTCCGTTCCATGAGTTCCTCCATTGAATATCTCGCGTGCTGTATCTGGGCCGTATCAAGCCACGAATTGTCCCCAATGGGACAATTCTTCCACTTGATAAGGTATTGGAGGTACTCTTTTCTGCGAGTCCGCTTGGCCACACGTGTGTCGAGAATCCTCTCGATCTCAAGGGGCTGAGCCAAAGGCATTTGCCTCATCCAAGATCCATTTCCTGTTTGGGTGTCCCGCTCTGGCCATGCCAAACTATCCTCTTCAGGATTGGAAGTGTATGGAAACATATCTGCTACGTTGAAGGTAGGTGATATGCCTATTCCTAGGGGTAACTTTAATTCATAGGAATTTGCATAAAATTTACACAGAATTTTGAAAGGGCCAATTTTTTTAAACTTCAACTTGTTGTATTCACCTTTAGGGAACCTTTATTTGCATAAATGTGCGAGAACATCGTCTCCCACCTGAAACTGTACCTCCCACCATTTTAGATCTACTTTCTGTTTATACTTTTTACTGCTGTCCTACAACTTAGATTTTACTTGTTCATGTAGGTCATTCATTGCTTTCGCGAAATCCTCCCCGTCAGCACTCCTTTTTTCCAACTGTCCCAGATTCCGTAACTCATGAACGCCGTGAGGATGTGTTGAGTCCCGAATTTGCATCTTTTCCATACACTTTTCCATACCTTTTTCACTCACCTAAACCTCCCAAATTGTCAATATCATGTGCAAAAGGGTATCTAACATGGTTTTTAATTATATTTTTGTGTTTTCTATTTGATCTAGATTTTGTTCATTCAACCAGGCATCTTCAAGACTTCTTCAAGAACACAGAATCCTTCAAGAAATGCTTCAGTAACTCTATGCCGTGAAATTACAAGGGAAACGAGCCACATAAGTGATAGGAATGTAAATGATGTGGACATGGTTCGTCCTATTGGTTCAAGAAAACTCGTCCAAAGAAGCCGCGGTCCAAGGCGTCCACATGGAAGTCAACTATGGAGTTTCATGTCGGCCGGACTCTGTTTCCTGGCACATAAACATCCATACGGCCGTTTCTGTGAAGCTCCGCTGAGGTTAAATCGGCATCCTGCAGCTCGAGTCGAATCTGGGCATCCACCTTCCGTAGATTCACTTTCCAACACGGCTATATTCTCAGGT
This sequence comes from Pinus albicaulis, assembly GCA_034641835.2. NCBI lineage: Eukaryota > Viridiplantae > Streptophyta > Pinopsida > Pinales > Pinaceae > Pinus > Pinus albicaulis. The sequence continues at coordinate 269,994,026 of CM076573.1, forward strand.
CCGTGGACGTAGTGGTTCACGTGCTCTCGGCATCATGAACTTTAGGAGACAATACATTTTATTGTTATATATAGAGCGTTTGCATACGCACATAAAAGAAAAAGTTAGTCGATGGTTGATGTTAGTGAATGTACTCTGTTATCTTTTAGTCTGGTCTGTAGTGATTACGCTGCACTTGTGCCGTAACACTACCATTCTGTAATGAACTGCTTTTTAATATGAGAAGACTCTGTTTTTCAACTTAATTCATGTTTGAGGATCGTTACCAGTACGGTAGAGGGTCTCTGGGCCACTAAGGTTTTGTGTATTATATAATTTTGCTTTCATCTCCATTCTCTCCATTTGTGATATAATCCATTCATATGTTCATATATTGCATTTGTTTCATTTCCGTTTATACATTTCCATAATTTCCATTTCATTTCTGTTTTCATGTTTTATGATTGTTAATCACCGGGACGCTTTCTTGTTGTAGTTTTATAGACAAAATTCTGGCATTTTCTATAGAATTTTGACTAATGACATAATTTATTTATTCTCACGTTAGTTTTCTTTGTCATAGCTTTTGTTTAATCCTCAGCCTAGCTTTATATATTTGCTTTGCTTATCTCATGAAGAATTAGATATAGTTGAGTTTCGCCATAGTATCTTCCATGAGCCCGAGAGCCACAGCTGGACTGATGGTGAGGGACTGCATTATGAAATGTGTAGTTTAGTATTAGTTTCTTTTCTGCAAATTTAGATATATTAAGCTGCTCATAGCATCTTCAGTTGCCTCCGAAAGCCACAGCTGGACTGATGGTGAGGGACCGCATTATGAAATGTGTAGTTTAGTATTAGTTTCTTTTCTGCAAATTTAGATATATTAAATCATATATGACATCTTCAGTTGCCTCCGAAAGCCACAGCTGGACTGATGGCGAGGGATTGAATCATGAGTGTATGGTTTAGTATTAGTTTACTTTCTGTAAATTAAATATCAGTTACACAAGTTGTTTATGATTACTTCCGAAAGTCATAGCTGGTCTAATGATGAAGGGTCAGAAAATGAATTGATGTAATCTGATTTAGATTTATTTTGTTGCAATTTTGAATTTCCTTAAGCATAGTTTCTTTTGTGTTTAGTCGGCAGCAAGAATAGTTTGGTTTTCATGTTCACTAGTTTACTATTTTGATTCATTAGATTAGCAGCACCATTTCTTTTAAGTCTTGTCATTGTAATTTTCAATTTGCTTTTAAAATTTTCAAGTTGGTAAATCATTATAGGGGATATCAATTCCTTGAACAAATATAACCAAACTTGTTTTCATTTTAGAATTTCCATTTCACCTTAGAAAAACCAAAAACGACAAAAAGTTAAGAAATAGGTTATCTTGCACATATAGTGCGCCGCACTTCATCAGCTTACGATTCCCGGATTGAAAAATTAAATGCAACAATTTAGGACACACTAAATTGACCAAACATTTTGGCGCCGTTGCCGGGGAAGTGTAACTAGGTAGCCAATTTCTTAAAAAAAAAAAACATAAAATCATAAAAGAAGGGAAACTTGATAACTTCTTGAAGTATGCTCTCCTATTGCACCTAGTGTGATCTGGAGGATCAGAAAAGAGAGTTATTGGTTTAGTAATTTCTTAAGTATGCTCTCTTCTTGCACCTAGTGTGATCTGGAAGATCAGAAAGAGAATTATTAGCCAAACTTTTAAAAATAAAAATAAAAAATGACATGCATAGAGCAAGAGATTCTAGGGGAAGGTTTATAGCTAAAGCCAAGAGTTCGATTTTCACAACTCCATCTTCTTCAAGGCATAGACCAGATTCATCACCATCTACCCCTAGCCTTAAGATTTTTGGAAATCAAGGAACAGCTGAATTAGAGGATTCTCCTATACCACCTACTAAAACCCACTTAGAAAACAAAGAGACTTTCTCTCATCCTTCCTTGGTAGAAGAACTAGAGGACTATAAGGACTCTAAAGAAACTATCATGGCAGAGGAAGTAATAAATAGAGGTGAGGTAGAAGAGGAGGAGATAATGGAGATAACAATGGTGAAGGAAATAATGGTAGAAATAGGGATTTGTTGGGATTCCCTATAGCTGATGAGGAAACTCATGCAACAATGAAAAATATTTCACCATCTGTTCTCCCTAACTTTTATGGATTACGAAGTGAGGATCCTGAAACATTTCTGTTTGAGTTTGAAGTTGTGTGCCTAACTTATGACTATATGGAAGATTCTCAAAAACTCAAACTGTTTCCTTCAACATTGAAGGGATCTGCTTTGAAATGGTTCATGGGATTAGCCACTCAATCTATTAGGACTTGGAATGATATGAAACAAAAAATTTTGGATAGATACTTGGACTATTGTATGCCCACCAATCACAAGGATGAGGTATTCAAAATGATGCAAAAAGAAGATGAAAATTTGGAAGACTTACTTGAAAGATTTCAATACAACTTAAAAAGAGCAAAGATGAGCAACTTAGATGATGAAACCTTGAAAGCCCTTATATTAAAATCCATTGAGATGAATGGATATATATTTTAAACATGATGGGGAAAGGAGACATTTCTCAACTTCCACTTCGTGACATAACAGAACTATGTGTCCATCTCTCAAGAGGAAAATCTAAAACATGAAAAGGGCCTAGGGATCCTTCTCTTATTAGGGCTAACAAATCTGCAACTGGATCAGTAAGTAGGGCAGAGATTGGTAATATTCTTGATGAGTTCAAAACTGATATCTTAGGGAGCCTTAGTGAACAACTAGACACCCTTAAAATTCAAAACAAGCAGAAAGCAGAAACAGATGCTTTAGCCATCTTTTGTCCGAAATGTAGGAAGAAACATGCTTTAAGGGAATGTCCCTTGGATGCAAAAGTTGTAGAAACATGTATGGTTTGCTCAGAAAATCATGAGATCAAGGATTGTCCTTCAATCCCTGGACTCAAAGTTGTTTTTCAAGAAGATCCAAATTCAGTAGAATCTCTCTGTTTTGTCGCAAGGAGACCTTGGCAGGGACAACAATATCAAGGGTTTAATAACCCTATGAATCTTCAAACCCCACCAAATTGGACTCCTTGGCAACAACCTTGGCCCCAACATCAAAATTCATATCAGCCATGGGTACAAGGGATGCAAAATCCTTATGGGAGATTTGCTCAATTTTATCAATATCCTTCATCTTTTCAAAATCAACAAGCTCCACAACTTCCAAGCCCAAATCCACAACTTTCATTGCCATTTCCACAACAACAACCTTCTCAACAAAATACAAATCCTCAACTCATGCTCCCATACCAACAGAAGACAAATCAACTTCCAGCTCAGCCATTGCCAAATCCTAACAATAAGAATCCCCAAACTACTTATATGGTAGAAGGACAACAATTTCCTACCTATATGATTGTTCCTCTCAACGATGTACAACTCAGATCTGGTAGAGTTTTAGAAAAACCTTCCATAGATATTCAAGAGCAAGATACCTCTGAGGAGGACTCTCTTCAAGTCAATAAGGGTTCTGAGGAAGAATCTCTTCAAAATTCAAAAATTCAAAAAGAAAAAGAAAAGCTAACATCCACAACTCCTATAGTTGAGCAACCCGTATCTTCATCTACACCTCCTTTTCCGGAAAGACTACAAATTGATAAGGGGGTGGAAAAACAAATCTTGTTGCCTAACTATGACTTTCTAGATGAATTGAAGAATGCTTGTATCAAGATTCCATTGCTACAAGCCATTCGAGAAATTCCTATTCTAGCAAAAACCATAAAGGAGTTGAGTTTCAAAAGACCAGGAAGGAAGCTAAAGGACACAAGAAGAATCCACCTGGTAGGAAAGATTGCAGATATTATGATGGGAAAGAATATTTATCATCGAGACAAATGTCTCTTTATTCTATGGAAGAGTTTGGTAATTCTGCTATTGAGATTTTTCCAGAAAAGACATTGAATATCAACAAACATCTGGAGAAGTCACAACAAGAAGAACTAACCAGAATCTTGCAAAAACATTCTATTGCATTTGCATGGGAGTATACTGACATGAAGGGTATTGATCCTAAGACTTGCATCCATCATATCTATATTGAGGAAAACAGTAGACCAATCAGACAACCTCAAAGAAGGATGAATCCAAATCTTATGGAGATAGTGAAAGAAGAGCTCCAAAACTTCTCAATGTAAACTTCATTTATCCAATTTCAGATAGCCGATGGGTTTCTCCTTTGGTTATAGTACCTAAAAAGAATGGTAAATGGAGAGTATGCATTGATTACAGGGAATTGAACAAAGCAAATTTGAAGGATCACTTTCCTTTGCCTTTTATTGATCGGGTATTAGATACATTAGTAGGTAAAAAGTACTTTTCATTTTTGGATGGTTTTAGTGGCTATAATCAAATTCAGGTAGCACCTGAAGATCAAGATAAGACCACATTTACTTGTCCATGGGGAACTTTTGCCTACAGAGTGCTTCCTTTTGGGTTATGTAATGCACCAGCAACATTCCAAAGAGCAGTACTAGGAATTTTTTCTGATCTAATCCATGATTGTGTAGAGGTTTATATGGATGATTTTACAGTTTATGGTAATTAATTTGAAGAAGCATTAGAAAATTTGGAAAAAGTTCTCATAAGATGTAAAGAAGCAAACCTTTCATTAAGCCATGAAAAATGCTTTATGATGTTTACTGAAGGGATTGTTTTAGGACATCATATTTCAGGAGATGGGATTAAGGTTGATAGATCAAAAGTTGAAGTCATCTCCAAGTTTCCTATTCAAAATTGTCAAAGAGATGTTAGAAGTTTTCTAGGATTTACTGGTTACTATAGAAGATTTATAGAAAACTTCACTAAAATAGCATCTCCACTCTTCAAGTTGCTTACAAAAGACTGTGAATTTAAATGGGATCCTGATTGTCAATCCGCTTTTGAAACTTTAAAAACAAGAATATCTGAAGCACCTATCTTGAGAGGACAAAATTGGAAACTTCCTTTCCATATTTCTACAGATGCTTCAGATACAGCTCTTGGAGCTGTGTTGGGTCAAAAAGATTTAATTCCTTATGCCATTTATTACACCGGTAAAAATTTGACTCCCACAGAGTTGAACTATACTGTGACTGAAAAAGAGTTCTTAGCTGTTGTTCATGCAATTAATAAGTTTAGACATTACATAACAGGCTATGAAACTTTTATTCATGCTGACCATTCTGCAATTAGATATTTAATGAACAAACCTGTTACTAATGGCAGAGTGACAAGATGGCTTTTACTTTTGCAAGAATTCACTATTACTGTGTTAGATAGACCAGGAAAACAGAATACAGTAGCTGATTTCTTGTCTAGAATTCAAAATACTAAAGAAGATTCTCCTGTAGAAGATAAGTTTCATGATGAATATTTGTTTGCAGTAACTATTAAGACCCCTTGGTATGCAGATATTGCTAACTATTTGGTTACAGGGAAACTACCTTCACATTTATTTCCAAGAGAAAACGAAAAATTATTCAGGAGAGTTCAAGATATTCATGGATTTCTAACGAATTGTTTAAAACAGGGCCAGATCTTGTGATCAGAAGATGTGTCAGGGAAGATGAAATGCCTGATATTCTTAAGGCATGTCATGATGAACCATGCGGCGGACACTTTGCGGACAAAAGGACGACCTATAAAATCCTTTCCTTGGGATATTATTGGCCTTCCCTCTTCAAAGATGCAAAACAATATGTCAAAAGGTGTGACAGCTGCCAAAGAGTAGGGAAACCTACCCTTTCAAATGAAATTCCATTGCAAACACAGGTACTCATTGAACCCTTTGAAAAATGGGCTTTAGATTTCATTGGACCTATTAATCCACCATCTAAGCAAAAGAAGTATATATTGGTTTTTACTGATTATGTTACTAAATGGGTAGAAGCCAAAGCATTAGTATCTGCTACTGAAAATTCAGTTGTTCATTTTCTTTATGAGGATATTTTTACTCGCTTTGGTGTTCCAAGAGAAATTGTGACAGATCAGGGGAGCCAATTCACATCCAATTGGGTGGAGAAGTTGATGGAAGAATACAAAATCAAGCACAGAAGATCTACTCCTTACCATCCACAAGCAAATGGTCAAGTGGAGTCCACAAACAAAGTTCTTGAAAGTATCATCACAAAAACTGTTCATCTACATAGAAGAGATTGGGCAGAAAGGCTTCCAGAAGCCTTGTGGGCCTACAGAACTACATGGAGGAATACAACAGGACATTCTCCCTATGAACTTGTTTATGGGAAAGAAGTCTTGTTTCCCATTGAGTTCCAAGTCAAGACCTTCAAGATAGCAGTTCAGTTGGGAATGGACTTATCAGAAGCTCAAAAGCATAGAATGGAGCAATTGAATGAGCTAGATGAGATCGGACAAGAAGCAATTCTAAGAACTGATCTAGTTCAATATCAAAGAACTAAGTGGCATGACAAATATATCAAAGAGAAGAAGTTTCAAGAAGGAGATTGGGCATTGTTATTTGACTCCAAGTTTAAAGACTTTCAAGGGAAATTTCAGACTCATTGGCTTGGGCCATATGAGATTGACAAGGTCTTTAACAATGGAGCTGTAAGAATCAAGACCATTGATGAGTTTCAAACTCCTCTTTTAGTGAATGGCCATAGATTGAAAGTTTATCATAAACCACTCTCTAAAGAGGATTTTGTCAAGTTGTTTCAAGAAAGTTCTGCAATCAGGCTGGTACAGAAGAATCCTTCTTCTCTACCAAGCTAGTTTTTGTTTTTCAAGTTAAAAAAAAAAAGAAAAAAAAAAGAAAAAAAAAAGAGAAGAAAAAAAAAATGGTATAAGCCTGAAAACCAATCATCGATTGGCAGTCTTATACAGAAAATATGGGGTGAAAATCAGGGACACCTGACACTCTATATTTTCCAAAAATTCTGTCTTTTATTTCATTTTATCTCACCACCCACTCCATTTCATTTCACTTCATTTCATTTCATTTCATTTCATTTCACTTCATTCCACTTCATCTCATCCATTCCATCAATAAAAATCTTTTTATGACCATTTCCATCTGGTCATTTTTCATTTGTTCATTTCTATTTCAGCCAAGTAATAGCTGTGTCAGTTTCCGCAGCTGACATCTGTTTCCGCAGCCAGAAGCAGATTCCGCAGCTGCTACTACTCTGTTTTCAAAAAGAATGTACAGTTAGTTGTTGTTTTCATAAAATCATGAAATAAAATGCAGGAGAGGATCAATGGGACATTCAAGACACTAATGAAGATCAATCAGTTGAAGACCAAGGGCAAGAGCAAGGATTCCAAAGGTATGAATAAAGTTTATTTCAAATAGTATAAAAGACACATTTTTATGTAATTTTAAACTATGAGCTCTACCCATAACGCGCAATGATTATATTGACAGTCCGTAACCTTCCACGATCTCTATGTTATCCTCTTGCATTTATTCACAAACGGCTTCATTATTGAAATTCCGACTCTTACTCATGTTCAAATAGCCCACAGAAGATAATGATACGTATTTGAGTTGACAAAGGACTCTTACAAGCCGCATAACTCCATAATCATTGATTGAAACGTGTTCATATTTATGACACAGCCACCAAAAATTCAAAATGCGGCCGAATGCATTACACTTTGTTAACTTCTTTGTCGTTTCTCTGTCGTGTTATAAAACCTCACTCTACTCATTCTCATTCCCTGTTTCACTCCATTCCGTTCCTTTTACTCACTCTCATTCCCGTATATTCACCCACAGTCTTATTCCATTTTGTGTATGGTGCTCATTTCCGTTTTGTGATAACATCCCCACAACATTGTGCTCGACTCCGTGTATTCCATCGTTCCACTTCCGCTTAAAACCCTCACAGAGGCAAGCTGTGAAGCACAGAGAAGTAAAATGGGAAAATTATTAAGGGCCGAGCCGGAAGGACCGAAGTTCATAGAGGGATTTCCACAAGCAAAAGAGATGTTGAGAAAAGCTAAATGGCTGCGTTTTATTCAGAAATTCCGGGGTTACCACGGAGAAATTACCAAAGCGTTTGCAAGATCATTTGATGGCTCGGAAGCAGAAGTGGGAGACCTCAAGTTTTTGGTTAATGAAGCATCAATAGCAGCAGCCACAGAGCTTCTTCAGGAAGGAGAACGGTGGTTCAAAAACAAAAGTATCAGTGATGAGGCATGGAGAACAATCCTCCGAAATCAAGGTATGGATATCACTGTTTTCAAAAGAGGAATCCCAGTGCATGCAATAAAAGATGAATGGGCCACTTTATTACTCATTGTTCAGAAATTTATCACATGTGAAGGCCGTTTTGGCTCTATGTACATGTATCATACTAGGATATTGATGAATTTCCTTGAAAACCAAACTCTCAATCTTCCTTATTTCCTATTCAATAGCTTGAAGAAAATGGCTGTGACTGTGCAAAAACACCTAGGAGATGTAGAGCCTCATTTATATCATCATGGGCTTATAAAAATTTTTGATTGAAAATGAGCTAAAAGAAAGAAAAGATACATGGGAACAATTCTTAGTAAGAAACTTCTTTGAAGAACCTCAGGAAATTCCTGAAGGTAATCCAATTAGAAGGAGTAGAAGAAAGAAAATGGATGTTGAAACCCAAGTTGCTCCTACACAGGAAGTTCCCGCGGCTAGCACAGCAAAAAGAAGTAGAAGGAAAAGAATAGTAGATGAAATCCAAGATACTTCTACTATTACTATGAAGAAAAATGATAGAGAAGAGAGATTGGTAAAAAGGAAGAAGAAGGAAATCAAAATTAAGAAGCCAATAATATCAAAAGGGAAAGAAATTGTTGAAGCTGTCCATAAAACTTCTTCTTCTGAAGAAGAAGATCACCAAATTCTATCTGAGAGATTAATTTTTCTTCAAAAACAGTCATCTCTATCTAAAAAGGCAAAAACAGGAAAACAAGAACAAAAGGGTAATGTACCACAACAAGTGAGGAGAAGCAGTAGGCTTAAGGGAAAACTGAGAAAAACACAAATTAAAGGTCCTCATTTCATTGATTTGGGTGAAGAGACATCTGAACAGTCTCCAACTGACCATAGTCCATTTCAGTCAGTTAGTGAACCTGACTCCTTTCACTCCCAATCAGACAATGAGCGTACTCCATCTTATTCTCAACAAAATATTGATGAAAGTTCTCCTCAGCCAAATTTTTAACATAATTCTCCCTTGCAGCATTTTGAGGACAGTCCAATGAAAAAGACACCGGAAGTAGACCCCAAACAGCAGGAGGTCTATGACTATATAGAATCCCTGGAGAAGGCAGCCACAGGTCCAAGCACCTCTTCTATTCAGCCTCCTACATTGCAGGATAACTTGGTTCAGTCATTAAAACAAGAGATTTTTGAGCTTGAGCTTTTGAATCGGCATATCAAAAATGAAAATGAAACACTCAAAGAGCAAGGCAAACTGAACAAGATTATCCATGACAATACTATGTTACATTTGGGTATTTGGCAAAAGAAAAATAAGAAGCTAAAAAGGAAATGCCAAAAATTGAGCAGAGCACTTGTGAATATCAAATTCAGGTGCCTCATGAAGAAACCCAGAATGATGGCAGTACCAAAGAAGAAGAGAAGGGGGTTAGATGTGTTGGCTGAAGTATCAAGGCACATGAATTGAACAAAGAGTGTCAAAATTTTGGTTGCATGAGGACATGCAACACCTTCACAGTGGGGGTATGTTGAGTCCCGAATTTGTCTCTCTTCCATACACTTTTCCATATCTCTTTCACTCACCTAAACCTCCAAAATTGTCAAATATCATGTGCAAAAGGGTATCTAACATGGTTTTTAATTATTTTTGTGTGTTTTCTATTTGATTTAGATTTTGTTCATACAGCTGCGGAAACTTGTCACTTTCCGCAGCCGCTGCAACTTTCCGCAGCTATTTTGTGGAAATCAATGTTACAGGTGTCAACGAAGGAAACGAGCCACATGGGCGGGCTAGGAATGACAAGGACATGGTTCGTGTCCTATTGGTTCAATGAAATTCGTCAAGGAAAGCCGCGGTCAAAGCCATCCACGTGGAAGTCAACTGTGGAGTTCTATGTCGGCTGGACTCTGGTTCGTGGCATAGAAACATCCATACGGCCGTTTCCAAGCTTACGGAGGTTAATTGACATCTGTGCAAAGTTCTGGAGTTGAATTTAAGCGCCCACCTTCCATAGATCCGTTTTCCAACATGGCCATACTCCTAAATCCGTGGCCTTAGTGGTCTATGTGCTGGCTGCTATCATAAACTTCAGGAGACAGTTACATTTTATTGCTTTATAAAGAGCGTTTGCATACGCACGTAGAGTTAGTGAATAGGAGTTGATAGTTGTTAGTTGATATATCTGTTAAGTTGATGTGCGTACTCTGTTATGTGGTGATTACGCTGCCTTGAGCCGTAATACCACCAGCCTGTAATGGCTTTCTTTTTAATGTGAAGAACTCTGTTTCATAACTTAATTCGTGTTTGAAGATCATACCAGAGCTGCGTAGAGGGCCCCTGCTCAGCCGAGGTTCTGTGTATTAATGTATATATTTTTCATTTCATTTCTTTTAGTAATCATTGTATCATAACCCATTACATGTTCATATTTCATAGTTGTTTTATTTCTGTTCATACATTTCTGTAATTTCCATTGCATTCCTGTCTTTTATGTTTTTATGATTGTTAAAATACTGATCAGTTCTCTTGTGCAGGTTTTAGGTAAACAGCCCGGGGCATTTTCATAGTATTTTTGCTAATGATATGAAACTGATATTATTCTGCTGCTAGTTTTCTTTCACAGTCTTTGTTTAACTTCAGTTTTGTTTTGTGCACTTCAGTTTTGTTTATCTGATTCGGTAGTTAAAATTAGACATATTAAGCTACTCATAGTGTCTTCAGCTACCTCCGAAAGCCACAGCTGGACTGATGGTGAGGGGCTGCATGATGAGATGTGTAGTTTAGTATTAGTTTCCTTTCTGCAAAATTAGATATATTAAGCTGCTCATAGTGTCTTCAGCTACCTCCGAAAGCCACAGCTGGACTGATGGTGAGGGGCTGCATGATGAGATGTGTAGTTTAGTATTAGTTTCCTTTCTGCAAAATTAGATATATTAAGTTGCTCATAGCGTCTTCAGTTTCCTCCGAAAGCCACAGCTGGACTGATGGTGAGGGGCTGCATGATGAAGTGTGTAGTTTAGTATTAGTTTCTTTTCCGCAAACTTAGATATATTGAATCATGTATGACATCTTCAATTACCTCCGAAAGCCACAGCTGGACTGATGGCGAGGGATTGAATCATGTGTGTATGGTTTAGTATTAGTTTACTTTCTGCAAAATTAAATATCAGTTACACAAGTTATTTATGATTACTTCCGCAAGTCATAGCTGGTCTAATGATGAAGGGTCAGAAAATGAATTGATGTAATCTGATTTAGATTTCTTTCATTGCAATTTTGAATTTACATAAGCGTAGTTTCTTTTGTGTTCAGTTGGCAGCAAGAATAGTTTAGTTTTCATATTCACTAGTTTCTTGTTTTGATTCATTAGATTAACATCACTTTCCATTTCAGTAGTTTACTTTCTTTTGTCATTTGTAATTTCAATTTGCTTTTAAAGTTTCGAGATTGGTAAATTATTATAGGGGATATCACTTCCTTGAACAATTATAACCAAGCTTGTTTTTCACTTTAGAATTTCCATTTTACCTTAGAAAGACCATAAACGACAAAAAGTTAAGAAAGAGGTTATCTTGCACATATAGTGCGCCGCACTTCATCAGCTTACGATTCCCGGATTGACAATTAAATGCAACAATTTAGGACACACTAAATTGACCAAACATTTTGGCGCCGTTGCCGGGGAAGTGTAACTAGGTAGCCAATTTCTTAAAAAAAAAACACATAAAATCATAAAAGAAGGGAGAACTTGATAACTTCTTGAAGTATGCTCTCCTCTTGCACCTAGTGTGATCTGGAGGATCAGAAAAGAGAGTTATTGGTTTAGTAATTTCTTAAGTATGCTCTCTTCTTGCACCTAGTGTGATCTGGAAGATCAGAAAGAGAATTATTAGCCCAACTTTTATTAAAAAAATATAAAAAATGACATGCATAGAGCAAGAGATTCTAGGGGAAGGTTTATAGCTAAAGCCAAGAGTTCAATTTTTACAACTCCATCTTCTTCAAGGCATAGACCAGATTCACCATCATCTACCCCTAGCCTTAAGATTTTTGGAAGCCAAAGAACAGCTGAATTAGAGGATTCTCCTACACCACCTACTAAAGTCTACTTAGAAAACAAGGAAACTTTCTCTCATCCTTCCTTGATAGAATAACTAGAGGACTATAAGGACTCTAAAGAAGCTATCATGGCAGAAGAAGTAATAAATAGAGGTGGAGGTAGAGGAGGAGGAGATAATGAAGATAACAATGGTGAAGGAAATAATGGTAGAAATAGGGACGATTTTCTTGGATTCCCTATAGTTGATGATGAAACTCATGCAACAATGAAAAATATTTCACCATCTGTTCTCCCTAACTTTTATGGATTACGAAGTGAAGATCCTGAAACATTTCTGTTTGAGTTTGAAGTAGTGTGCCGAACTTATGACTATATGGAAGATTCTCAAAAACTCAATCTGTTTCCTTCAACTTTGAAGGGATCTGCTTTGAAATGGTTCATGGGATTAGCCACTCAATCTATCAGGACTTGGAATGATATGAAACAAACATTTTTGGATAGATGCTTGGACTATTGTATGCCCACCAATCACAAGGATGAGGTATTCAAAATGATGCAAAAAGAAGATGAAAATTTGGAAGACTTAATTGAAAGATTTCAATACAAATTGAAAAGAGCAAAGATGAGCAACTTAGATAATGAAACCTTGAAAGCCCTCCTATTAAAAGCCATTAGAGATGAATGGATAGACATTTTAAACATGATGGGGAAAGGAGAAATTTCTCAACTCCCATTTCATGATATAACAGAACTATGTATCCAATTCTCAAGAGGAAGATCTAAAACTGGAAAAGGGCCTAGGGATTCTTCTCTTATTAGGGCTAACAAATCTGCAACTGGATCAGTAAGTAGGGCATAGATTGGTAATATGCTTGATGAGTTTAAAACTGATATCTTAGGGGGTCTTAGTGAACAACTAGACACCCTTAAAATCCAAAACAAGCAGAAAGCAGAAACAGATGCTTTAGCCATCTTTTGTCAGAAATGTAGAAAGAAACATGCTTTAAGGGAATGTCCCTTGGATGCAAAAGTTGTAGAAACATGTATGATTTGCTCAGAAAATCATGAGATCAAGGATTGTCCTTCAATCCCTGGACTCAAAGTTGTTTTTCAAGAAGATCCAAATTCAATAGAATCTCTCTGTTTTGTCGCAAGGAGACCTTGGCGGGGACAACAATCTCAAGGGTTTAATAACCCTATGAATCTTCAAACCCCACCAAATTGGACTCCTTGGCAACAACCTTGGCCCCAACATCAAAATTCATATCAGCCATGGGTACAAGGGATGAAAAATCCTTATGGGAGATTTGCTCAATTTTATCAATATCCTCCATCTTTTCAAAACCAACAAGCTCCACAATTTCCAAGCCAAAATCCACAACAACTTTAATTGCCATTTCCACAACATCAACCTTCTCAACAAAATACAAATCCTCAACTCATGCTCCCATACCAACAAAAGACAAATCAACTTCCAGCTCAACCATTGCCAAATCCTAACAATAAGAATCCTCAAACTACTTATATGGTAGAAGGACAACAATTTCCTACCTATATGATTGTTCCTCTCAACGATGTACAACTCAGATCTGGTAGAGTTTTAGAAAAGCCTTCTATAGACATTCAAGAGCAAGATACCTCTGAGGAGGACTCTCTTCAAGTCGATAAGGGTTCTGAGGAAGAATCTCTTCAAAATTCAAAAATTCAAAAAGAAAAAGAAAAGCTAGCATCCACAACTCCTATAGTTGAGCAACATGTATCTTCATCTACACCTCCTTTTCCAGAAAGACTACAAATTGATAAGGGGGTGGAAAAACAAATTTTGTTGCCTAACTATGACTTTCTAGATGAATTGAATAATGTTTGTATCAAGATTCCATTGCTACAAGCCATTCGAGAAATTCCTATTCTAGCAAAAACCATAAAGGAGTTGAGTTTCAAAAGACCAGGAAGAAAGCTAAAGGACACAAGAAGAATCCACCTGGTAGGAAAGATTGCAGACATTATGATGGGAAAAATTGCCATGCGGAAGTATGTAGATCCTGGAAGTCCAATTGTCAAGACACATATAAATGGGATAGAAATTCCAAACACATTGATTGACTTAGGGGCTGCTATCAACATTATGAGTAGACAGACTATGGAACAGTTAAAACTTCCTAACCTTCTTTTTACACCTACTTTATTGCAACTTGCAGATCGATCGGTTATTAAACCGGATGGTGTATTAGAAGATATTTCAGTCTCCTTAGATTCTTGGGAATATCCAGTAGACTTTATGATTTTGACTCCCAAAAGCAATCTAGGAGGACATCCAATTATCTTAGGAAGACCTTGGCTGGCCACAGCTGATGCTTTTATTAGTTGTAGATATGGAGACATGTACATTTCTAATGGTAATTCGACAAAGAAATTCAATTTGTATCCTCCCGCAAGAGCAATTACAGAAATAGGAGACAATGAATGGGTCGATGATGAGAACACTATACAACCTGTCTTTACCATTTCTGAAATTAGTGAGGATAGTCAAATTCTGAACACATTAGAAAATTTTGAGATAACTTGAGAATATGACCCCACACAATTTCAGTTGGAATCTGACATAGAATATTTATCATCAAGACAAATGTCTCTTTACTCTATGGAAGAACTTGGTAATTCTGTTTTTGAGATTTTTCCAGAAAAGACATTAAATATCAACAAACATCTGGAGAAGTCACAACAAGAAGAACTAACCAGAATCTTGCAAAAACATTCTACTGCATTTGCATGGGAGTATACTGACATGAAGGGTATTGATCCTAATACTTGCATCCATCATATCTATATTGAGGAAAACGATAGACCAATCAGACAACCTCAAAGAAGGATGAATCCAAATCTTAGGGAAATAGTGAAAGAAGAGCTCCAAAAACTTCTCAATGTAAACTTCATTTATCCAATTTCAGATAGCCGATGGGTTTCTCCTCTGGTTATAGTACCCAAAAAGAATGGTAAATGGAGGGTATGCATTGATTACAGGGAGTTGAGCAAAGCAACTTTGAAGGATCACTTTCCTTTGCCTTTTATTGATCAGGTATTAGATACATTAGCAGGTTAAAAGTACTTTTCATTTTTGGATGGTTTTAGTGGCTATAATCAAATTCAGGTAGCACCTGAAGATCAAGATAAGACCACATTTACTTGTCCATGGGGAACTTTTGCCTACCGAGTGCTTCCTTTTGGGTTATGTAATGCACCCGCAACATTCCAAAGAGCAGTACTAGGAATTTTTTCTGATCCAATCCATGATTGTGTAGAGGTTTATATGGATGATTTTACAGTTTATGGTAATTCATTTGAAGAGGCATTAGAAAATTTGGAAAAAGTTCTCATAAGATGTAAAAAAACAAACCTTTCATTAAGCCATGAAAAATGCTTTATGATGTTTACTGAAGGGATTGTTTTAGGACATCATATTTCAGGAGATGGAATTAAAGTTGATAGATCAAAAGTTGAAGTCATCTCCAAGTTGCCCATTCCAAATTGTCAAAGAGATGTTAGAAGTTTTCTAGGTTTTACTGGTTACTATAGAAGATTTATAGAGAACTTCACTAAAAATAGCATCTCCACTCTTCAAGTTAAGCTTACAAAAGACTCGTGAATTTAAATGGGATCCCGATTGTCAATCCATGAAACTTTGAAAACAAGAACATCTCAAGCACCTATCTCGAGAGGACCAAATTGGAAACTTCCTTTCCATATTTCTGTCAGATATGCCGTATGGCCACTTCTCTTGAGCCGTGTTGGGTCAAAAAGATTTAATTCCTTATGCTATTTATTACACCAATAAAAATTTGACTCCTACGTAGTTGAATTATACTCGTGATCGAAAAAGAATTCTTAGCCGTTGTTCATGCAATTAATAAGTTTAGAGCATTACATAACAAAGTTATGAAACTTATTCATACCGACTCATTCGCAATTAGATATTTAATGAACAAACCCGTTACTAATGGCGTAGTGACAAGATGGCTTTTAATTTTGCAAGAATTCAATATTACCGTGTTAGATAGACCAGAAAACAATACGCAGCCGATTTCTTTGCCTAGAATTCAAAATACCGAAGAAGATTCTCCCGTAGAAGATAAGTTTCCCGATGAATATTTGTTTGCGTAACTATTAAGACCCCTTGGTATGCGTATATTGCTAACTATTTGGTTACTAGTGAAAACTACCTTCACATTTATTTCCAAGAGAAAAACGAAAAATTATTCAGAGAGTTCAAGATATTCATGGATTTCTAACGAATTGTTTAAAACAGGCCGCATCTCGTGACTGAAGATGTGCCGTGGAAGATGAAATGCTCGATATTCTTAAGGCATGTCATGATGAACCATGCGGCTGGACACTTTTATGGACAAAAAGACGGCCTATAAAATCCTTTCCTTGGGATATTATTGGCCTTCTCTCTTCAAAGATGCAAAACAATATGTCAAAAGGTGCGACAATGGCCAAAGAGCAGAAACCCCACTCTCTTCAAATGAAATGCCATTGCAAACACAAAATTATCAACCCTTTGAAAAATGGGCTTTAGATTTCATTGGACCGATTAATCCACCATCGAAGCAAAAGAAGTATATATATTGGTTTGTACCGATTATGTTACTAAATGGGTAGAAGCTAAAGCATTAGTATCTCACATCGAAAATTCAACTTGTTCATTTTCTTATGAGGATATTTTTACTCGCTTTGGTGTTCCAAGAGAAATTGTAAATACATCGTGGGAGCCAATTCACATCAAATTTGGTGGAGAAGTTGATGGAAGAATACAAAAATCAAGCACGTAAAAATCTACTCCTTACCATCCACAAGCAAATGGTCATGGAGTCCACAAACAAAGTTCTTGGAAAGTATCATCACCAAAACCTGCTTCATCTACATAGAAGAGATTGGGCAGATAGGCTTCCGTGGGTCAGGCCTACAATCTGCATGGAGAATACAACAGACATTCTCCCTATGAACTTGTTTATGGGAAAGAAGTCTTGTTCCCATTGAGTTCCAAGTCAAGACCTTCAAGATAGCGCTCACTTGGGAATGGACTTACTTAAGCTCAAAAGATAGAATGGAGCAATTGAATGAGCTAGATGAGACTGATAAGAAGCAATTCTAAGAACTGATCTAGTTCAATATCAAAGAAATCCATGGCCTGACAAATATACTATAAGGTTCACAAATGTAGATTAAATAGAAAGAATTAATCTGCCCTTGCCCACTGCAATAGACTCATTATTTGGGCCATATGAGATTGATGTGTGTCTTTAACAATGGAGCCGTAAGAATCAAGACCATTGATGAGCTCTCTTTAAACTCCTCTTTTAGTGAATGGCCATAGATTGAAAGTTTATCATAAGCCACTCTCTAAAGAGGATTTTGTCAAGTTGTTTCAAGAAAGTTCGCAATCGGGCCGGGTACGTAAGAATCCTTCTTCTCTACCAAGCTAGTTTTTGTTTTTCTCGGTTAGAGAAAAGAAAAGAGAGAGAAAAAAAATGGTATAAGCCTCGAAAACCAATCATCTATTGGTGTGTTTCCTATACAGCACAAATATGGGGTGAAAATCGACACCGACACTCTATATTTTCCAAAAAAAATTCTCGTTTTTATTTTTATCTCACCACCCACTCCATTTCATTTCACTTCATTTCATTTCATTTCACTTCATTCCACTTCATCTCATCCATTCCATCAATAAAAATCTTTTTATGACCATTTCCATCCGGGTCATTTGTCATTTGTTCATTTCTATTTCAAATAAGTAACAATGTGTCGCTTCCACTCGACATCCGCTTCAAGAACACTCCGCTTCGCAAATGCGTATTCCGTGTACCGTTACTACTCGTTTTCAAAAAAGAATGTACAATTAGTTGTTGTTTTCATAAAATCATGAAATAAAATGCAAAGAGAGGATCACTGGGACATTCAAGACACTAATGAAGATCAATCACTGAAGACCAAGGGCAAAAGCAAGGATTCCAAAGGTATGAATAAAGTTTATTTCAAATAGTATAAAAGACACATTTTTATGTAATTTTAAACTATGAGCTCTACCCATAAACGCGCAATGATTATATTGACAAAACCGTAATCCTCCACGATCTCTATGTTATCCTCTTGCATTTATTCACAAACGCTTCATTATTGAAATTCCGACTCTTACTCATGTTCAAATAGCCCACCGAAGATAATGATACGTATTTGAGTTGACAAAGGACTCTACAAGCCGCATAACTCCATAATCATTGATTGAAACGTGTTCATATTTATGACACACACCAAAAAATTCAAAAATGCTACCGAATGCATTATGCTTTGTTAACCTCTTTGTCGTGCCGTCGTGTTTACAAAACCTCACTCTACTCATTCTCATTCCCCTCGTCTCACTCCATTCCGTTCCTTTACTCACTCTCATTCCCGTATATTCACCCACAACCTTATTCCATCTCCGTGTATGGTGCTCATTTCGTTTTGTGATAACATCCCTACGTATTGTGCTCGACTCCGTATTCCATCGTTCCACTCGCTTAAACCCTCATTGCAGGCAAGTCGTGAAGCACAGAGAAGTAAAATGGGAAAATTATTAAGGGCAGAGCCGAAGGACCGAAGTTCATAGAGGGATTTCCACAAGCAAAAGAGATGTTGAGAAAAGCTAAATGTCATGCTTTATTCGTAAATTCGGTGGTTAACACAGAGAATTCACAAAGTTGCCAGTAAGATCATTTGATGGGTCGGAAGCAATAAGGGAGACCTCAAGTTTTTGGTTAATGAAGCATCAATAGCAAAGAGCTGGCGTAGCTTCTTCTGTGAAGGAGAACGGTGGTTCAAAAACAAAAGTATCGTTGATGAGGCATGGAGAAATAACTGGAAATCAAGGGTATGGATATCACCAAAAGAGGAATTCCAAGGCTGCAATAAAGATGAATGGGCCACTTTATTACTCATTGTTCAGAAATTTATCACATGTGAAGGCCGCTTTGCTCTATGTACATGTATCATACTAGGATATTGATGAATTTCTTGAAAACCAAACTTCAATCTTCCTTATTTCCTATTCAATAGCTTGAAGAAAATGGTCGTGGACTGTAAAAACACTCTAGGGAGATGAGCCTCATTTATATCATCATGGGCTTATAAAAATTTTTGATTGAAAAGGAGCTAAAAGAAAGAAAAGATACATGGGAACAATTCTTAGTAAGAAACTTCTTTGAAGAACCTCAGAAATTCCCGAAGGTAATCCAATTAGAAGGAGTAGAAGAAAGAAAAATGGATGTTGAAACCCAAGTCGCTCCTACATGAAGTTCCCGTAACTAGCACAAAGAAAAGAAGTAGAAGGAAAAGAACAAGAGATGAACCAAGATACTTCTACTATTACTATGAAGAAAAATGATAGAGAAGAGAGATTGGCAAAAGGAAGAAGAAGGAGATCAAAATTGAGAAGCCAATAATATCAAAAAGGAAAAAGAAATTGTTGAGGCTTGCCCATAAAACTTCTTCTTCCTCGAAGAAAGATCACCAAATTCTATCCGAGATGAATTTTTCTCTTTCAAAAACAAATCATCTCTATCTAAAAAGGCAAAAAACAGAAAACAAGAACAAAAGGGTAATGTACCACAAAGTTATGAGGAGAAGCAGCAGTTTAAAGGAAAACCGAGAAAAACACAAATTAAAGGTCCTCATTTCATTGATTTGGGTGAAGAGACATCTCGAATGCTTCCAACCGACCATAGTCCATTTCAAACCCGCTAGTGAACCCGACTCCTTTCACTCCCAATCACAATGAGCGTACTCCATCTTATTCTCAAAGCAAAATATTGATGAAAGTTCTCCTCGTACCCAAATTTTGAACATAATTCTCCCTCGTGTGATTTTGAGGACAAACAATGAAAAAAGACACCTGCTGTGACCCCAAACAGCAGGAGGTCTATGACTATATAGAATCCCCCGGAGAAAGCCGCCCATGTCCAAGCACCTTCATTCACCTCCTACATCACAGATAACTTGGTTCACTTCATTAAAATGAGATTTTTGAGCTTGAGCTTTGAATCTGTATATCAAAAATGAAAATGAAACACTCAAAGAGCAAGGCAACCTGGACAAGATTATCCATGACAATACTATGTTACATTTGGGTATTTGGCAAAAGAAAAAATAAGAAGCTAAAAAGGAAATGCCAAAAATTGAGCAAGAGCACTTGTGAATATCAAATCTGTGTGCCTCATGAAGAAACCCGCAATGATGGCAGATCAAAGAAGAAGAGAAGGGGTTAGATGTGTTGGCTGAAGTATCAAGGCACATGAATTGAACAAAAAATGTCAAATTTTGGTTGCATGAGGACATGCAACACCTTCACAAAGGGGGTATGTTGAGTCCCGAATTTGTCTCTCTTCCATACACTTTTCCATATCTCTTTCACTCACCTAAACCTCCAAAATTGTCAAATATCATGTGCAAAGGGTATCTAACATGGTTTTTAATTATGTTTGTGTGTTTTCTGGCTTGATTTAGATTTTGTTCATACAAATTGCGAAAACTTTGCTCACTTTTCTCATGAAATCACGTAACCTCTCGCAGCCTATTTTAGGGAAATCAATGTTGCTGGTGTGTCAACGATGAAACGAGCCACATGGGCGTGCTAGGAATGACAAGGACATGGTTCGTGGTCCTATTGGTTCAATGAAATTCAAGCCAAGGAAAGCCGCGGGTCAAAGCCATCCACGTGGAAGTCAACCGTGGAGTTCTATGTCGGTCGGATCAAGCTGTGGCATAGAAACATCCATACGGTCGTTTCCAAGCTTACGCGAGGTTAATTGACATCTCGTGCAAAGTTCTGGAGTTGAATTTAAGCGCCCACCTTCCATAGATCCGTTTTCCAACATGGCCATACTCCTAATCCGTGGCCTTAGTGGTCTACGTGTCGGTCGTTATCATAAACTTCAAGAGACAAGCATTTTATTGCTTTATAAAGAGCGCTTGCATACGCACGTAGAGTTAGTGAATAGGAGTTGATAGTCGTTGTTGATATATCTCGTTGAAGTTGATGCGTATTTCGTTATGGTGATTACGTACCGCTTGAGCCGTATTACCACTCACCAGAATATTTTCTTTTAATGTGAAGAACTCTCCGTTTCATAACTTAATTCGTGTTTGAAGATCATACCAGAGCTCGAGAGGCCCCGTCTACTCGAGGTTCTCGTGTATTAATGTATATATTTTTTCATTTCATTTCTTTTTAAGCAAGCTATTGTATCATAACCTATTACTTGTTCATATTTCATAGTTGTTTTATTTCGTTCTTCATACATTTCGTAATTTCCATTGCATTCCCCCGTCTCTTTATGTTTTCTGCCAGATTATTAAAATACTGATCGCTTCTCTGTGCAGGTTTTTAGGTAAAGATTAAAATTTTCGGGCATTTTCATGTATTTTTTGCTAATGATATGAAACTGATACATTATTCATTGCCAGTTTTCTTCACGCCTTTGTTTAACTTCAGTTTTGTTTTAGGTAATTTTACTTTGTTTATCTCATCTTAGTTAAAATTAGACATATTAAGCTACTCATAGTGTCTTCTACCATCTCAAAGTCACAACTGGACTGATGGTGAGGTCGTGATGGATGAGATGTGTAGCTTATATTAGTTTCTTTGTAAAATTAGAGATATTGCCGTTTCATAGCGTCTTTCAGCTTTCTCCGAAAGCCACAGCCTTCGCACTGGCTTGTGAGGGGGCTGCATGATGAAGTGTGTAGTTTAGTATTAGTTTCCTTTTTCCGCAAACTTAGACATATTGAATCATGTATGACATCTTCAATTGTTTCCGAAAGCTACGCTGGACCGATGGCGCAGGGATTGAATCCACATGTGTGTATGGTTTAGTATTAGTTTACTTTTCCGCAAGATTAAATATCAAGCACAAGTTGTTTATGATTACTCGCAAGTCATAGCCGGTCTAATGATGAAGGGTCAAAAAATGAATTGATGTAATCTGATTTAGATTTCCTTTTCATTGCAATTTTGAATTTCCATGTTTAGTTTCTTTGTGTTCGCCATAAAGAAGAATAGTTTAGTTTTTATAGTATTCACTATTTTCTTGTTTTGATTCATTAGATTAACAACACTTTCCATTTCAAATAGCTTTACTTTCTTTTTGTCATTTGTAATTTCAATTTGCTTTTAAAGTTTCGAGATTGGTAAATCATTATAGGGATATCACTTCCTTGAACAATTATAACCAAGTTTGTTTTTCACTTTAGAATTTCCATTTTACCTTAGAAAGACCATAAACGACAAAAAGATTAAGAAAGAGGTTATCTTGCACATATAGTGCGCCGCACTTCATCAGCTTACGATTCCCGGATTGACAATTAAATGCAGCAATTTAGGACACACTAAATTGACCAAACAAAGGGCCAACAAGAGAATGAGGCCTATCCATAGCAGCCAGTAACCATTCTCAGCAAAACAATAGTCTTTTATGACTATTTTTGAACCTTATGAATCCAATGGAGGGATTTTACGAAGCTTTTGGAGACTTCTGAAGGCCGATATTCTACAGGGAAGTTTTCAGTGAGCCTAGAGCCAAGGGGTGCCGCCAAGTGTTGGAGGTGTAACCAGAGCATCCAGAGGCCTTTTTTAGAAAGTTAATAGTATATTATGACTATTTTGTACATTATTAATCCAATGGAAGTATTTTAAGATTCATTTGGAGACTTCTGAAGGTCAAGAAGCCACAGGGAAGTTTCGAGCAGCCTAGGGCCAACAGTGGATGGAGGCCTAGATTGGGGAGCCAGAGCTCATTTTGAGAAAATGATTAGTCTATTTTGGAGGTTTGATATATGATGGAGAAATTAGAAAAGGTTCAGGGATAGAAAGGGATTTCTTAGGGAGTTATTTCCATAGAGAAGCTCAGGGAAGCTTAAGGGCACCGACAGAAGAGGCCAAGTCTAAGGGAGCCTACGACCATCTCCAGAGAGATAGCAGTCATTCCAGGGGTATGATGGCATTCTAAACCCAATGGTATAGTCCAAATAACCATTTGAGTTGAGTATTTACTTGTAAAATAAATTTTCCATCATAATCCCAAAGAGCCAAGTCAGTTGACAAAGGCTCAAGGAGACGTAGCCCACGACATTCGGGTGAACTCATTTATTAAATTTGTTGTTATGTGTTTATGCTTATTTTTTTCACTTTATGGTATCTTTACATGCTTAATATCAGCAAAAAAAAAGTTTTAATTCCTCACACATAAAGACTTAAAACAGTTTAAAACACAAACACTTGTTTCAAGTAATCAATTCTGCATTATCAAGGATAAGCAAGATCTTAATTTGTTTAACTCAGTGGGAGGTCCTTGCAATTCATAACAATTCATCCACCCATTTTAGATTAGGTAGTATCAGAGCACTAGGTTGCTTGCTTATCAGAGCACTAGGTTGCTTGTTTGACTTGAAAGGTGTTTAACAGTGTAAAGAATTTAACTGTTTGCAAATTGACTGATGCTTACAATTTGAGTTTTCTAGAGGTGAATGGGATCTAATGTTAGCTAAGTCCATAAGAGGACAAGAAGGAAGAAGGTTGAAAGCATCCTCCTTACCCAAAGGACCTCAAGGAAGCCCTTGAAGCATAAGAGGAATTGTTTGCAAAAGAGGTTGCTTGAAGAAGAGATACAAGCTGCAGAAAATAGCTTGAATCTATAGCCAAATTTTTTAGAAGCTTTTTCAATTGTTTTTGAATCTTTGTGAATTATTTTTGAAGTTATTTAATTCATTTACATAATGATGACAACTTCTTCAAGTGAGGTTTCTAAATCCTCCTTTACAAGACTCTTCGATGAAGAGATAAAGTGAGACTTCTACATCCTGAAGGATATGGTGCAAACTCTGTATGAAGATGGAAAGGAAAGCACTAGACTTCATGAGAAATTGGTTGCTATGAAGCAAGAAAAATAAGGACTTCTTCAAAGAATGCATGAGATGGAGATGCAACTCCATCATGCCCAAGAGGCCTTAACCAAACACATGCTTGAAGCAGAGGTAAATCACTCAAATTTGTCTTCAAATTCCTCTTCAAATAGATGTGTAGGTTCATTTGAAAAGCACACTAGAGGTATAGGGTCCAAGTTGATGTTTAAAATGGGCTATGAAGGCAAGGGTCTAGGCAAACATGCACAAGGCATGATTGAGATTATTTTGGTTGAGGAAATTCCTAAGATTTTTGGTCTAGGCTATGTTCAATCTTATGGCAAAAACTCCAAAGCCATGACGGAAATTGAGGCATTTCCAAAAACAACTTTTGTTACAAGTTCAAACCCACAAACTTGTCAAGTTTGTATGCATAATGATTGCCATTGTTTGAAGCCTATGTTGCAACAAGATGTTAGTATACATGCATCTTATGGCGAGCAAGAGAGTTCTAACAGCTATCAAGACATGAACACTAATGTTGGTCTTCAAAAGAAATTTGGAACCTCTACAAGTTCATCTCCTCAAGAAGGTAAAAAAAATGGACATGCAAAGCAACATTTGAGGTATAATTCTTCCCATAATCAGGTTGATTATGTTTATGTTAAGCATGGAAAACCTACATGCGTGAATGGAAGAAAGAGTTGTTGTTCCTATTGTGGTTTGTGTAACCATGAAGTTTCAAAATGCTGGAAGAGGATGAAGGCATACAAGAAACAATCGAAGTGAAGGCAATTTGCACAAAAGATGAAAAATACTTGCACACATTGCCAGAAGAAGGGACATTTCATTGCCCAAAGTTGGACACTGCATACAACCAATCATTCCAAGAATTTGAAGCAAGAGGATAAAAATATTGGCAATAATGGAACCAAAGATTCCATCATTGATGTGAGAATAGATGTTTCACAAAAAAAAGAATTTCAGCAGGAAAAATCGCCATGGAAGTGGCTTGGTAAGAATTGGTTTGAATTCTTGACCCAATAAGATATACATTCATTTGTACATATGAAAATTTCAATCATGTATGCATTTTTGTTGAAAACTTACATTTGTTTGAACCACCTTTGATCGATGATCAAGGACTTTATGTTCAACTACCTTCTATTGAAAATTTCTCGCCAAAAATTTTTAAATGAGTTCAAGGAAGGTACAGTTCTTTACAGGAGGACAAGAGTATCAAAGAGGGGAAGTGTTGACTACCTTTGAGTTTGTGCTCAAAGGCACTAATCCAAGGAAAAGTGTAAGGATGCTGGAAATATGAGGGTGTTTTAATCTCATTTAGTGAACATGTAATCAATCTTTCGGGGTCCAAAAGATTCCTAATGGGGAGGAGTGATCAGATTTGGATCAAGGACCTAAGTGATAACTCAAATTTCAAAGTGTTCAAAAGTGTGCTGAACCTAAGAGACTAGATAGATCTCATCTTCCTGATTCTGGCGCCATGAACGGTTCGAAAAACCGACACCGTATGAAGAATTTATTGCGATTTGAAAAATCCAGTAAATTGCAAATTTTTGTATTTGACCAGGGTTGACTAGTCAAAGGTATAGTCAGCAAAAATAATATTCTAGGGAATATTCCTCAAAATATTCCTTTCAGGCCAAATATAGGATGACAAGTGGCACGTTACGATTCGTTGATGGGTTGTACGTTTTTGGTTTCAACCAATCACAGGCCACCATGTGGCAGGCCCGGAGGCTGCCACGTGGCCCAGTAAGGTTGAACAAAATTTTATTTGGGTCCCCGGGGCTCAACCCCGAGACCTCATACCCAGCACACGGATGTTTTAACCATCTCCCATACCATGTTTCTTAACCATATTAGTGGACAGGTTATATTTGAATGTTAATGAAAATTGGAGCGGGGGTTGGGGACCGTTGGCGGTCCCAACCCATCAGCGGCCCCACGGAGCATTCACATGCTAAATCGCCACAATAAATGTTACGTCTGACAGTTTTTTAACCCGCACATTTATCATTATCGGTAAGCCTTATAAAATGGTGGGTTTCATGCTACGGTTGCTCCGGTAGTTTCGTGAACCCAACTTCCAACTCCGGTTTAAAGGCTATAACCACAGTTCAAGCCTGGAGTTCTACTTGGCATTTAATTTGACCGTGGGTTTCGGGGGTTGGCATGTGGCCACCCCCTACACTCTACATTTATTAAAATGGTTAGCACTGGTGGATATTTTGGAGCGCGCCCAGATTTAGGGCGGTTTGCCATTTTGTCTCCAGTTAAACTGAAGTGCTCCATTTTTAGTGGAGTTGTTTTAGGTGTTACTGGGCAAAATTGATTATGCTCTATATTGAGCATTATTTGACCATTCTTGGAGTGTGAATAGTCAATTTAAAATTTATTGGACATTCCAGACTCATTGGTGAGGGTTGCAGAGCTATCAGAGGACTTCTGAGCGAGATTTTTCTTCAGAGAAGTTCTAGGGCCATTAGGGGCCAACAGCGGAATGAGGCCTAGACAGGGAAGCTAGAGGCCTTACTCAGGAAACCAATAGTAATTTTTTGATATTTTATACATTATGGAACCATTGGTGAGGTTTTCAGAGCCAAAAGAGGACTTTTGAAGGCCGAGATGCTTAGGAGAAGTTCCAAGGGCCAGCAGGGGCCAACAGGAGAATGAGGCCTATCTAGAGCAGCCAATAACCATTCTCAACAAACGAATAGTCTATTCTGACTATTTTGAACCTTCTAAATCCAAGGGAAGTATTTGTAGAAGATTTTGGAGACTTATGAAGGCCGAGATGCTACAGGGAATTTTTCAGTGAGCCTAGAGCCAGGGGGTACTGCCAAGTGTTGGAGGCGTAACCAGAGCAGCCGAGGCCTTTTTCAGCAAGTGAACAGTCTATTCATACTATTTTAGAAATTTTGAATCCAATTGAAGGATTTTCAGAGTCATTTGGAGACTTTTGAAGGTCGAGAAGCCACAGGGAAGTTTCAGGCAGCCCATGGTCAACAGTGGATGGAGGCCTAGATTAGGGAGCCAGAGCTCATTTTGAGAAAATGATCAATCTATTTTCGAGTTTTGATATATTATGGAGACATTAAAAAAGGTTTCAAGGGCAGAAATGGATTCTTAGGGAGTTAATTCCATAGAGAAGCTCATGTAAGCTTAAGGGCACCGATAGAAGAGGTCAAGTCTAAGAGAGCCTAGGACCATCTCCAGAGAGATAGCAGCCATTCCAGGGGTATGATGGTATTTTAAACCCAATGGTACAGTCCAAATAACCATTGGATTTGAGTAGTTACTTGTAAAATAAATTTTCCATCATAATCCCAAAGATCCAAGTCAGTTGACAAAGGCTCAAGGAGACGTAGCCCACAACATTCGGGTGAAATAATTTATTAAATTTGATGTTATGTGTTGATGCTTATTCGCTGCACTTTATGGTTTTTGTACATGCTTAATATCAGCAAAAACAAAGTTTTAATTCCTCACACATAAAGACTTAAAATTGTTTAAAACACATACACTTGTTTCAAGTAATCAATTATGCATTGTCAAGTATAAGCAAGATCTTAATTTGTTTAAATGAGTGGGAGTTCCTTGCAAATCATAACAGGTCATCCACCCATTTCATATCAATGCGGGAAGAATTAAGAACTAAATGATAATTAGATCATTCAACACATGTAATAGCAACAACATGGTATTCGGTATTATGGTGATAAAAAAGTTATAGAGTCAAAATGGTGATATTGCTTCGTGCTAACCCCCTAACCTAGAAGGTCATAGTGTTTATATAATAATTACATTTCCAAAAAATGAGGAACAGATCAGTCATGAGAATCTCCCAATTCTCATGTTGATCAAAATAAAGCAAATATAGTTATAACTGATTCTCTTAATGAAAATCCTGAATGGGAAAACATTGTTTTCAATCAAAACTTCCTGAAGTTGTTATTCTAAATAATAATACATGATAAATCCTACAGTTGTCGTTGTAATATGACAGCTATAGCATAACAACTTCCAAAGAAAAATCAGCATCTGGTATCTAACAATACGCAAACAACAGCGAAACTGTTACAGCGGATTTGTAACAGCGTCACGGTAAAACAGAAAAAGGCGTGACAGTCAAAGTGACGCTGCGTGTACTAGAAAAGTTGTGTAACATAATGCTTCCAACTGATTATGTTTGCCTATATGTCCCAATTCCTTGTGCCTGAAATAGTATCTGAAAGAATAGCAAAATACCAAAGGACTTCTCCCAATGTTCATCTCAGTTAGCTACAAAAAGGAACAATACATCGTAATAATTAACGAGAATGGCGAAGTAATGAAACAAGTTAGACTTATGTTGTTTCAAGGTAAAAGAAAGGAAAAAGGTAAGTATATCCCCCAGGTTGAAGGTCAAAAAGGCAGAACTGAGGGAAGAAAATGTAGTAAATGAGTATAAAAATGACACCCAACATCTCCCCCCAACTTAAGTGCTTGCATGTCCTCATGCAAAAATCTCAGCTCCCCACATTATAAATCCTATGCAGGTAGGTGAATTCATAGTCACTGGATGTGTCTTCGTCTGGAAGCATGTACCCCTGAGTAGCAAACAACTGTTTTGGCCAGGACTCTTCTTCGTGACTACTCAGCGCGTAGTGGTCCTGGTATTCTTCCACTGGCAACCATATCAAAGGAAATATAAATTTCAGTCCAATCCAAAAGGCACCACAGGATTTTACCATTCAAGCATATTTTGGTATATGTGTAACAGCAACTACGAAATTTTGCAATACAAAAGGATCCCCTTCTTGTAACTCGACACTATTTTCTTCAGTGCGTTTGAGGCACCCTGTCAGCGCTCGGCGCTTCATCTCTGCAAACTGGTTTAGGTAGAAATCCACCATTCTTCTTTTGGACGGAGCAGTCAGTCCCCTCAGCCCTAGAGTAATCAAAAACTTGCTAATTTCACGCCTTAGTTCAGCGGCCCTTCCTGGTTCTGCTCTAATCCATAGCATTGTCTTATTTTCGTTAGTCTCCATTGATTTCGCGGCCATATGCCACTTGATTTGATTTCTCATGAATGAAATGAAGGCACGTAACTGCAGATCTCCCATATATGAGGATATATTTGGTACCATCTGCATGCTGGCATGCTGACAAATAATGTTATGCAAAAACAGCTCGCACAGCAAGCTTTGTTCATAAAAATCGCTGGCGCAAAAAACATCAAGAAAGGTGCGGATAGAAGTACCTGTTGGGTGCCAGTTTTTCACACTTTTCCTACACTTGTTTTCCATATTTTTCCTCATGAATATAACCAATGGGACTTTTTTTTCCTATTTTTCCTACCTTTCTATCCTAACTTGTGTTGTTTCACCTTATTTTCATTACTCTGCCATTTCATCAATTATTATGATATATCGTGCCTTTTTATGACTAATTGAGGATGAATGTTTGGAGAAGATCTATGGTCTTTGTGTTGTCTTTCTAGATGTCATTTATAGCACCAAATATCCCGAGCACAAGGTCCACAAGAGTAGTTAAGGGGGTGATGTTACAGTGAAGCGATGTTGTCACACCTTGTTGTTACAGACCTGCCGGCAAACTACTGTTACACTCTATTGTTACAGACCCGCTGGTGAACTGCTGATATAGTTTTACCACTTACTGGATCTCTTCAACACCTGTTGCTGACCTATCCTTTAGCTGTTACACTACAGCTGTGGTTTTATTACGATAGTTGTAGAAGTTGTTTAGCATTGTATTTTTGGATAACAACCTAAGGGCGGTTTTGATTGTAATGTATAATTTTCTAGTCATAACTTTATTAAGAAGTGGTTATAACTATAAGTGTTCTATTTCGATCAGCATGAGAATCATAAGATTCTCATGACTGATTTATCCCTTGATTTTCTGAGAAATAACCACTATATATTTCTCGGCCCTAGAGGTTGAAAGGATAACGGAGAGCAAAATTATTTTGGCTCTGTAATTGTGCTCAGATTAATACAGATTATCCTATTATTATTGTTACATGTGTTATTCAATTTAGTTTTCATTAAGTTCTTCCTCTACCTGCGCCCTGCTAAGGAGGAAGGGCCCTCCTTCTTAGCAGGGATTGCAGTGATTAAAGTAGTTGTGTGTATGTATTTGTATTTCAGTTTATGTATCAGTAGAGGTGTTGTTGTTGTTGTTCAGCTGTGAATATATATGTTTTAATTTCAATACTTGGTATGTTGTTACACATATGATATTAGAGATACCAGCTGGATATTTGTTGTGTCGCATGGTAGAACAGATTAATTGAAGTGTGATTCTAGCCTTGTAGATCATTTTATTTCTGAATGAGTGATTTGCTTCCAGCATTTACTTCAACAACGATTTCTTTTCTTTGGAATTGCTTCTGGTTTGGTGTATTGGCACAGATGGTGCAACTGTCATTGGAATAAAAAGACGTCCCTGGATTGATAATTTATGTGTAATATTTATTCATTTAAATACAGCCCAACATTTTGGCGCCATTGTCGGGGATGGTAGTGACAATCCAATCAATCAAAGTTTTTTCTTAGAAGTGCATTTTATGTGTGTGTTTTTAGAGTGTTTCCAGCAACACAATTGTCGGGCAGTAAGACGAGAGGTAAGAACCTGCGCAACGCTCTAACGAACTTGAGCGGGCTAACCAATGTCTTTCTGGGACACTTAGGAGAGTGAATTTATAAGCATTTTGTTTTTCTTAGAGTGTCTCCAGTGACACAATTGTCGGGTAGTAAGACAAGAGGTAAGAACTTGTGCATCGCTCTAACAAACTTGAGCAGGCTTACCAATGTCTTGCTGGGACACTTAGGAGTTGAATTTTGGGTGTTCTTTTAGGGTGTCTTCAGCTATATAGTCGTTGGGTGGTAAGACGAGAGGTAAGAACCTGCACATCGCTCTAACGAACTTGGGCAGGCTCACTGCTGTAGAAACTGAAGCACTTATAGGATGAATGGATACACATAGGGCCTATGTGTGCCGGTAGGACAACATCAACACCTAAAAACACCCCCCACTCTACTGACTACAGGAAAGATGGGTCATAAGAAGGAAAAGAAGAGTGCAGATTTGGGAAGAAAGACATTCTTTGGAGATCTAATCTCAAGGGCAGAAAAGGAACAGTCCATGTCATACAAAGATAATAAGAAGACAAGACCACAGAAAGTAGCCATCATATCAAAGCCTGGACCATTGGTTTCTTCCGTGTCTGGACCTCACCATCCTTCGAATAGCATATCCACTCCTGATATCAAAACTATAGATTCAAAACAGTAATGGAGAATCATTTTTCAGGATTTGAGAATTGAAGGAACCGGAGAGACCAGTGGGGAGCATCAAGGATCTGAGGAACAACATTCAGTTGATCATCAATTGGACGCTGGTAATGTTGTTAAATAGTTAGTCCTGGAGCAGCCTGATCCTTTTATTTTTCAATCTCCAGTACACTCTGAGGCCAGTTCATCCCATCAGGAAGAATCAACCATGGGGGATGAGAATGTCAAAATGTATAGCTCTGTTACTTTTGAATTCCCAATAGTAGTAACACGGGATTAGGCTCTGTTGACGGGAAAATATGTCCGGCCAACAGTAGGGGATCTCCCTAGTAGAAAGTCCCAATTAGACTTTGAACCGTTTGGAATAGGGATCCCGTCCGGGGTGTGGGTCCAACTACCACTTGAATGACTTCCTCTTCGGTCTCGAACAACCCGATTGAATCTGCAAACATACACTCATTCACATGATACAGAATACATGACTGATGTATCAAAACTGATATATGACACTGTGCGTAGCAAGGTAATAAACAAAATGCATGCACCCAGGAAATGTCGTTAGCAACACATCTATGGGGTAATGCATACAAGATAATCTGACCACCAAAGAAACAGTTCTTTAATGGCGAGAAAATCTCTTAACTTTCCGAAAGATATAACGAAATGCTAATAAAACAGTTCATTAACATTCATCATAAGAGTAAATAGCAAACTTTAGCATCATCAACACAATCACAGATAGCTATGGAGCATCAATGATACTATTAATAACACAGATTCATTAATCAAAAGATATTCTGAAACTATACGCAGAATACACGCAGTGTTGTCACAGCTAGACACATCATCCAATCAAAGGGATTTTAACAAGTATTTGTATTACATATGTCAAGAGTATGATTCTTCAATTACAATGCAATGTTGCCTTTCAGTCCACAAAAGAGGAGCCCTTTACTATGTGCCCCACAGGGGTATTTATAGATTCAAGAGACGCCCTTATGGCCTTCCGACGCTTCAACTTCCCGACGGTTCAGCTTCCCTGCGACCTTTGCCACACTTGCGACTTGCGACCAGAAAATTTCGACCTGCGACTTGGTCGCAGGTGCGACCTGTGACTTGGTCGCAGGTGAGACCTGCGACCTGGGAGACAGAAACGACCTGCGACCCAGCGGTTAAACTATGGAGGTGGTCGCGTAACTGAGGTTTCTGGAACGTCAACTTTCTTGCCCTTGAGGAAATCTCGCCAAGTCTGGTAATCTGCTGTTATAGGAGCGACAAGAGGGCTTTCCTCTTTTATTCGATGCGTGCATTCTAGGGCATTCGGTACCAAGGTCTCCTTCTTCTGAGAGATCAGCATTGAGAGAGAGGCAAGCTTGGTATAGATTTGCACTGGAGTGACCAGCAACCGATTTAGGTTCTCTTGTGATGCCTCGAATTCTGGTGCCGCAGCAGCTTGTCTCACGGGTTGCAGAAACGACTGAATTTCCTGCTCTACCTGCTCCCAGTTTTTAGTTTCATCTAGTGCCCCTAATGATGGAATGTGATGAAGAGCGTTCATGGAGTCAATGCCACTGATCAGGTGATTATATGTAGACATCACTCTGTCCAAATCTTTGGCCAGCTTGTCTTTGGACTGCATATTCATCCGAATTTGTACTTTGGCTTCTTGTGTATGACTCCAATCCTTCCTAGGCACATGTTCGGGAGCTTGCGGATACTGTGCTGTCCAGTTCATCATTTTGTCCAAAGCTGCCAAGGCTTCCCTGAGCTGTTCATGCTTCTGTTTGGTTTCCTCTCGTGCCTCTGCCAACGGGGCTACTGTTTGTTTTAAGGTGAGCATTTCCTGATATACTTGCCTCATGGTCATTTCCAACACATCACACTCTTTCCTGACCGCCAGTGGGACCTCGTTCACTTGGGTGGGCTTACTTTGGAGCTATAGCATCTCACTTTCTAGTCTTGATTTCTCTTGCTCTGCTGCTTTTAGCCTGTTCTGCAAAGAAATAATTTCCCTGCTCATCCTAGTGACATTTTCCTCTGTGGCCGCGGCAAAAGCGGTGCCCGCTGACGCTATCATAACAGGGTTAGTCCTTGTATCTGGGACTATGTCCTTTCCAGTGGCGACCGTAGAGATGGCGGGAAGGCCTTGCGCTAAGGATTTCCTTTTCTCTTGCCGTATTTTGAAAGAGAATTGGTCAAATGTCAATCTGGTTAGGTCGAAGACTTCTTCTTCCTGCTCCCCGGGAAAATCATCAATATTGAGGGTACTTTTCGCGCCACCTAAAGGGATATCCAGGGGAGATAGGTCAATGTCGTCTATTAGCTCGTCCTCATCATCCTGTGTTTGATCCTTTTATTTTTCCTTTTGCCGGCGCTCAGCCTCCGCCTTGTCGTGTTCCTCCTTTTTCCTGCGTTCTGCTTCTGCCTCTGCTTCCTTTTCAGCTTTTCTCTTTCGCTCTGCCGCAGCGGCTTGTTCTTCCTTCTTTTGACGGTTGACTTTGTCGAGTTCTTCCTTAAGCGCTTTTTCTGCCGCCGCCTGTGCCTCCTTTTCCTGCCTTTCCTTTTCCTCTTCCTTTTTCTTCTTTTGCTCTGTCCTGGCATCTTTCTTACGTTTCTCTTCATCCTCCTTCATTTTCTTTTCCTCTTCCTTCTTGGCTTGGGCTTCTGCTTCCCTTTGCTGATCCGCGGTGTCAGGCCCCGTACCGGTCTGTGTTCTCTTATCTTTGGAGGAAGAAGAGCCTCCAAGCTTATGGCTTCTATCTCCTAAATTCTGGTGATCCTCTTCTTCTCGGTCAGAGTCGATCCCTGGAGCTAGATGCCTTTCTGCGTTGTACCAGTTTCTTTTTTCGTCCTCTGCCGGGCGCTCGACGTGTTGATAACTCCATCTAAAATTGGCCCTTTTACAATGCTCAGGAACTATCCTGACTGGGTCATAAGTTCGGCAATCCAGATTTCTGAAGTGATAACATTTTACCTCTTCCCCTTCACGCGCTACTTCTCTGGAGTCCTTGACTGTATAAGCACCAATGGTCAGAGGTAGAGCGGGCCAAGGTTTCTTCTTCCCTTTGGAAAGGACGTTAGAGAAGCCCGAGGTCATCTGGAAACATACCTCCTGCATGAGCACCTTATCGGTAATAAACTTAGGCAGAGCATGTGGTGCTTTAAATGAGCCAAATACTCGGATGATTGTGAATTCAGCAAATGGAAACCAGTGTGCCACTTGACCTAGTGTCTCCATTGCACGCCAAGACATGCAGGGGGTGTCTTGACCAAATAGTTTCCCGTAAAGGGCGGGAATGAAAATATGAGAGATTTGCTCGATGTCTGACTTGTACCTGGATTCCCAGAATACCTTGGTCTGCAAATGTATTGCCTGGGTCTGTTCGGAGTCCCAGTTATGTGGCCATCCCTCAACATGCAGCTGGGCACAGACAGCATCTAATAGATACGAAGCCATATAGAATTCTGATGGCGCTCCCTCATCTGGGGCTAAAGCTGAAGCCAAATTTGTGTGCATGGAGCCCATTAATATACCGGCCCAATTGAACCGAGTGCCGTGTACTGTTACGTGTTCCATAATGGTTGCCCATGTTCCGTTGAAAGTGGTGGCGTCTGAACGCCCGTATATTCTGCACAGCATGGCGGCCACTAACTTATACACCTTCCTCAGACTGGCCACCGGGTACTCCTGGTCCTTTTTTATTTTAAATTTATCTGGTTCTGCCCACCATTTTCTGATTGTATCAACCATCGGCACTTCATTTGCAGAAAACCATCTCGGGGTGAAGTTTACCTCTGTTTTGGGGAGCGAGTAGTAGACCTGTGCTTTTGAGCTCTCCAACGTTGCAAAAGATTTACCTCCACTATCTCGGATTGCGAAATTCTTAGGATCCGTCTTCTGTATGATCCAGTCTAACATTTCTGGGCACGGAAAGATGGCGGGATGTGACCCTGCTAGGTGCAATTTGGATTTCTTAACCTTCAGATATACTTCCCGGTCCGGGAGATCTTCTGGAAACTCATCTTCTGGTATGGCGAACTCGCGGTATACTTCATACCACCTAAGGTTGTCTTCCTTTGCGAAGGTGCAAAGGGTGTCTCTGTATATTGGTGGAGGAGATGTTTGTATGTCTGTGTCTGACTCTTCCTCCACTACCTGCTTAGTTCTCCTTCGGGATACCCGGGGTGCCATATCGCTAGAGTCGGAGAGGACCGGTACCGTATCTGCTCTAAATTCACCTTTTGCATTCAAGAAAGAATCCCAGGATGAGAAAGACATGATGAAAATGGTTAAATAAAGTCTACACATGCAAATTTTAATTGATTGTTCTCTGGGAGTCGCTGGGTCGCTGATCCACAAAAGGACTCACACGTGACCTCGCGACCTTGCGACTAGGTCGCAGGGTCGCAGAGTCGCTGAAAGGGAGTTTTGCGACCCTGCGACCTTGTGACCTGGTCGCTAGGTCGCAGGTCGCACTTGAGCCTGCCGGGGGTTTCGCGCGCGCGCGGTTTTGCGGATAAACTTTCCCTACAGGGAAAAATACGCGGCTTGAAAGGGTCTAAACTAACAATAAGGCATAGCCATGAGGAAATGGGCAAGAAACGGGTGACCCTGGGGTTCATGAGAGACAAAACAATGATAAAACTCAACAAAAAAGACCTAAATCCTCTCAGCAAGTAAATAAGACCGTGGGGAGGCTCAGTAATGGCAATAAATGCTTAAGAAGGAAACATAGAGAGGAAAAGGCAACTTACCCGGAAGAAAACGCGCCAGTCGACCTGTCAGAGTAATTCCACGGTTTTCGCTGCGAGCTACAAATGCGACCTAGCGACCCGACCTTATATAAAAAGGTCGCACGTGCGAGTACTAAATGAGGTCGCAAGTTGCAAGTTTGCGACCTTGCGACCTCGCGACCTTAAGGTCGCTGGGTCGCAAAGGTCGCTGAGTCGCTAATTCCATTAATACTTCATTTTGCGACCTTGCGACCTTGCGACCTTAAGGTCGCTGGGTCGCAAGGTCGCAAATTGATTGACTTCCGACTCTTGCGACCTGGCGACCTCTGCGACCTTAGGGTCGCAGAGTCGCATAGGTCGCATGGGTCGCAAATCATGGATCCGCGACTTAGCGACTTGCTCTTAAAAACTTTACTTGGATTTTTCCTTCTTTAGTTTCAAAGGGGCTCCAAAAATTTTGAAGTGTGTGTTATGATTTTATGTATTTTTGGAGGTGTTGTAGGAGCTACAAAAAATGGCGATTCACCGGATGAATTTAGCCCCCGCCGATGAAGGGTCAATGAGGGAGGAGGGGAGGGGGTCTAATACTAGCTTCTGTTTTCTTTGCCTTAGTGTTTACACCTTCCTTCCTTTGCCACTCTCATGGGATAGTTGCTCCGCCCTTTTGGATTATCGTGCAGATCAACTAATTTTAATTCCTCACGCTCCAGGATTGAGAGGGTCAAACCTTTGGACAACCGCAGTGGTCTAGTACAATTATTTCGTCTCATGTGTTGCTCGCCGCGCCGAACCTCTCGGCTCGGCGGAGTCACCGCCTAAGAGTCGGAACGCTGTTCGCGCGCGAGCCTGTCACATCTCTGGCTTATGAGTCGTTACAACACCTTTCTCGCGTTGTGAAGCCTTTCTCAATCCTTTACCCTTTATTTGTGTGCGATTGCACTTATTAGAGAATGTGCCCTCGTAGCACTTATTTAGATGGGCATATATCTGGTCACATGAGGAATCCCGACTTATTTTTCTTGCGTGAGGTTTCTCCCGGGTCTCATATGAGGACTCCAGTTTTTCCCGATGACTCCGCAATTCTCTTGAGTTAGCCTCCGCTCCCTCACGATCCAGCTTGTCGTATGCAAGACCTTCTCTCGCCGCACCCTTCGAAGCCGCTTAGTGGTTCCTTATGCTTGAAGACTCTGCAAGGCCGTGTACCATCCTTAGGTGCCCATCACAAAGCGATTGACGCCTGTCTTACGAGAAGAGCCTTTATCGCATAGAACCTCTTCAAGGAGTGAGCCGCTATGGGCAGCCTTAGACAAGGTTTTCTTCTAAGAGTTAGAGAAAGAGTTTTTACTAAAGGGGGTTAAGTAAAATAGTGTTTGAGGTCATGCCCAAGCATCAAAAGAGTGACCTCGACTTTTCCTTCCGTAGTTTGCAATCGGAAAGTATGGGGACCCACCTTTTCTTTAACCTCGAAAGGGACCTATCCATAGTGGCTGAAATTTGGCATAAGCTCTTCTGGGTGCTTTATCCCACTTTAGGACAAGATCTCCTACTTCAAATTTTTTTATCTCCTACGTAGACTTTTTATCGAACCATTTCTTGATCCGACTACGGTGGTATGGCGAAATTTCTCCGGGTTTCTGCCTATCCTCTTCTAGTTTCGTAGGGTGTCTGTCTGTGAGTTTGCAAGGTACGGGCAAGGGGTACCATGACACTCTTGAGACAACCGTAAAGTGGGAAGAGACAAATTGGGTGGGAGGACAGACTTCTTTCCCATACACGAGAAAATATGGTGAGGTGCCTATTGAGGACTTAGGGGGTGACACGATCGGCCCAAAGTGCATTTTGGAGAGACATTGATGCCGCAGTTGCGTTGGTGAGGCAGATGAGGTCTTTTTAATGATCGCGAATCAGATTTATTGGTTGATTCCGCTAGACCGTTTCCTTGGGGATAGTATTGCGTAGTGTTTAAGAACGATACCATTTTCTAAAAAGCAAAATCATATAATTTAAAAGATGAAAAATATGTTGCATTATCAAAAACCAAAAGGATGTTATTAGGAACAGCCAAACTCGGTAATGATGGAATGAATGACAAATTGCATTACCTCTGGTGCGTTGACTTGGCGTAATGGTACCGCTTTCAACCCACAGCGGTGAAGTAATCGGGTGGCTGTTAGGATGTACCGGTGTTGCTTAGAAGAGTGGGGTAGGATCTCGCACAATGAGCGTCCCTAGACCCCATTGTTGAAAAGGCTCTTCCACTGCTCTTACGACAATAAAGAGGCGGCGAGCGCGCTTTCGGTTTGCGATTTACGCATTGAACGCACTTCCAAACATATGCGTGGGCATCTCCGAAAGAGATTGTTGACTAATAACCTAACCTACTACGCATTATTTTATGGGCCGTAGTATCCCGGCCAATGACCTCCTCGCTGGTCCATCATCGCGACTCGATTAAGATCTTCTCGAGCTTCATCATATTCCAGGCAGCAGTAACATGACCCCGTCAAATGATATCTCGAAAAGCTTCCCTTGGATTAGCGGTAAGGAGCAACTTTGAGTGCGATTGCACGTTCGCAGGCGTTTAGAGCGGGGTCCAATGTACGTGATGCTAAATATCACGAAATATCCGAGTACCAAGAAGGGTCCTTTACGCGAGGCAAGACATACGATTTGAGTACATATCGATTTCTTGCTCCCAATTATCTTCTTCACTACGTTGGGGACTTAGGCCTCTCGCGTGCCTATATCGGCATAAACCTTGTCCTCCTTCACTTGTGTATCTTTGGCTTAAACTCTAAGTCATATTCTTGCATACACGCAACCCGATTCCCTACGTGCTCGCTCGACTCTGTTGCCGCTTGAACAAAGTGAGAGAAGCAGTCGGGTGAGAAAGCGTGCACTCAGGAGCATGGTTTTTCAAAATGTATGGCTCGAAATGTTTGACTCGCTTTATATACCGCATATGGGCTCTGTTTTCTCGATTTCGGGATAATTTAATTCAGCCCCCTGCAGACGTGCTCATGAATGACCATGGGGCGCTACGTCATTATTTCTCGTCCTTTTTGTGTGAGTGCGTCGCTGCGGAAAAATCCGAAGCGAACGTATACAAGCCGAAATCTCCGGCAAGTAATCCGGGCTCCGGAGGGAAGGCGCTTTCGACTATAGCTTTCTTGATCCGATCGAAAAAGCTTCCTTTTCGAGCTGATTCCATTTGAAGGTAGCATTTTTCTTTATCATTCCTGGCAATTGGGCTTAACTATCTCGAGCAAAATATGATATAAATTTACGTACAAAATTTATCTTTCCTAAGAAGGACCGCATTAGCTTTCTTGCTGCAGGAGGAAATCACGAGCAATGGCTTTTCGCACGTTCCGGATCAACGACAATGCCTGTAGCTTGGTTATGATATGACCCGCATGAATTTCCTTCTGCTACGCGTAAAATTCTCTTCTTTTGGATGAAGCGAGATACAGTATTTTCTGCTACCTTCGAAGATCCGTCTCGAGAGTGACGCAAATGATCCCCGATGTTTAGAAAACACAAGTATCGTCATCTAAGTAAACCACCACACTTGGCCTATCGAGATCCCACGAATGCTATATCCATAGCTCTTTGGAAAGTTGCCCCTGCGTTGATTAATCCAAAGGGCATGCGCCCGTACGCGAAGGGTTCCCCACTTAGTCCGAAAGGTAGTCTTTAACATCCGGTTCAACCACTAGTACTTGATTGTAGCGGAGAATCACGTCCCAACAAGGAGAACATTTACCCGGGCCGGACTTCTTGCTTGTAGTATATCGCTCCACTTAGGGGCACCGGGTAATTATCTTTACTCGAGGCCCGAGTTTAAGTTTCCCGAAAATCTACACATACTGCGAATTTCACTGACTTCTTCCGTACTCGGAACCAAATTGGATACCCATGTGGAATGGCGAGACTTTGAAGATAATACGGGCATCCAAAAGTTTGTTGAGTTCTTTCGAAATCAATGGCTCCATCGTAGGATGTACTTTCCTAAGCTTTTGTTGGAGATGGTTTTACATTTTCTTTAATGGTGTATCACATGTTTAGTATGATTCGAGTATCGTATGTGCGTAAGTCCTCATATGTCCAGCGAATAGCCGTCACTGATACTTCATGTAAATAGGCGAGTGAAATCTTGAGCACTCTTGGGGGAGGGTGCTGGGTCTTCCCCAAGTTGACGAATTTAGGATTATCTTCGATCCCAAGTTCACTTGTCGATGAGCCAAGATCGAGCTCTACACTTTTGCATTTTGGCCCACGGAAGCCGATTTCTGCGGATCGAAAAGCTTCTCCAGTGATACCACCCCTTTAGGCATGGGGTTTCCTTTGACTTGCTCGTACTCCTTTTGCATAGCTTGGTCATGCTCATCTTCATCTATAGTAGCGTCTTTGAATATTTCTGAATTGCACATAAATTCCAGCAACTGTTGATCATCATCAACAACACGCAAATTAGTGATATTGTCTGGCACGGAGGGTTTATATATAACTTCAATAGAAAAACCGTCCCTCAAAGGGGTAAACCTGGCGGCAGTATTAGCTAGAGTATCTGCTGCTGCGTTATGCATTCTTAGAACAGATTTAATTCCAAAAGCGTCAAAAGCAGAAATTAATCGCCATACCTCTTGCTGATACGCCTTCAAATGTGGAGACAAACAGTGAATAGTATTGCGTACCTGCCGAGTGATAATCTCGGAGTCTCCAATGACCCGTAAGCATTTTACCTTCAAATCCAGTGCCTTTTTAAGCCCAAGGATCAAAGCTTCATACTCGGCAGTGTTGTTAGTGCATTGGAACTCAAGTCGACAAGAGACTAAGAACTTTTTCTTATGCGGATCGAGAAAAACGCAGCCAGCGCCAGAACCATCGAGATTCTTGGAACCGTCGTAATACAAGGTCCATATGTCGCTTTCCGGGTCCTTGGGAGTGATGGATTGCGGAGGAATTTCGGCTTGGTGTGTGACAGTTTGGGCTTGTTCCTCTGTGACGAGCGTCATTTCAAAAAGGACCTCGGGGCCTACTGAAGACTGAGGAGGTCGATAGCATCCAAAAATGGACTCCTGGAAACACATCCCGAGTTCCTCTTGGGCAAAGATGATGGGTTCA
The DNA here is from genome assembly GCA_034641835.2 of Pinus albicaulis. NCBI lineage: Eukaryota > Viridiplantae > Streptophyta > Pinopsida > Pinales > Pinaceae > Pinus > Pinus albicaulis. The sequence continues at coordinate 270,035,400 of CM076573.1, forward strand.
TTTGTGGCATCCAAATCAGTTACAGTATGTTTCATGTATGGTTTTCTTTCGACTCTGATTTGGTTATTTCTCCCCTTGTAAGGTAGCCATAAGTGGGACCAATCTGTGGCAAAGTATCCTTGCAACTTGCTAGACCAGTCCCTGCTAAGCAGTACACCATAAGCTTCAGGGATGTCAACAACCACAATATCAATACATTGATGGACCCTAGAGTCGGATGAGAGGCGAATGATGACATTGTTTAATTCTCCAACTGCTGGTACTTGTGATCTGTCCAGTTGAATGATTTTTGCGTCAGTTTTCTCTGGGAGGATGTTGAGTTTCTTGCACACAGATAGAGGCATGACATTCGTGGATGCGCCGGAGTCAATGAGACAATTATGAACGTTGAAATTAAACATCTCAAAAGACAAGAGGAATGGGGGGGTGGATCCTCTAGAATTCGCGTTGACAGCGTTCACTATAGATTGGATATCTGGATTGGTTTGTGTAGATGTGTTGCTCATAGTTTTCGTATTTTGGTTGTTGGCGAAAGCTTTTAAAATAATTTCCTTTTGATTTGTGATGCGGGCCAGTTCGTATAGTGAGATATTAGCTCTGGTCTTTTTCATGTCCTCCACTATGTTGTAGCTAGTATCGGTTTGGGGACTAGGTTCAGTAGTGGTCTTCGAGGGTTCCACCAAGAGCTTCGTCTTGTGACTTGCTTTGTTGTTACCATTTGTAGGTTTCTCCGGCGTAGCTTGTCCTTCGTTGTTAGGGGGAAGAATTTTCCTCAGGAAGGCCCTTTTCTTGTCTTCATATGATTGTTCGGGGACAGATCCTTTGCTTCTGAGACTATAATTTCGAGGAGGCTGAGCCTTGGGGCTGCCTGCCATGTTGATATCAATGGGGGCAAGACTCTCCCCCCCGCGGATTATATCAAAAGTTAGGACAGAGGCTCCTGATTCCCCATCTAGGAGCGAACCTTCATCTCGATCAGAAACATCATCCTCTGTCTGGTTTCCCGGAGTTTGGTCATCCAAAAGTTGGTTAACCACCGCGGTCATGCTGCCAATCCATTGCGGGCACGTCTTTTCGGAATGGGCAGCTTGGTGAAACGAGCAAAAATTGTCTTTCCCTATTTCTTCTACGTTGAGAGCGGCGCTGGAGTTTGACGGAGGTCTGCTGGTGTTGGGATTATTCTTCTTGAAAAAGGGTTTTGGGGATTTATTTGTAGTTGAGGTTTCAACGCCCTTTCTCTTTAAGTCAGAGACCTCATTCGTCAGAATTTTGAGGGTCTTGGCCATACTCTCGAAATCAAAAGTTTCTCTCTCTCTATTAGGGGTGGAAGACTAACCCTTTTTAGTGGTTGGTTTGTGATCATCTTTTCCTTCATGGTCCATGACTCCTATCGACAACATGTCCTTCTCTACCGCGAGAGCAGCAGCGTAATTTGCTGTAAGGGTAGCGTGGGCCTCACGTTTGACGAAAACGGCAATATCCCTAGGGAGAGATTTAGTGTAATAGTCGATGGTGATAGAATCGTCCAATGCTAAGTTTGGAGGAAATTTTTGCAATATTGTGGTGAAGCGTTGGTTAAAGTCTTTAACCTTCTCTTTTCTGTGACACTTGATGGTGCTTAACTCTGTAAGGAGCATAGAGGGTGTTTTATCCTCTGCAAACTTTTGTAGGAACACGCGACGGAATTGGTCCCATGAAGTAATAGAAGCACTGGGTAGGGAACGGTACCAGGTGGCTGCAAGGTTTACAAGAGTGTGTGGGAACAGTCGACAAGCGACATCATCGGATTGAACTCTCATGATTTGTAGGGCCAGATAGAAACTACTAATATGATCTTCCACTGAGGTACCTTTCTCAGGATCAAATTTAGGAAGATGCTTCTCCGGGTGTCTAGGCATATCATGGAGAGGACCTAAAAGAGCCAATGGGGATTGAGCCATCCAGGCTAGGGGCTGCACCGTCCTGGGGCGCTGATGATATCGAGTTTCGGCCTCGGATTCACTCCCCGTCCCTGACACTGATGCTCCGTCCTGATGGTGAAAGTGCTCATCTCGGTGCCTTCCACGGTTGTTCATATTTCTAAGGTACTCCCAGTTGTGGAGAGGGGGTCTATTTTGGTTTTGGTGGTGGTGATGGTTGTTGTGATGTCTCCGGCCGTGGACCATATCTCCTCTACCTCCACGTCCGTGACCCCTATTAACCCCACCCTCATTTCTTCGGGGCCTATTGCCTTCTCTTACGTTTCTTCGGGCAGTGTTAACTTCTCTCTCGTTCCTTCGACCCCCCTCTCCGTCTTCTCGCAGGTCGTACACTTGGTTGTCGTTCCACTGATGTAAGTCAGGCTGAGGTTCGGGGAAAGGTTCAGTATCAGGGAAACATTCACTATCTTGGAGGATGGGGTCATTTTCCTGGACTGCCCGCCCGAGGTCTTCAATCATGGAGTTTACGAGTTCAGGTATGGTGCTGACAAGCACACCATTACGAGTGATGTTCTCAGTAGGGGTCCTAGTGTGAGCCAGAAATTCCATGATGGGGGCATATCGTAAATCCCTGACGAGATTACGGGCAACTGGGCGTAAGGATCTCAACTGTTCATTAGTGATTTCAAAGTATCGAGCCGCCTCCGTTGGAATATCCTCTAAGGGGGGAAGAGGAGGTTCATTATTTATGACCTCCCGGCGGGGAGTTTGTGACGGAATATCGGTCATATGCTGGGAGGATGCCATGGCCCTCCTTCTAGCGCCAAAATCTGTTGACGGGAAAATATGTCCGGCCAACAGTAGGGGATCTCCCTGGTAGAAAGTCCCAATTAGACTTTGAACCGTTTGGAGTAGGGATCCCGTCCGGGGTGTGGGTCCGGCTACCACTTGAATGACTTCCTCTTCGGTCTCGAACAACCCGATTGAATCTGCAAACATACACTCATTCACATGATACAGAATACATGACTGATGTATCAAAACTGATATATGACACTGTGCGTAGCAAGGTAATAAACAAAATGCATGTGCCCAGGAAATGTCGTTAGCAACACATCTATGGGGTAATGCATACAAGATAATCTGACCACCAAAGAAACAATTCTTTAATGGCGAGAAAATCTCTTAACTTTCTGAAAGATATAACGAAATGCTAATAAAACAGTTCATTAACATTCATCATAAGAGTAAATAGCAAACTTTAGCATCATCAACACAATCACAGATAGCTATGGAGCATCAATGATACTATTAATAACACAGATTCATTAATCAAAAGATATTCTGAAACTATACGCAGAATACACGCAGTGTTGTCACAGCTAGACACATCATCCAATCAAAGGGATTTTAACAAGTATTTGTATTACATATGTCAAGAGTATGATTATTCAATTACAATGCAATGTTGCCTTTCAGTCCACAAAAGAGGAGCCCTTTACTATGTGCCCCACAGGGGTATTTATAGATTCAAGAGACGCCCTTATGGCCTTCCGACGCTTCAACTTCCCGACGGTTCAGCTTCCCTGCGACCTTTGCCACACTTGCGACTTGCGACCAGAAAATTTCGACCTGCGACTTGGTCGCAGGTACGACCTGGGAGACAGAAACGACCTGCAACCCAGCGGTTAAACTATGGAGGTGGTCGCGTAACTGAGGTTTCTGGAACGTCAACTTTCTTGCCCTTGAGGAAATCTCGCCAAGTCTGGTAATCTGCTGTTATAGGAGCGACAAGAGGGCTTTCCTCTTTTATTCGATGCGTGCATTCTAGGGCGTTCGGTACCAGGGTCTCCTTCTTCTGAGAGATCAGCATTGAGAGGGAGGCAAGCTTGGTATAGATTTGCACTGGAGTGACCAGCAACCGATTTAGGTTCTCCTGTGATGCCTCGAATTCTGGTGCGGCAGCAGCTTGTCTCACGGGTTGCAGAAACGACTGAATTTCCTGCTCTACCTGCTCCCAGTTTTTAGTTTCATCTAGTGCCCCTAATGATGGAATTTGATGAAGAGCGTTCATGGAGTCAATGCCACTGATCAGGTGATTATATGCAGACATCACTTTGTCCAAATCTTTGGCCATCTTGTCTTTGGACTGCATATTCATCCGAATTTGTACTTTGGCTTCTTGTGTATGACTCCAATCCTTCCTAGGCACATGTTCGGGAGCTTGCGGATATTGTGCTGTCCAGTTCATCATTTTTTCCAAAGCTGCCGAGGCTTCCCTGAGCTGTTCATGCTTCTGTTTGGTTTCCTCTCGTGCCTCTTCCAACGGGGCTACTGTTTGTTTTAAGGTGAGCATTTCCTGATATACTTGCCTCATGGGCATTTCCAACACATCACACTCTTTCCTGACCGCCAGTGGGACCTCGTTCACTTGGGCGGGCTTACTTTGGAGCTGTAGAATCTCACTTTCTAGTCTTGATTTCTCTTGCTCTGCTGCTTTTAGCCTGTTCTGCAAAGAAATAATTTCCCTGCTCATCCTAGTGACATTTTCCTCTGTGGCCGCGGCAAAAGCGGTGCCCGCTGGCGCTATCATAACAGGGTTAGTCCTTGTATCTGGGACTATGTCCTTTCCAGTGGCGACCGTAGAGATGGCGGGATGGCCTTGCGCTAAGGATTTCCTTTTCTCTTGCCGTATTTTGAAAGAGAATTGGTCAAATGTCAATCTGGTTAGGTCGAAGACTTCTTCTTCTTGCTCCCCGGGAAAATCATCAATGTTGAGGGTACTTTTCGCGCCACCTGAAGGGATATCCAGGGGAGATAGGTCAATGTCGTCTATTAGCTCGTCCTCATCATCCTGTGTTTGATCCTTTTCTTTTTCCTTTTGCCGGCGCTCGGCCTCCGCCTTGTCGTGTTCCTCCTTCTTCCTGCGTTCTGCTTCTGCGTCTGCTTCCTTTTCAGCTTTTCTCTTTCGCTCTGCAGCAGCGGCTTGTTCTTCCTTCTTTTGACGGTCGACTTTGTCGAGTTCTTCCTTAAGCGCTTTTTCTGCCGCCGCCTGTGCCTCCTTTTCCTGTCTTTCCTTTTCCTCTTCCTTTTTCTTCTTTCGCTCTGTCCTGGCATCTTTCTTACGTTTCTCTTCATCCTCCTTCATTTTCTTTTCCTCTTCCTTCTTGGCTTGGGCTTCTGCTTCCCTTTGCTGATCTGTGGTGTCAGGCCCCGTACCGGTCTGTGTTCTCTTATCTTTGGAGGAAGAAGAGCCTCCAAGCTTCTGGCTTCTATCCTCTAAATTCTGGTGATCCTCATCCTCTCGGTCAGAGTCGATCCCTGAAGCTAGATGCATGTCTGCGTTGTACCAGTTTCTTTTTTCGTCCTCTGCCGGGCGCTCGACATGCTGATAACTCCATCTAAAATTGGCCCTTTTACAATGCTCAGGAACTATCCTAACTGGGTCATAAGTTCGGCAATCCAGATTTCTGAAGTGATAACTTTTTACCTCTTCCCCTTCACGCCCTACTTCTCTAAAGTCCTTGACTGTATAAGCACCAATGGTGAGGGGTAGAGCGGGCCAAGGTTTCTTCTTCCCTTTGGAAAGGACGTTAGAGAAGCCCGAGGTCATCTGGAAACATACCTCCTGCATGAGCACCTTATCGGTAATAAACTTAGGCAGAGCATGTGGTGCTTTAAATGAGCCAAATACTCGGATGATTGTGAATTCAGCAAATGGAAACCAGTGTGCCACCTGACCTAGTGTCTCCATTGCTCGCCAAGACATGCAGGGGGTGTCTTGACCAAATAGCTTCCCGTAAAGGGCGGGAATGAAAATATGAGAGATTTGCTCGATGTCTGACTTGTACCTGGATTCCCAGAATACCTTGGTCTGCAAATGTATTGCCTGGGTCTGTTCGGAGTCCCAGTTATGTGGCCATCCCTCAACATGCAGCTGGGCACAGACAGCATCTAATAGATACGAAGCCATATAGAATTCTGATGGCGTTCCCTCATCTGGGGCTAAAGCTGAAGCCAAATTTGTGTGCATGGAGCCCATTAATATACCAGCCCAATTGAATCGGGTGCCATGTACTATTACGTGTTCCATAATGGTTGCCCATGTTCCGTTGAAAGTGGTGGCGTCCGAACGCCCGTATACTCTGCACAGCATGGCGGCCACTAACTTATACACCTTCCTCAGACTGGCCACCGGGTACTCCTGGTCTTTTTTTATTTTAAATTTATCTGGTTCTGCCCACCATTTTCTGATTGTATCAACCATCGGCACTTCATTTGCAGAAAACCATCTCGGAGTGAAGTTTACCTCTGGTTTGGGGAGCGAGTAGTAGACCTGTGGTTTTGAGCTTTCCAACGTTGCAAAAGCTTTACCTCCACTATCTCGGATTGCGAAATTCTTAGGATCCGTCTTATGTATGATCCAGTCCAACATTTCTGGGCACGGAAAGATGGCGGGATGTGACCCTGCTAGGTGCAATTTGGATTTCTTAACCTTCAGATATACTTCCCGGTCCGGGAGATCTTCTGGAAACTCATCTTCTGGTATGGCGAACTCGCGGTATACTTCATACCACCTAAGGCTGTCCTCCTTTGCGAAGGTGCAAAGGGTGTCTCTGTATATTGGTGGAGGAGATGTTTGTATGTCTGTATCTGACTCTTCCTCCACTACCTGCTTAGTTCTCCTTCGGGATACCCGGGGTGCCATATCGCTAGAGTCGGAGAGGACCGGTACCGTATCTGCTCTAAATTCACCTTTTGCATTCAAGAAAGAATCCCAGGATGAGAAAGACATGATGAAAATGGTTAAATAAAGTCTACACATGCAAATTTTAATTGATTGTTCTCTGGGAGTCGCTGGGTCGCTGATCCACAAAAGGACTCACACGTGACCTCGCGACCTTGCGACTAGGTCGCAGGGTCGCAGAGTCGCTGAAAGGGAGTTTTGCGACCCTGCGACCTTGTGACCTGGTCGCTAGGTCGCAGGTCGCACTTGAGCCTGCCGGGGGTTTCGCGCGCGCGCGGTTTTGCGGATAAACTTTCCCTACAGGGAAAAATACGCGGCTTGAAAGGGTCTAAACTAACAATAAGGCATAGCCATGAGGAAATGGGCAAGAAACGGGTGACCCTGGGGTTCATGAGAGACAAAACAATGATAAAACTCAACAAAAAAGACCTAAATCCTCTCAGCAAGTAAATAAGACCGTGGGGAGGCTCAGTAATGGCAATAAATGCTTAAGAAGGAAACATAGAGAGGAAAAGGCAACTTACCCGGAAGAAAACGCGCCAGTCGACCTGTCAGAGTAATTCCACGGTTTTCGCTGCGAGCTACAAATGCGACCTAGCGACCCGACCTTATATAAAAAGGTCGCACGTGCGAGTACTAAATGAGGTCGCAAGTTGCAAGTTTGCGACCTTGCGACCTCGCGACCTTAAGTTCGTTGGGTCGCAAAGGTCGCTGAGTCGCTAATTCCCTTAATACTTCATTTTGCGACCTTGCGACCTTGCGACCTTAAGGTCGCTGGGTCGCAAGGTCGCAAATTGATTGACTTCCGACTCTTGCGACCTGGCGACCTCTGCGACCTTAGGGTCGCAGAGTCGCATAGGTCGCATGGGTGGCAAATCATGGATCCACGACTTAGCAACTTGCTCTTAAAAACTTTACTTGGCTTTTTCCTTCTTTGGTTTCAAAGGGGCTCCAAAAATTTTGAAGTGCGTGTTATGATTTTATGTATTTTTGGAGGGTGTTGTAGTAGCTACAACAGGCTCCTATGAAGAACATTCCTTTATCATCCCTACCATCCTTTCAAGGGATGGTTGTTGAAGACCCTGATACCTTTTTGTTCAAATTTGATGTGTTGTGTAGAGGTTATGACTACACTTCAAATTTCCAGAAGTTGAAATTATTCCCTACTACTCTAAAAGGTGTAGCATTAAGATGGTTCATGAGACTGGGTGCTGGCACGATTTGAACCTGGAATGACATGAGATAGGCCTTCCTCTTTAAGTATCAGGATTACTGTAGAACCAGGGACTTGAAGGATGAAATTTTCAGAATTGCACGAAAGGAGGAGGAAAGCCTAGAAGACTATATGGAGCGATTTCACTACAACTTACAGAGGTCTAAATTCAGTAACTTAGATCCAGAAATTCTAAAGCCAATATTTTTAAGAGATATAAGAGATGATTGTCTAGAGCATCTAAACCTATTAGGAAAAGGAGACATATCACAAGAACCACTTGATGAAATAATGAAGCTTTGCCTGCGTAGCTCAAGAGGATCGATCAAAGGGAGAGTTTCAGTTTGGGACCCTTCAGTCCGGATACATAGGTCCATGAGTGGAGGAGTAACCAAAGCAGATATCGGGAACTTATTTGAGGATTTTAAAACTGACCTCCTTAGCACTCTCTCTTCCCATATCACTACGGTACAAGTCAAGAAAGCACAAGCAGAAGTTGAAGCAACCTTAGCAATATTATGTCCCCAATGCAAAAAGAAACATTTGGAAAAAGAATGTGGACTGAATAGTGTCAACCTGTGCAACATCTATGAGTTAGCGCATTCTACAAATCAGTGTCCTGAATTTCCCAAACTAAAGGTGATACTTCAAAAATCAAGCGAGGATGTTCAATCTTCTAATTTCATGGGATAAAAAATACCATGGCAGTCGCAACCTACAGGTATGCCTTCAGATTTTTCCTCTTTTTATCCTTGGAATAATGTTTATAATAGTCAGCAATATCCATGGTAGTATCCTACTCCTTCCTCAACACAATTCCCTTCACCATGGAACTAGTGGTCGTCTCCTCCACCAATGCAATATCCTCCATCACAACCCAATCCTTGGGGGTCATATTTGGAGAAGTAATGGCCAAGGTCTAGTACCCCCTCCTATACCTCAGCAGCAGCAGTAGTTACAACTGCCTTCTATTCAAAATCCTACACCTTTTGTCCGACCCCAATTACCTGTGCAACCTAACCCCAATCTAAATAATAAGGGAGCCCAGAGCATGGACGCTCTGGTTACCCTCCAGACTTATATTATTACTCCTATTGGACTTAATGAGGTTCAGCTTTGATCAGGCAAAGTAATCAGATCTAAACATACTCCCATTATTACCGAAGAATGTGAATCACCTAGGAAATATATAAATGATTCTGAGGCAGTTGTTACACGTGTAACAGCTAATACAGCACCCGTTGTTACATCTATAGTAGCCATCTCGGGAGGATTTGTTGTTCCTACAGAAACAAATCCGAGTAAGGCTAGTACATTTTTGATAGATGACTCAGCTGTTAGCATTCAGAACCCCCCATACCCTCAACGATTAACTGAAATTGGGCTGGTCTCACAACCTGAATCTGAATTCCTCAAGAAGCTGCAAAATTTGTATGTGTGGATTTCTTTGTTACAAGCTCTTAAATAAGTACCTATCTATGCTAAAATAGTGAGGGATCTATGCATCAAAAGACCTGGAAGGAAACCTAAAGACCCTGATACTATCCATGTCATGGGGAAATTGTTCGATCTTATGATTGATCAGCCTTTGTTGACTATATATAATGACCCAGGGACTATCCATATTGACAATCAGCCTATAACCAATACTTTTGATTGATCTAGGGGCAGCTATTAATTTCATGACTAAAGACCTCTTCATCTCTTTAGGCCTTCATGGACTTATACCTACACCCAGAGTGCTTGAATTAGCAGATAGGTCTCATGTCAAGCCCGAGGGAATGATAGAAGATGTGGTTATCACTGTGGCTTCCTGGAATTATCCATTTGATTTTCTCATTTTACAAACCAAATCCAACTTGGGGGGTCATCCTTTAATCTTGGGAAGACTATGGCTCGCCACTACAGACGCATATATCGGATGTAGGTCTGGATCTATGGTGATCTCAGATGGACATGCCACTCAGAACCTGAACCATTATCCCCCAACAAAACCTCATATGGATTCAATTAGTCCCTGGTGGGATGAATTTGCCCCTGAATCTGATCTTCCTTACCTCTTCTCACGCTTGGAAAAGCACAATACTTTAAGGATGAAACGGAGGAACATATCATTAATGGTTATCAGTAATTCACTCCTTGTTGCTTCCATTAGAGATTTGGGAGAATAAGATGAGGTAGATGATGCAATTATTGAACATTTGAAAAAAAGTCTGCATACTATCAGCAGTCCCGTTGAAATCGAACCGGGAAATTTTTAAACATCAATCCTAACCTGACTGTTGAACAAAAAAGATTGTTGATACAGCCATTACATAAATACAAAAAGGCATTTGCATGGGACTATATGGATATGAAAGGAATCCATCCTGGCCTATGCACCCACCACATTTACCTTAAAGAGGATTGCAAACCAGTTAGACAACCACAACACCGAATGAACCCCGCACTTAAGGAGATAGTGAAAGAAGAATTGTAGAAACTCCTTAATGCTAATTTCATCTACCCCATTTCTGACAGCCAGTGGGTATCTATGCTTGTCATAGTTCTGAAAAAGAATGGCAAATGGAGAGTCTGTGTTGACTATAGAGAGCTTAACAAGGCCACTCAAAAGGACCATTTTCCTTTACCATTCATTGATCAGGTCTTGGATACTCTCTCTGGAAAAAAAATATTTTCATTTCTAGATGGGTTTAGTGGCTATAATCATATACAGATTGCCCCGGAAGACCAAGAAAAGACAACTTTCACTTGCTCATGGGGTACTTTTGCATATAGAGTCCTTCCCTTTGGCATCTGTAATGCACCAACAACCTTTCAGAGGGCAATAATGGGTATTTTTTTCTGATCTTTTGAATGATTGTCTTGAAATATTTATGGATGATTTTACACCCTACGGGGATGCCTTTGAGACAGCATTAGCTAACTTGGAAAAAGTGCTGGAAAATTGTGAAAAAACTAATTTTTCTCTGAGCATGGGAAAATGACACATGATGATGGCCGAGGGAATTGTGCTAGGACATTTCATTTCAGCTAATTGAATCAAGGTAAATCCTGCAAAAATTGAGGTAATCTCGAAAATCCCGAACCCTAAGACTCCAAAAGAGGTATGTAGTTTTTTGGGACATGCAGGATACTATAGGAGATTCATAGAGAACTTTTCAAAGATTGCATCTCCTCTATTTTCATTACTCATTGAAGATGTGGAATTTGTGTGGACAGGGATGTGTGAGAAGGCCTTTGTAAAGTTGAAAAACTATGTAATAGCAGCACCTGTATTACGAGGACCAAACTGGGAATTTCCATTTCATATTGCTACAGACGCATCTGACATGGTTGTGGGTGTTGTTTTGGGGCAGCTGGAGGATAAGAAACCTTACGCCATTTATTACATCAGCAAGAACTTAACTCTAGCAAAACTCAACTACACTGTTACTGAGAAGGAATTCCTAGCAGTAGTGCATGCTAACAACAAATTTCGGCACTACATCACTGGGTACCAAGTTTTTGTACACACTGACCATGCTGTAGTTCGATTTTGATGAACAAGCCTGATACTAATGGTAGAGTTACATGATGGTTATTACTGTTACAAGAATTTGATATTACTATTTTAGATAAACCTGGAAAAGATAATGTAGTTGTTGATTTTCTTTCTAGATTAACTATAAGTGATGACTACACTGCCACTGAGGATTCTTTTCCAGATGAACATATTTTTGCCATCTATACTCACTCACCATGGTATGCAGATATAGCCAATTACCTTGCTGCAGGAAAATTCCCACACCAAATGTCTTCCAAGGAAAGAAGGAAGATTATACAACAAAGTGCTACCTACTTCTGGATAAAAGGCAATCTCTATCACATCGGGCCAGATTTTCAGATTAGGCGATGTGTCAAAGAAGATGAGGTATTTGAGATCTTGAAGGCTTGTCATGAGGAACCTTATGGAGGACACTTCGCTGACAAGAGGATAGGACATAATGTACTCTCAATAGGGTACTACTAGCCAAATATATTCCAGGATGCCAAGAAGTTTGTGAAAGGATGTGATAGCTGCCAAATAATGGGCCAGCCTCTGAAATCAGATGAGATGTCGTTACAACCTCAGATAGTGATAGAACCATTTGAGAAATGGGCCCTAGACTTTATGGGGCCAATAATGTTGAGATTCAACAAGATGATGAGCTTAGTGAAAAGAGTCACCTTCACTAAGTGGGCCCGCGGGCTATTTTTGGCGCAAGTCTATTTTTAGACTATGTCTATTTTTAGACATGTCGATCATACTCTATGAGTTGCAGGATGCTATTTGTGGATGGTTGGTCAAGTTGGAAAAATATATGGACTTATATTTTTAGACATATTGGGCAAAATCTATTTTTAGATTGCTAATCTAAAAATAGATATGTCGAATATTATTAGCTCTTAATAATATTTGGACTCTAAACATTATCTTATTCTCTTGGAGCACTTCAGTTAAGTGCACAGATGTGGCACAGCAGATGAAAAAAGGAATTATGCTATTCCTAAGGGTTTACTGGAGCTATTACATGGAGGACTTCAGTTAGAACTCATGTGACAGAGTTTGGTGGAGTTGTAGAAGTAGTTGGTGGAGTTGTGTTCAGTTTAACTCAGTTAGACACAGTTGAGCTAGTTGTATCTAGTCTAACTGATTGATACACTAGTGAGAGTAGTGTGAATTAATTAATAATTAATTCACTAAATATTAACTCATTAATCAACTGAAGAATACATCAGTTAACTACAGTGCATGGACAGTTCAGTGGAGACCAGTGAAGAGGTAGGTGAAAGAGCAAGTGTGACTATCAGTTGTGACTATAGTGTTGCATTGTTTGCACCACGCATTGATTGGAGATGCCAATGAGGATTGCGTGAGCAAGGCTGGAGCAATTTGATTTCATTCAGAGCCATTCTCCAGCAGGGATTTCGCAGTAGAGGCAGGCTAGCAGGTGGCAGATATCGGTGCATGGATTTGCAAGATCGGGCCTGAATAGTGTGTAGCGATTGGATTGTACTGAGAGCTTGTGATAAGCTTTGTATGAGGATTGTTACATGATATCTATGACATATATTATATACATATAGTTATATTTTTCAGCTTCAGGCTTTCCCGTAAAACAACTGTGTTAATGTGTGTGAATTTTTATGGTTTCATGTGTGCATTGCAATTGATTTAATTTCCGCATGTGATGATCAATGGTGGAAAAGATTTTGTATTGTGCATGAAGTTAAAATAGTGTGTGATCAGGAGAATCTTGGATATATAAAATATAATTTATATAATTTCTACATGGTATCAAAGCAGTTGATCATTGGAGCAGATTGCAATTATTGAAACAGTTGAGTTTTGTGCTGGTGGAATTCGAATTTGCAGCAATGTTTTCTTGGTGTCGAAGTTGAGCATTCATTGAAATGTCTTTCAACGGATTGTGATTGGAGTATGCCCTTGAGGGCAGCTCGAATTATATTTCATGGAAGGATAGGATGGAGGTGGTACTGGATGAAAATGGGTTGAAGGAGTTCATAGATGCAGAAATTCCAAAACCTGCTTCTAGCGATGCAGCTGCACTTGACGCATGGCAAAAGAAGAGAGAAAAGTGTCGAAGAATTCTGTTGGAAGGTGTGAAGGATCACATAGTGTCCAGCCTTCATGGTAAATCTATTCCATTATTGATGTCGAAAGCTTTGACAAACTTGTACCAAAGCAGAAGCAACCAGAGGAAGTTGGCGCTTAAAGACAAACTCAGGAAAATAAAAATGGAGAAAGGCGACAGTATACGCAAGTACCTCACGAAGTTTTTCCAATGCAGGGATGAGCTGGGAAGTGTGGGGGTTACTGTAGATGAAGATGACTTTGTGAGCTTGGCTCTCCTTGGGCTTCCGAAGAGTTGGCATTCCTACAAGGACTCTGTCAATGCTCAGGAGAAACTGCCAGGATCGGAGCGACATTGGTCGGATCCTGTGCAGGAGGAGATAAGGCGGGGTACCAGGGATGGATCTTCATCGAAGAATGAAGATGAAGAAAATTGCGCTTTGGCTGCCAAAGCAAGGAAATGGAAGGGAAAGAAAAATCCTTCTCAATCCGGTGCGAAAGGCAAGAAGCAGGACATGTCCAAGGTGAAGTGCTTTCACTATCACCAACACGGACATTACGCCACTAATTGTCCACAGAAGAAGAAAAATAAGCAGGTTGTTGGATTTGCAGCTGGAGAGGCCTTAGCCTCACAGTTTGAGTTGTATTTTTTGTTGATCGCATTCTTGGTGTCAAGTGTGATGGGATCAGTGCGGTTTCTTCACAGTGGTGCGTCTTTCCATATGACTGGAGACAAAGATTTGTTTACTGATCTAGATGAGAAGGATCTTGGAGTGCACATCGAGATGGGCGATGATGGTAGATATAGTGTGACTGGTATCAAGACCATTTCCTTTGAGAGGGAGTCTAGAAAACCTTTCATCTTGAAGGATGTCATGCATGTTCCAGGATTGAAGAAGAATCTAATCTCTGTGGCGATGTTGTAAGACAAGGGATATGATGTTGTTTTTAGCGAGGGAAAGGCTTACTGCTTGTGATGGGCTGCTTGAGTGAAACCAGGAGGATAGGGTTCGAGGTTAAGAACCTTTATCAATTGTAGGTATATGGCTGCGCTTGTGGGGAGCAAAGCGAAGGAGTGGTGAGCCGGGATGAGCGGTGTGGCACGAGAAGTTGGGCCATCTTTCACCATGGTGCTTTAAATTTTACGTGATTCTCCAGGGCTTCCCAGTACCGCACGGTCGGATGGTGCGAGGATGTGCCCCAGGAAAATTTGTGAAAGCCACCTTTCATGAGAAGGATAGTCGCGCCATGACGATCCTTGAGAGAATTCACACAGATGTGTGTGGACCTTTCTCAGTAGCTTCAACAACAAATCACATGTATTATGTGATATTTTTTGATGAATTTTCTCGTAAGTGCTGGATCTTCTTCATGCAGAAGAAGAGCGAGACATTCTCAAAGTTCTGTGAGTTTAAGGCACTGGTTGAGAAAGAGTCGGGGAAGCAGGTGAAGGCTCTTAGGAGTGATAATGGTGTTGAATTCATCTCTGGCGAATTCAAATACTTTTGCAGCGTATAAGGAATTCAAATAGAGCTCATAGCGCCTCATAACCCACAGCAGAATGGGGTCGTGAAGCGAAAGAACAGAACGATCGTGGGTGCTGCACGGGCGATGTTGCATGATCAGGGCCTACCCATACACTTGTGGGCTAAAGCATGCAACACTACAGTTTATGTGCAAAACCGTTGTCCTCATAGATTACTTGGCATGAATACACCCGAAGAGGCGTTTTCCGGTAAGAAGCCTGATATTTCTCATTTGAAGATTTTTGGCTCACCTGTTTACATTCATGTCACGAAGGATGCCAGGAAGAAGCTGGAGCCGATCGTAGAGGTTGGGATATTTGTGGGGTACACAGAAACACCCCACAACTATCATGTGTATTTTCCAGACAGTCGGAAGACTGTTGTGCGACGGGATATCAAATTTCATGAGGAGAAATCCATGAAGTTGTCGCTTGAGAGGGAGCTACACTTGCATGCAGATGAGGAGCTACTAGTTCCTAAAGATGAGCCTCAAGATTTGGATCAGCCAAAAGAGGAGGTTCATGGAGTGGAACAAACCACTCATGCAGCGCCAAACATCAGAGGGCAAAAGTGCACTATAGAAGCTAAGCAACTAATTCTTGATGCAGCACAGAATGTAGGACCACCTACATCATAGCATAGACAGAGACAGTCACCTGAACGATATACTGGATACATGGCTCTGATGAGCAAGTGTATCATGACAGAACCATATTCTTTCGAGGAATTTGTGGAGGACCCTGCATGGGTAGATGCCATGGTGGAAGAGTATGATTCGATTGTCAGAAACAGTGCATGGGAGATTGTCCCAAGGCCAGAAGGGAAATCAGTGGTAGGTTCGAGACAGATCTACAAAGTGAAGCAAGCTGCTGACAGGAGCATCGAGAAGTAAAAGGAAAGATTTGTTGCCCGGGGCTTCTCACACATTGAGGGGATCGACTATGAAGAAACCTTTGCACCTGTCGCAAGGTATTCTTCCATACGAACTGTCCTTTCTCTCTCAGCGTAGATGGGTTGGCACATTCATCAGATGGATGTGAAGACTGTGTTCCTCAACGGAGTCATTGAGGAGGAGGTGTACATAGAGTAGCCTAAAGGATTCGAAATCTTCAGCAGCGATTCGCATGTGTGCAGGCTCAAAAGAGCATTGTATGGGCTGATAGACAGTTATTTCACCAGATTTGGATTCACCAAGAGTGAGGCGGATCCAAACCTATACCAAATTGTGGTGGAGGGTAAGTTGTTGATCATTGTACTTTATGTAGATGATTTGATACTAACAGGTGATTAATTGTTGATACACTCATGCAAGGCAGATCTTGCAAAGGAGTTTGAGATGAAGGACTTGGGCCTCCTTCATTATTTCCTGGGATTGGAAATTTGGCGGCGGAAGGATGGACTATTTGTGTCTCAAGGCAAGTATGCCCGGGAGATACTGGAGAAGTTCAACATGCAAGGCTGCAAGCCTATCGACACTCCTCTTCCTGGTGGTTGGAGGAAAGAGGATGCTACATCGGCAGAGGTAGTGGATGCCACTGTTTATCGACAATTGGTTGGTTTGCTCATGTATCTAGTCAATACACGACCACGGGACATATGCTACGCTATTAACATTTCATTGTTGGTTAAGCCTGCAAGCTCTTTTTGGAAGACGGGGAATAGCGCCTTATTGAGATATCTTAGAGGCATCGGGATATGGTTTGTAGTACGAACGATCACATGAGTTGAATTTGCATGGCTTCATGGATGCAGTTAGGCGGGGGAGCCTTCAACGGAAAGAAAAGAGCACATCTAGATGGATTTGATGTCGAGAGTCTAAAAGGATTTCTTGATCGGTAGGAACGAGTGAGATCCGTGGCACTCAGTTCAGCGGAGGCCGAGTACATGGCAGCAAGTTTGGATGCATGCGAGGCTATATGGATGAGGAAGATCTTGGTCGGGTTGTTCGGTTCACACTTAGATCCTACTGTGATATATTGTGATAATCAGAGTTGCATCAAACTCTCGGTTAATCCAGTATTTCATGATAGATCTAAACACATTGACATCCGGTATCATCATATCAGAGATTGTGTGCGGCGGAAGATCATGTTACTTTCATACATTCAACGGATCCCGGAATGGTGTGTTTCGTGACGCACATAAGAAATATCAAATACATGTAGAATGGGATCGGGGTGAGATAATCCCTATCTTGTTGAGAGGAGTTTTAGATTCAACAAGATGATGAGCTTAGTGAAAAGAGTCGCCTTCACTAAGTGGGCCCATGAGGCTATTTTGGCACAAATCCTTTTAGACTATGTCTATTTTAGACATGTCGATCATATTCTATGAGTTGCAGGATGCTATTTGTGGATGGTTGGTCAAGTTGGAAAAATAGATGGACTTCTATTTTTAGACATATTGGCGGAATCTATTTTTAGATTTCTAGTCTAAAAATAGATATGTCGAATATTATTAGCTCTTAATAATATTTGGACTCTAAACATTATCTTATTCTCTTGGAGCACTTCAGTTAAGTGCACAGATGTGGCACAGCAGCTGACAGAAGGAATTATGCTATTCCTAAGGGTTTACTGAAGCTATTGCATGGAGGAATTCAGTTAGAACGCATGTGACAAAGTTTGGTGGAGTTATAGAAGTAGTTGGTGGAGTTGTGTTCAGTTTAACTCAGTTAGACACAGTTGAGCTAGTTGTATCTAGTCTAACTGATTGATACACTAGTGAGAGTGGTGTGAATTAATTAATAAATAATTCACTATATATTAACTCATTAATCAACTGAAGAATACATCAGTTAACTACAGTGCATGGACAGTTCAGTGGAAACCAGTGAAGAGGTAGGTGAAAGAGCAAGTGTGACTATCAGTTGTGACTATAGTGTTGCATTGTTTGCACCACACATTGATTGGAGATGCCAATGAGGATTTAGTGAGCAAGGCTGGAGAAATTTGAGTTCATTCATAGCCATTCTTCAGCAGGGATTGCGCAGTAGAGGCAGGCTAGCAGATGGCAGATATCGGTGCATGGATTTGCAAGATCGGGCCTGATTAGTGTGTAGCGATTGGATTGTACTGAGAGCTTGTGATAAGCTTTGTATGAGGATTGTTACATGATCTCTATGACATATATTATATACAGATATTTGGGGTTTTCAGCTTCAGGCTTTCCCGTAAAATAACTATGTTAATGTGTGTGAATTTTTATGGTTTCATCTGTGCATTGCAATTGATTTAATTTCCCATAAAACAACTGTGTTAAGGAACTGGCTGCCACTTACAGAATAACGATTGTGAACTTCTGCCTCAATAAGTTCTCAATGATGAAGAGTCGAGCCTTGACAGGGTGCTTGAAACCCACGGAAGCCAGCAGTGTTGAGCTAATGAAGGGGGACCCATTCTCATTCCAGGATTTCGTGGTGGTTGTTACACATGTACCAGCTTATGCACAGATCATACAATCCCTTGGTGCTTTGTGGATGGGATTGAGATTCAAGTTTCCTTTTATCTGGATGCCAATTGAGGATTATCAGAGTAATTATGAATTGAGTAAGTATGAGTCAAAATCCTGGGTACGGTATTTGATGGCCAATTAGGGGTACAAGTCTACAAACGAAGATACAGCTAGGGCTTATGATCTCACCAACCTCCATCAGAGATACTCCCATGAGAGATGAGTTTGCATGGGGACATGCAAGTATTTCAGTTGGGGGAAGATGTTGAGTGTCAGTTTTTCACACTTTTCCTACACTTGTTTTCCCTATTTTGCCTCATGACTATAACCAATGGGACTATATTTTCCTCTTTTACCTACCTTTCTATCCTAACTTGTGTTGTTTCACCTTATTTTCATTACTCGGCCATTTCATCAATTATTATGATATATCATGACTTTCTATGACTAACTGAGGATGAATGTTTGGAGAAGATCTATGGTCTTTGTGTTTTCTTTCCAGATGTCATTTATAGCACCAAAGATCCCGAGCACGAGGTCCACAAGAGCAATTAAGGGGGTGTTCTTACAGCGAAGCGAAGCTGTTACACCTTGTTGTTACAGACCCGCCGGCAAACTGTTGTTACACTCTGTTGTTACAGACCCGCTAGCAAACTGTTGATACAGTTGTACTGCTAACTGGATCTCGTGAACACCTATTTTTGACCTTTCCTTTAGCTGTTACACTACAACTGTGGTTTTATTACGATAGTTGTAGAAGTTGTTTAGCATTGTATTTTTTTATAATAGCCTAAGGGCGGTTTTGATTGTAATCTATAATTTTCTAGTTAGAACTTTATTAAGAAGTGGTTATAACTATATATGTTCTATTTTGATCAGCATGAGAATCATAAGATTCTCATGACTGATCTATCCCTTGATTTTCTGAGATGTAACCACTATATAGTTCTCAGCCCTAGAGGTCGAAAGGTTAGTGGAGAACAGCATTATTTTGGCTCTGTAATTGTGCTCAGATTAATACATATTATCCTGTTATTGTTGTTACATTCGTTATTCAATTTTGTTTCCATTAAGTTCTTCCTCTACCTGCGCCCTGCTAGGGAGGAAGGGCCCTCCTTCTTAGCAGGGATTGCAGTGACTAAAGTAGTTGTGTGTATGTATTTGTATTTCAGTTTATGTATTAGTAGAGGTGTTGTTGTTGTTGTACAACTGTGAATATATCCACTTCAATTTCAATACTTGGTATGTTGTTACACATATGATATTAGAGATACCAGCTAGATATTTGTTGTGTGGCGCGCTAGAACAGATTAATTGAAGTATGATTCCAGTCTTGTAGATCATTTTATTTCTACATGAGTGATTTACTTCCAGCATTTACTTCAGCAACGATTTATTTTCTTTGGAATTGCTTCTGGTTGGGTGTATCGGCATAGACAGTGCAACTGTCATTAGAATAAAAAGACGTCCCTAGATTGATAATTTATGTGTATTTTTTAGTCATTTAATAGCGATTAATACAGCCCAGCAGTACCCACATAAGGCATGTCTTCCATGATAGCCTTCAACTAAAATAAATAATATCACTCCCAAATAAAAATAGGGTAGGACGGGGAAGGTCGCATTCACTCCAACAAGTTGAGGGCAAGATCATGAAGCTTCTACTTATTAATAGTCAAATCCCGAGCATGTTGTTGTAACAGCATCTTTTTTTCCTCCTGTTTCTTTGCAACTTCTCTTTGTCTCCATTACCCCTAGCTCCTCTTCAATTCATTCTCTGCCCACTTTTCCAGCAGGGCACTTAGTTTCTTCTGATGTACATCTAGTGAGATCACTCCCTCTTGAAGGGAGAGTGCCTCCTGCTTCCACTTCCGCAATTCAGAGATCAATAAAGTCTCCACAAATCTCCATCCCTCATCGGAGCTTGATGTTATACTACATGAAATATCAACTGTGGGTGTGAGAACCTCTCTGAGGTGGGATTTCTCCACCTCAGTTGTTGTTTCTTAGGTAATAGCAACGTCATAGGTGGGTTCTTGTGTAGCAATCCTTTTATTTTCGCCTTGGTCAACCTCTGTATCCACTGTTGGTTCCTTTGTAACAGTAGTGGCTTCTACAGATTCTTGTGTGTCGGCTTCCAGGTCTATTACCATAGGAGGATCTGCTTTAATTGTCGGTTCTTGTGGAACAGCAATATCTTCAGCAGGTTCTCTTGGAGTAGCCTCCCCAGATCTTGTTTTAGTTTCCCTCGAGTAGGTAATTTCTCAAAAAAAATTGTATCCTATTGCTGCTAATTCTTAGGAACATGCCACACATACTGTTCCTGGAGTTTTCTCTCCCCCCCCCCCCAACTTTCTTAACAGCTTTAGCTAGGGTATCTATCCCTGAGGCTTTTGATTTCCTAGCTTTGGCTAATTCCTACTTCAACTGCTCATTTTATTTCTTTAAATTCTCAATTTCTATATGCAGGGTCTCAGTTTCTTCCTTTCCTGAAGAGGGATTTCCTCTGATCGAGGTTGTTGTTCTTCTTCTTTTAGCTCTTCTGCCTCCTCCTGCTCTTCAACTGTAGATAGCAATTTTGCAGGCACGCTAATTTTCATCCTTTTTTTTGGCCGTTTGTCTCCAATCGGCTTATCAAGGGGCCTTTTCTCAATTGTGACCTTAGAAGATTGAGTTCGGGTTCTAGTTTCCTCTTGACTTTCTCCCGAAGTCCCAGCTTGTTTTCCTCGGCTCATTCTGGGCCTCTTTCGTTTGAACTCCTCCCAGCTCTTTCCTTGCTGGTTCAAAGCATCCAACACAATTAAATTGATGAGACAGTGATTGGTAACATAAGGTTCCAGGTGTGTTGTCGTATTGACTGCTGCAGCCATATGATTGATATTTCCCAGCAGGAAATATGGAAGGTTAATTTTTTGCTAGTGCCGAAGATGGTTCAGCAAGGGAAAATGATAATTAAAAACAATAGTGGAACTCCCTTCACAGGTGATATATTTTATCAGATTCAGAGCAACATCCGCCCAAGGTTGGGGAAGTGACAACCTGTCGACCCCTCTTCCTTTCTTCTCAAGCTTCTCCTCTCCTTCAAGGAAACCCTCTTTTAGAGAAGGATCATTGACCTTTCTCTTGAACCACCTTTTTCCTTCGGCCAGTAGTGATGTTACTCAGGAAACAACCTCCTCTGTTACTTCAATCTGCAAGCCCCTGACTTTGGTATGATAGTTGTTCAGGATTCTAGCAAATTCCATCGCAATTGCTTCATCTGAACCTTTCAAATTCTAAAAATACTCGAGCCACCCGGCATCTCAAAATATCTGATACGCCTCCAGGAAATGATACAATGCCTCAATAGAATCTAATTCGTACCTCACCGTGGATCCCCTAATCGTGTGTTGTTATCCCGTTGATTACTTCCTTTAGCTCGGTTTGCCAAGGTATCAACGCACTACTTGATGTATTACGGAAACCTACTCTATAATCTTCGGGTTCAGAATTTTCAAGCAAGGGTGCAAGAACTTCCAGCTGAGGGAGATGATGGAATTTCATGATGGTCGAGGGTTTTAAATTAATGGTTCGTACCCACACATTCTTTCCATTAATGCCCAATTATGGAGAACTTCGTAATTCAAGTACAAATCCCCTTTTTTACAAGATCTGGTCATCATTTTTTTATATGGTATTAAATTTGGTAATCGTGGGATTAATAACAGCTTTAAAGGCTAATGGATTGTTCATGATTATGACAAGATTCATCCCCCCCCCCCAAAACTTTAATGGTGACGACAGTCCATGGCCATCAAAAGGATTGTCATTAATTTTCCATAATCATCAATTAATAGAGGATGATAATGTTACCTTTTTGGCGATGTATCTGACTTAGACATGGAGGAAGAGATTGATGTGATGTCATGATTGCTCCAGCAGTCATGGTAGTCACCTTCAAGCTATCATAATAATTTATGTGTGTCAGGACAGCAGCCAAACTTCAAAAACGTTGTTGACAACTGTTGGTTGTTACATATGTAACAGCCAAGACAGCCAATGTGTTATCCTTCATAAAAATTGTATGTTAAGAAAAATAAAATATTGAAAACAAATGTGCAACACCATCGTGTGAAATATGCAGGAAAAAAAGGATGATGTTTTGGGAAAAAAAATGAGTGTAACAGCCACCACAAAAGTGGTTTTCAACTGCTACAAGGTTGTCTCACTGTGCCTCGAAAGAGGTTTTCACATTTAGATTCTTATTATCATATTTTTTAATTACTTATTTTATTTTATTTTAAACATGTGTAACAGCCGCCACGAAAGTGGTTTTCAGCTGTTACACTTATTAGAAAATCAAATTTCAGGAAACACAGGGGAATGCCCCCCTGCTATTGTGACATGAAGATCAGAGTTCGCGACAATGTTAATAAATGAATCCTTCGAAGTAGGTTAATGATATAACCTCAGACGGTGCCCATTAACCAGTAATGGTGTCTTAGCACCTCAGACCGTCCGATTTTCAAAGATTGTATCTACTTCGTAGGGACCTAGTCATCAGGTGCAAAGCTTGCCTTTGAAATCCTTAAATCTTGAATCGTACAAAAGAGCCCAATATCCTTTCTGAAATTTCTTCTTTTTAATGAACCTATCATGCCATCTAGTTGTTTGTTATTGAATTACCTATGTCTACTGAATGACAGTCAGTCGTTTCTCCTCCAACTCATTGAGATGATTCAACCTATGTCTTTATGTTGTGTTCAAATCCATATTTACCTGTAATGTTGTTCTCAGTGTTTTTATTTTGAATTCTATGGGGAATAAAGGATTCTTACCATACACCAATTAGTAAGATGACAAGCCCATAGTATTCCTCCATGTTGTTTGTAAGCCCACAGTACTTCTGAAAGTTTTTCGGCCCAATTTCTCCAGTGGCTAGCTATTTTCTTTGTCAAAATCCCCTCAATAACTTTGTTGGTACTCTCCACTTGGCCGTTTGCTTGTGGATGATAAGGTGAAATGATCCTGTGATGAATTCCATACTTCTCAACCAGCTTCTGAATCATATGAGATGTAAATTTGGGCCCCCATCTGTCACTATCTCTCTGGGCATCCCGAAGTGAAAAAAAATATCTTCAAATAGGAAGTCTGAAATAGCCTGCTCTGTAGCTCTAATTAGTGCCTTCGCTTCAACCCATTTTGTGACGTAAACTGTACAGACCAATATGTATGACTTCTACTATGATTAGGGATTAATTGGCCCTACGAAATCCAAGGCCCACCTCTCAAAGTGTTCTAACACTATTTGAGGTTGTCATGACATATCGTCTGATTACAGTGGCTAGCCCATCCTTTGGTAGCTATCACACCCTTTCACAAACTTCTTGGCATCCCGGAATATAGTTGGCCAATAGTACCCTATTGAGAGTACCTTGTACCCCATTCTCTTGGCTGCGAAGTGCCCCCCACAGGCCTCCTCATGACAAGCCTTAAAGATATCAATAATCTCATCTTCTCTAACACAACACCGAATCTAAAAGTCTGGTCCAGTGTGATAGATATTTCCCTCTATCCAGGAGTAAGTGGCACTTTGATTTATGATCTTTCTTTTGTCTCTGGAACGTAAATAGTGTGGGAATTTACCTGCAGCAAGATAGTTAGCAATATCTACACACCATGATGAGTGAGTAGATATGGAAAAAAGATACTCATTGGGAAAATAATCCTCAATAGGAGTGCAATTATCACCTATAGTTAACCTAGAAAGAAAATCAGCAACTACATTATCCTTTCCAGGTTTATCTAAAATAGTGATATCAAATTCCTGTAATAGAAATAACCATTGTGTGACTCTACCATTTGTAATTGGCTTATTTGATACAAATCGAATGGTGGTCAGTGTGTACAAATACTTGATACCCAGTGATGTAATGTCGAAATTTATTAATAGCATGCACTATTGCTAGGAAGTATTTCTCGGTCACTATGTAATTGAGCTCATCTAGGGTTAAGTTCTTGCTGATATAATAAATAGCAAAAGGATTCTTTTCTTCCAGCTGGCCCAAAACAGCACCTACAGCCATGTCGGATGCATTTGTAGAAATATGGAATGGTAGATTCCAATTTGGTCCTCGCAAAATAGGTTTTGTTTTTACTCATATATTTAGCTTCAAAAAGGCTTTCTCAAACTTCCCTGCCCACACAAATTCTACATCTTTCATGAGAATAGAAAACAAAGGAGATGAAATCTTTGAAAATTTTTCTATAAATCTACTATA
Organism: Pinus albicaulis; assembly: GCA_034641835.2. Taxonomy (NCBI): domain Eukaryota; kingdom Viridiplantae; phylum Streptophyta; class Pinopsida; order Pinales; family Pinaceae; genus Pinus; species Pinus albicaulis. The sequence continues at coordinate 270,060,135 of CM076573.1, forward strand.
GTACCCTGCATGTCCCAAAAATTTACGTACCTATTTTTGAGTTCTAAGAGTTGGAATTCTCAGGATTACCTCAGTTTTTGCAGGTTCTACCTTGATTCCATCTTCTGAGATGAAATGTCCAAGCACGATCCCCTCAGTCATCATCATGTGGCATTTTTCGATGCTCAAAGAAACATTAGTTTGTACACAGCATTCCAGCACCTTTTCCAAATTGACTAATGTTGTTTCAAAAGCATCACCGTAAGGTGTAAAATCATCCATGAAGATGTCAAGGCAGTCGTTCAACAGATCTGAAAAGATACCTAATATTTCCCTCTGAAAGGTTTCTAACGCATTATAGAGGCCAAAAGGAAGGACATTGTATGCAAAAGTACCCCATGGGCAAGTAACGTTTGTCTTATGCTGATCTTCTAGAGCAATATGTATTTGGTTATAGCCACTGAACCCTTCCTGGAATGAAAAAAACATTTTCCCAAAAAGAGTATCCAGGACCTGTTCTGTAAATGGTAAAGGAAAATGGTCCTTCTGGGTGGCCTTATTAAGTTCTCTATAATCTATGCAGAATCTCCATTTTCCATTATTTTTCAGAACAATGACAAGAGGAGACACCCGCCAACTGTCAAAGATAGGATAGATAAAATTGGCAGTAAGAATTTTATGTAATTCCTCTTTCACTGCCTCCTTAATTGCGGGATTCATTCGGCGCTATGGTTGTCTAACTGGTTTGCAGCCATCTTTAAGGTAAATTCTGTGAGTGCACAGGCTGGTATGGATTCCTTTCATGTCATTGTAATCCCATAAAAAGTCATTTTTATACTTCTATAACAGTTGTATCAGCAATCTATTTCGTTCAACAGTCAAGTTAGGATTAATGTTTAAGTATTTTCCTAGCTTATTTTCAACGGGACTGCTCTCAGTATGCGGAGTGGGTCTCATGTGTTCAATATTTACATATTCTACATCATATTCTTCCCCTAGATCTCTAACAGGAGAAACAGAGAGTGAATTTCTAATAAATCCATTAATGATGTCATCCTCTATTTCATCTTTAAAATATTGTGCTTTTCCAATGGTGAGGAGAGGTACGGAAAAATCATATTCAAGTTCAAACTCGTCCCACCAGGGACTATTCAAATCCATATGGGGTTTTTTTGAGGGGTAAAGGTTAAGGTTCTTTATGGCTTGCCCATCCGAAATAATAATAGATCCATATCTACACCCGATAAATGCGTCTACAGTGGCTAGCCATGGTCTCCCAAAAATCAAAGGATGCCCCCCAGGTTAGATTTGTTTTTCAAAATGAGAAAACTAGCCGGATATCTCCAAGAAGCTACAGTAATCACCACATCTTCTAACACCCCTCCAATTTTAACACAAGACCTATTTGCTAATTCAAGCATTGTGGGTGTAGGTCTAAGCCCGTGGAGTCCTGGGGAGATAAAAAGATCCTTGGTCATCACATTAATGGTCGCTCCTAAGTCGATTAAATTATTGGTTTATGGTTGGTCATCAATATAGACAGTAATAGTAGGATTTCCTGGGTCATTATATTTAGCTAACAAAGGCTGATCAATCATTAGTTAGAACATTTTCCCCATAACATGGATAGTAGCAAGGTCCTTTGGCTTCCTTCTAGGCTTTTTGATAGCGATGTCTTCTTTTTGTTAGTCTCCATTGATTTCGCGGCTAGATGCCACTTGATTTGATTTCTCATTAATGAAATGAAGGTGCATAACTGCAGGTCTCCCATATATGAGGATACAGTTGCCACCATTTGCATGTTGTCATGCTCACAAATACTGTTATGTAAAAACAGCTCACACAGCAAGTTATGTTCATCAAAATAGCTAGCGTGAAAAACATCAATAAAGGTGTGGGTAGAAGTACCCACATAAGGCATGTCTTCCATGATAGCCTTCAACTGAAATAAATAATATCACTCCCAAAGAAAAATAGGGTAGGAAGGGGAAGGCCGCCTGCACCCCAACATGTTAAGGGCAAGATCATGAAGCTTCTACTTATCAATAGTCAAATCTTGAACCTGCTGTTGTAACAGTACCAACTGTTCCTCCCGTTTCTTTGCATCTTCTCTTCATCTCCATTCCCCCCATATCCTCTTCAATTATTTCTCTGCCTAGTTTTCCTGCAGGGCACTTAGTTTCTTTTGATGTACATCCAATGAGATCACTCCCTCTTGAAGGGAGTGTGCCTCATGCTTCCACTTATGCAATGCAGAGATCAATAAAGTCTTCTCAAAGCTCCATCCCTCATCGGAGCCCAATGTTCTACTACATGCAATATTAATTGTGGGGGTGAAAACCTCTCTAAGGTGGGATTATCCACCTCAGCTGTCTGGTTCTTGTGTAATAGCAGTGTTGTAGGTGGGTTCTTTTGTAGCAGTCATTTTATTTCTGACTTGGTCAACCTCAGTATCCATTGTTGGTTCCTCTGTAACAGCAGTGGCTTCTACAGTTTCTTGTGTGTCGGCTTCCAGGTCGATTACAGTGGGAGGATCTGCTTTATCTGCTAGTTCTTGTGGATCAGCAATATCTTCAGCAAGTTCTTGTGGAGTAGCCTCTCTAGGTTCTTTTTGAGTTTCCCTCGAGCAGGTGCTTTCCCGAAAAACTTTGTATCTTACTACTGTTAATTCTTGGGAACATGATATACATACTGATCCTGGAATTTTTTGCCCCCCAGCTTTCTTAATAGCTTCAGCTAGGGTATCTATCCCTGAGGCTTCTGATTTCCTAGATTCGGCTAATTCCTTATTCAACTACTCATTTTCTTTCCTTAAATTCTCAATTTCTATATGCAGGGTCCCCGGAAATGGTGCCAAAATCTTGAGTCATATTATCATTTTTAAATGACTAAGATGGTACACATAAATTATTGACCAGGAACGTCTTTTATTTCAATGGTATTTGCATTTTTTGTGCTGATACATCATACCATAAGAAAAAATAAAACAAGGGGAAATTGTGGCTTAACCAGTTTCTGAAATTGACACTCGTGCAGGAATAAAAAGGATCTACAAGAATGTAACCACACTTCAAATAAACCAGTATCTAGCGCGCCACGCACTAAATACACCAGCTGGTATCTCTAATTGGATCTATGTAGCAATATGATAAATACCTGGAATTGAAGCATATCTACTTATAACTGACACAACAATAATGGCACTCCACAAATATGCAAAGACATAAGATATAATACAACTATCTTACGACTGCAATCCCTGCTAAAGAGGAGGGCCCTTCCTCCCTAGAAGGGTGCAGGGACAATTAAGAACTAAATGAGAATTAGATCATTCAACACATGTAACGGAAACAACACGATATTATGTGTTATGGTGATCAAAAAGTTACAGAGTCAAAATGGCGATATTGCTCCATGCTAACCCCTGACCTTGAAGGTTAGAGTGTCTATATAATAATTACATTTCCAAAAAATGAGGAACATATCAGTCATGAGAATCTCCTGATTCTCATGCTGATCAAAATAAAGTAAATATAGTTACAACTGATTCCCTTAATGAAAATCTTGAATGGGGAAGCATTGATTTCAATCAAAACTGCTTGAAGTTGTTATTCTAAATAACAATAAATGATAACTCCTACAGCGATCGTTGGAATACGACAGTTGTAGCATAATAGCTTTCAAAGATAGATCAACATATGGTATATAAAAATATGCAAACATTAGTGCAACTGTAGTAGTGGATTTGTAATAGCATCACGGTGTAACAACAAAAGGTGTGACAGCCAAAGTGACGCTGCGTGTAGTAGAAATGCTATAACAACATGCTTCCGACTGGTTCTTTGTGCCTATATGTCCCAGGTCCCTCTGCCTGAAATAGTGTTTGAAAGAATAGCAAAAAGGACTTCTCCCAATGTTCATCTCAGTTAGCCACAAAATGGAACAATACATCATAATAATTAACGAGAATGGCGAAGTAATGAAACAAGGTAGAGTTATGTTGTTTCAAGGTAAAGGAAAGGAAAAAAGTAAGTATAGCCACCATGTTGAAGGTCAAAAAGGTAGAAATGAGGGAAGAAAATGTAGGAAATGAGTATAAAAATGACACCCAACATCTTCCCCCAACTTAAGTGCTTGCATGTCCTCATGCAAAAATCTCATCTCCCCAAATTATACCTCCTATGCAGGTCGGTGAAGTCATAGGCGCCGGTTATGTCATCGTCTAGAAGCCTATCCCCTAAGTAGCAAACAATTGTCTTGTCCATGACTCTTCTTCGTTATAGCTCAGCACGTAGTGGTCCTGGTGTTATTCCACTGGCAACCATATCAAAAGAAATCTAAATTTCAATACAATCCATAAGGCACCACAGTATTTTACGATTTGGGTGTATTCTAGTATATGTGTAACGGTAAGTACGAAATTTTGGAATACAAAAGGATCCCCTTCTTGTAACTTGACACTAATTTCTTCGGTGTGTTTGAGGCATCCTGTCAACGCTCGGATCTTCATCTGTGCAAACTGATTGAGTCAAAACTCCACGATTCTTCTTCTGTAGGTAGCAACTGGTTGCCTCAGCCCTGGAGTACTCAAAAAATTGTTAATTTCACGCCTCAGTTCAACGGCCCTTCCTGGTTCTACTCTAATCCATACATTTATCTTATTTTCGTTAGTCTCTATTAATTTCGCGGCCAGATGCCACTCGATTTGATTTCTCATGGATGAAATGAAGGTGCGTAACCGCAGGTCTCCCATATATGAGGATACATTTTCCACCATTTGCATGTTGGCATGCTCACAAATAATGTTATGCAAAAAAAGCTCACACAACAAGCTCTGTTTCTCAAAATGACTGTCGCGAAAAACATCAAGAAAGGTGTGGGTAGAAGTACCCACATAAGGCATGTCTTCCATGATAGCCTTCAAATGAAATAAATAATAACTCTCCCAAAGATAAATAGGGTAGGACGGGGAAGGTTGCCTGCACCCCAACAAGTTGAGGGCAAGATCATGAAGCTTCTGCTTATTAATAGTCAAATCCTGAACCTGTTGCTGTAACAGCACCAATTGTTCCTCCTGTTTCTTGGCATATTCTCTTCATCTCCATTCCCCCCGGCTCCTCTTCAATTCTTTCTCTAGCCACTTTTCTTGCAGGGCACTTAGTTTCTTCTGGTGTACATCCAATGAGATCACTCCCTCTTGAAGGGAGAGTGCCTCCTGCTTCCACTTCAGCAATTCAAAGATCAATAAAGACTTCTCGGAGCTCCATCCCTCATTGGAGCCCGATGTTCTACTACATGCAATATCAACTGTGGGTGTGACAACCTCTCTGATGTGGGATTTCTCCACCTCAATTATTGATTCTTGTGTAATAGCAACGTGATAGGTGGGTTCTTATGTAGTAGTTGTTTTATTTTTTCCTTGGTCAGCCTTTGTATCCGTTGTTGGTTCCTCTGTAATAGCAGTGGCTCCTATAGGTTCTTGTGTCAGCTTCCAGGTCGATTATCGTGGAAGGCTCTACTTTAACTATTGGTTCTTGTGGAGCAGCAGTATCTTCTATAGGTTCTTGTGGAGTAGCCTCCCCAAGTTCTGTTTGAGTTTCCCTCGAGCATGTGATTTCCCAACAAAATTTGTATCCTGCTACTGCTAATTATTTGGAACATGCAACAAATATTGATCCTGTAATTTTCTCCCCCCCTCCCCCTCGGATTTCTTAACAACTTCAGCTAGGCATCTAGCCCTAAGGCTTCTGATTTCCTAGCTTCGGCTAATTCTGCTTCAATTGCTCATTTTATTTATTTAAATTCTCAGTTTCTATATGCAAGGTCTGAGTTTCATCCTTACCTGATGAGGGGGTTCCTCTGATCAAGGTAATTCTTCTTCTACTTTCATCTCTTTCGCCTCTTCCTACTCTTCAGCTGTAGATGGTGGTTCTGCGGGGACGCTAATTTTCACTCTTTTCTTTGGTCATTTGTCTCCAATCATCTTATCAAGGGGAATTTTCTCAATTATGACCTTAGAATACCAAGTTCAGCTTCTAGTTGTAGAAATTATATGCACTAAGCATGTATATGTCCTTGATTCACCTGATCTCACACTATTTAACTTTATGCAACATACTGAATCAATTCCACTTGTTAATATTTTGCGGAAAAAATTAATTGCACACACATGTGAAGCATAAACAAAAATAATCAATCGCACATAACACAGTTTTTAACCGGGAAAGCATGAAGCTAAAAACCCCAACTATATATTATGTATCATGGAATCATATGACAATCCTCATACAAAGCTTATCAAGCTCTCAGTACAGTACAATCGTCATACACTAATCAAGACCAATCTTGCAAATCCATGCACCGATCTTTGCCTCCTGCTAGCCTGCCTCCACTGCGCAATCCCTGCTGAAGAATAGCTCTGAATGAATTCGAATTACTCTTGGATTGACTGCGCAATCCTCATTGGAAACTCCAATGTGTGTGTAATGCAATCAATGCATCACTATAGTCACAACAGATAGTCTATCTTGCCCTTCCACCTACCTCTCAGCTGGGTCTCCACTGAAACTGCCATGCACCGTAGTTAACTGATGTGTTACACCATTTTTTGGTCATTTAACCTACTATCATTAGATGGACCCAAGTACACCATGTAAGACCAATTTTACCCTAAGTAAAATTGCTTTCACTATGTGAAATAACTTAATAAAACACATTTATTAGGTTGTTTATGGTCTAAACAGGAAACCCCAAAAGGAAATATTAAACAAACCTATATTTGTTTGATTTTCCTCAAAGAATAATCAATTAAACAATAATTTAATTATTATTCCCGGTCATGTTTAACCCAAAACAAAGAAATTAATTAGATAAATCTTTATTTGTCTTATTATTTTCTAGGAATAATCATTTAAATCTTATTTAAATAATATTCCTTGTTAAATATGACTAAATCACCCATAAATAATTAAATAAATCATTATTTATTTGATTATCATTCAACCACTTCCTTAAAATGATAAATAAATCATTTATTTATTTATTATTTACAAATAAAGGGATTTGACCCAAGTCAAATACCTTTTTCCTCCAACAAATATAATAAAATATTCCATAAAAGGTGGATCTAGATTTGGTTAATGTTATTTTAATCATGCACCAAGATCTAGAATGACCCAATATTTTGTTATAAATAGGAGGGTTTCTCCTACCATTCTTCACCTTTTGTTGCCTATTAGATCACTCTGGATCTATACTCTTGGTCCGACTTTGAGCCATTATCATTGTCAAATTTTCCATTATTTGTTGTGTGAGCTCCCTTTGAGTTCTATCTTTGTCTGGGTTTTCTACACCAATAGGAGAGAGAAATACTAGATCTGAATTGCTGAGGACTTCCAAGAACCCATCCCATTGAGGAGAATTGGAAACACCTTCTTGTTTTCCTCCCAGGTGCCCTTAATACAAAAATTCTTTCAAAATATTGTTCTTGTCTTGTCTATTGGATGTATGGAGCAAAACCTTATTTTTACTGCTTAATGTCTCTTTATGCATAGATCTGGATTTTTGCAGCATTTGTCTTGATCAACTAACCGCAGATCTAAAGATATTGGCAGCCATATTTGATGTTAGGGCTATAAGTTATGCATAGCTAAAGTGGTATTTTTTCGTACACTTCGACAAAAGATTCATACTAACAATTGGCGACTCCACACGGGTTTTCAATTACGACCGTTGTCGTTTTTCATATTCCTGCATATCCAGCTACTTCAGACCCTAGGGTTTCTTTTCAGCTTTTTGTTTTTCCTATTTTTATGTTTTTTTTCACCTATAAAACCCTAAAACATTAAAATTTCTAACTTCCGCGTGTTTCTGGCCCTATTGCGCAGGTGACAGACATCAGCCGCAACTGAGACGGCAACTTTTTCGGAAATCTGCCGCCAGGACACCCGGAGCTTCAGGTCACACTTTTCAGCCCAGAAACTGCGACCTGGACTCTAGGTCGCACTTTTCAGCCCATTATCTGCGACCTGCACAGAAAACAGATTAGAACCTGCGACCTGCCAGTTTTTCTGCTATTTTTCTGCAATTTTTCTGGGTTTTTCTTAAGCTTCTGTCAGGGTTTTCCAGCCTCTGTCTTAGCCCGTTTAGACCTGTTTTTGATCTTTTTTGCTCATATAAGTGGGAACATAGCCCCCTAGGTCTTCAGTACCCTCCACTTTTGGTGGAAGAGTTTTAACTGTTTCAGGTGTCTGTTTTTTCAGAGTTTCAGCCACCCATTTTTCAGATCTGATACCTCCTTTTCAGATCCCTTTTAATTAGCTCTTCTCTCTTTCAAATCACCTCCTGAAGTTTTGTTTGGATCTACCTTTAGGGCCTCCTCCTTGTCCCTTCTGCTTTTTGCTGATTTCCTCCTTTTTTCCAACCACCTTGCCTCTGCCTCTTGGCTGTGTTCTGCACCTCTTTTCAGCAGATTTCTCCTTTAGATCCCTGTCCCTCTCGACCCTAGATCTATTGGCCTCTTTTTAGTGTGTTTTGACTAGATTTTTTCCCTCTGTTAGACTAGTTTTGAGAGACCCGCCTTTTTGGGTTAGATCGATGCATTGTTAGCTGTTAATTTTCTGTTATTTCAGCATTATATACTGTTCTCTGCAGATTTATTTTCAGTTACACAACACACTTTTTATTTTGCTCTCAAAACGTCAGGGTTTAAAAATTAAAATTAACGCATGCCACACACTCACCCTAAGCGAAGAAGAGCCTGGTCACCACTGCCAGGCAAAGACTTTCAAACATTGTAAAATCAATTGACACTGCACCTTTCTGCCCTTGTTTCGACATTGTAATCACTTGTTTCTGCACCTCCCTACCTTTGTTGGTCGTTCTTCTTCCCCTTGTGCCGTGTTTGTGTTGTCACCACTGCGCCCCCAAGGCGTACATCCCGGAGACTTCTTGGCCTTCACCCTCAGTTTCCGGTCGGTCGACCTACTCCTTCCCGCCGTCGTCGAGTTAGTCCTCCTCCGAGTCCGCACTCCGACTCCTCTTCTGATTCATTGGGTTCTCCTTTTACTTCTGGTTCTCCCCCTGTCACCTTCACTATGTCTGGTCTAGGGCCTAACGCTAGCGGTAATCCTGGCCCTAATGTCGGGACTACTACTAGCGGAACCGCCATATGAACTACCTCGGCTACACCTTTTCTCCCTTACATGGCAGGCCTCAGCCTCCCCGATCTCAATCAGTTGACCAATGACCCTATCCACCATGATGTTGGTTGGCCTGCTATGCCAACCAAGCTCCCCTCCGACATCCCTAAGTTCGAAGGCCTTGCTGGAGAAGATCCAACCACCATGTCCGATCTTTCCACATGTGGTGTTCCTCCAATTCTATTACCGATGATTCCATCCGTCTTCGGCTGTTCCAACGCACGCTTACGGGCGAATCTTCTAAATGGTATGTTTACCAGGCCACCTCTTCCCATACCACCTTTGCAACCATTTCCCAAGCCTTTTTATCTTATTTCCAGCTCCCTCTCCGATACAACACTGGTACAGAGCTTTTGACTTCTTTCCGTCAAACATCTTCAACCCGCCTTTCCACTCATGTCCAGGAATGGCGGAGAAGAAGGAGCTTATGTCGAGCTCCCACCTTCGAGGATCGGGTTTATATGGACTGGTTCCTTCACACTCTCTTACCTCCCATTGGCGAAGATGTCGCCTCCCATTTCCCTCAAACCGAAGAAGCCGCCCTTCAAATAGCCTTGAAATATGACCTGATCTACTCTCAGTCTGGTTATGTTTATATCGTCCTTCCTGACCTCCCCAGGGCCGGTGGCACTAACGCCCTGGGGGCATCTCATTCCACCGACGGTATTTTTGGAGCCCTTTCTCATCCGTATGCTCAACCTCCTATGGGCTATGGTCTCCCTCTGGGAGGGGCCAGCACCTCTAGCACTTTTCCCCCTCCAGGTAGCATGTATCCAGGATACGGCATGCCTCATCCTTTTGCCCAACCTCCTGCTTACCTCAATTTTTCCCAACCTAACCATTATCCTTATCCGTAGCCTGGTGCTCCAGCTCCTCCAACATATGCACTTCCACCTCCCTTGCCTTCTCAACCCCAGCAGCAGCACCTACAGCCCCCCCCAGGGCAAGTATTTGCACAGTAGGGCGCGACTAATTCCCCTTCCTCTCAAAGAAGATGGAGAGGCAATCAAAATAAATCTGCCCCTGGTACTCGTGGACCCAATTCCCAAGGTACTAACCCTAACACTGCTAACCAGCAACAGGGCACTCAGCCCAAGCCAGACAGTCCTATTCACACAAATAAGCCTTGTTCGTGTTGCGGTGTTTACGGTCATTACACTCACAATTGTCCCCTTCTACCACAGATGCGGCAGATGTGGGAGTCTCAAGCCACATTGCGAGGACAACATGCCTCACCTCATGCTCCCTCTAATGTGGCCACTACTCAACCGGCTGTGTTTACCGATCCTTTCCCCCAGCAAGGATTCGTGGCTACCCAACCACCTGACGGATAGGTCGCCACTCAACCTTCCCTTTCTGGTTCCTCTGATTACCAGATCCTCATGATGAACTCTGATCCATCCCCAACCGTCGACCTTAACCTTCAAACTCGGTCTCGCCAGTACCCCAAGCCTCCCACTCAGTCTGCCTCCGAGTCCCCTTCTTCAGGTTCTACCGAGCCTCTTTCGACATCCAATGGTCCCTTACATATCCCTCAACCCAAAGTTGAGGTTCATACCAAGATTCCTAAAGGACCATTACGCTGAAATGCTGCTCCTGTTCGAGCTGCTCATTCGTATAGCATAGTAGATGATTTGGCGCAGTCTCCTGCTGCCATTTCCACATTGGAAATCCTCCAATCGTGCCCTTCGCAAAAGAAGGCTCTACTATCTGCCATCGGTGCTATGGATCTTGCTGATGACCAAATGACTTTTTTCGACGCCCATCAATCAGAACATCCTCCCCTTCCTGCTTCCGTAGCCTTCCAAATCCCAGTCAAAATCCGGAACGCTAACGTTTCTCGGTGTATAATTGATGAGGGGGCATCCACCTATGTGATGTTCGCTTCGATTTGGAAGCAACTCGGATCTCTTGATTTGGCCCCTTCCATGATCACCCTTCGAGCATGGGATGGCCACGCCTCCCAGCCCATTGGCCTCTTCCGTAATTGTCCTATCACTCTTGTGGGCAAGACTGTTTGCGTTGACGTCGAAGTCATCGACGCCCCTCTAGATTACAACATTCTCTTGGGGCGAAGCGACACCTATGCCATGTTTGTTGTCCCATCCGCGGTTTTTCATAAGATGTCTTTTCCTCACAATGGAAAGATAGTCACCATCGACCAGTTGACTTATCATGAGCCAAAGTCTCAGACCTCCCCTGAGACGATCATCTCTTCTGTAGCCAATAATAAAATCGTCGATTCCTTAACCAGTGTCTCTCCCGGCGTCTACAAAGACTCCTCTTTGCTTGGAAATTTCCCTGGTCTCCCTCCTCCTCCTATCTCTGATCCCAGCTTATCGAATGTTTTCATGATGCAATCGTCTCGAGCTCCCCTTAAGCGACCCGCTTCGGCTAGTCAACAACCTCCGACTCAACCTCGCCCACCGCAACCCACTCCTAGCCATTCATCTCCGCCAGCCGGACCTCCTCCTTCTGGCCCTTCTCCTACATCTGGTATCCCTGAACCCCTCTATCCTCCTGGGTCAGTTCCCCCAGGCCTCAACCATCTCGGAGTCGTCCCCCCTGGTCATTATCCCGCTGGTCAAATACCTTTCCTGGCTCCCCCTCCCGGAGTCTATACGGTCCCCGTCATGGCCACCCTCTCCCTCCCCAACCTGACCCTGGGCATCCCCATCTGGTACCTTGACCCTCCAGCCGCTACCCCACCTGGTCACCCCAAACCTTATCTTGCTTTGACACCGGTTCAACCGGTCCCCCTCGCTTCCTCCGTTGCCACCATGCCCCTCGCACCCCCCCAAGACCCTGCCCCTGTGGTGACAGCTCCAGGAAAGAAAGGCAAAGCTCGCAAGGGGACAGCCAAATACAAGGCCACCTCGACTGACTCGGCTCCTCCTCCGCCTGCAAAGCCTTGCGCCTTGTGTGATGTAGTCGGTCACACCACCCATACTTGTCTTGAACTGCCCCGTATTCAACCCATGGTTAAAGTCATGTTCCCTGAGTCTACGGTCCCTGACCCCTCTATTTCGTCCTCATCCGTAACCAAGAACCCAAAGATTATTCGCACCAACAAACCATGTGCTTTATGCGGTGTCCATGGCCATTACTCCCACCATTGTCCTCACCTGACGCATTACTGCGCCTCTTTAGAGGTAGTTCGAGAGTATGAGGTTGAACAAAATCAGTCTGCCTCTCCCATACTTGCGTAGTATGCTTCAGGTCAGCTTGAGGATCCCCCCGCTCCCATTGACATCCCCCCCCCCCTGATTTCCAGATGACGGAGTCTACTACCACCATTCTCTACCTATCATCCTTTGTGAGACCTTTGGCGAACATTCCCTTTGAATCCTCCCCTTTTGTTTCGCTCGATCCCCCTTCAGCGACCACCCTGGGCTTAACATCATTTGACCATCTGTTTATATGTTCCTCTGTCATCCCCCGTGACGATCCGTATGTTAGCCTTTCTTCCTATACAGATGATCTAGGTAGATTTTCCGCTTCATGTGGTTTCCCTTCCTCTCGTCATCCCCTCTTTTCCCGTCAGGATGCCCTCTTGGAAGCCTTCTCCACCCATAACCTCATCCTTCCTGCCCATAAACGGAATAACACCACCCCTATCTATATTGACCTCCGCAGCCCGAGTCCCAGCCATACCTCCTATAGCCCTCATATACCACCATCTAGTTCGTATATGAGTCATAGCCATCCTGCCCATTGCACTCCCTCCCGCAGTTGCCACTCGATGTCTACTATACACTCATGTTGTCTTCATTGTCCCTCATCGTCCCATTTTTTGTCTTATAACACCATTCCGCAAGACCTCCCATCCACACCCTATATCTGTTACGCTGATGGTGCAAGTCGTTACTCCCGGAATCTAGCCTCGGCAGGTTGGGCCATTTTCACCCCCTTGCATGCCCTTGTTCTCTCGAACGGGGTCTGCATTGGTCCTGCCACCACTAATCAGGCCGAATATGATGCAATGCGTGGTCTTTTATTCGATGCCCTCTCTCGTCGCATCCTCCATCTGCATGTTCTTTTAGATTCCCTACTTCTTGTCATGCAACTAAATGGTGTCTATCGTGTGCATAATCCTGTGTTGTTTAGACGATATTTACGAGTGAAACTCTTGATACGTGAGTTTGAAACCATAACTTTCAACCATGTACCTCGAGAACAAAATCACTATGTAGATAGCATTGCAAACCATGTTCTAGATTGGAATTTATCACACGCATTTTATACAAGACAATAACATTCATAATCATTAAAAAAGATGCATATCCATCATATGTGTCGCAAAACATGTGTTTAGAGTCCATCTACTCTGATACATATGACATGCCCATAGCATGTTACAAAAAACTCAAAACTGGGGGGCACCACCTGTCCCACACCTAATCACTATCTGGCGGATCCCGATCCAATGGCTCTGCTCCTGCAGCTTGTAGATCACGTATCCCCTGACCGGCCATCGCCATGCGCCGCATGACACCCCGCCATTCCGAGGGTAGACCAATACATGGCTCTATGTACTGTTCGTCTAAGTCTTGCCACCCGCGCTCTGAAACACCGGTCAGCAACCTCTCGCATCTACGGCGGATGTCCTCCAGGAGGGAAGTCGCATCCTCATTATGCGCCGCTCTCGATCCACTCGGGCCTGCAGCTCCTGATGCTACCGGTCATCCCATATACCTGGCCAGTTTTACCGGCGCTATATCTGCATACCAAAAGTACATGAATCAGTACCTTATCTACTGTTCAAAAAACTTTAGCATGCCCAAAAAAGAGTAGTTACTTGTCACTTACCATCGGGTCCCCATACTCGACTAGGCGGAAGTGGTAGGTCTGAATCCCCACAATAACTCATCCCAGTATAGGGATAGTCGTCTATGTATAATGGCATCTAATCCCAATGGGCAAAGAAATCAGGTCGAAACACCCGTCCGACCGCCCCTCCTCCTCCTTTGCACAGTAGTCTCCCCCACCGGCGCATCTTGGGCTCTCTCGAGCCCCCATTTGGGAGTTGTATACGAGGTCGTAAGGTTGGGATCTTCTCAAAAAAGAAGGAGCACAATAAAGTCCCATACGAGCAATCGTGGTTCACTTGCCGCTTGCAAAGCGACAGCTGTCGTTTTAACGACACCAACATCATTTGGGCCCACCCATAGTAGGTCCCACTCAATACACTCTCCACAATCATCATCTGCCCCCCAGTGATGTGATGGAGCGCCTGGTTGCCCAAGATCCGCAGCACCGTTGCGGCCACTGCACGGGTCTCTAATCTCTCTAGGTCCCCGATCGGTATCCGAGTCCCTTTGACTTGGAGACCCGGTCGACAATGTCGTTCCACAAACTCCATGATGTTCTGCCCCCGTGGTAACACTGGCTGTGTATTTCCCACCATCCCAAGTGGCGGGAGACCAGTCAGGAAATACAGATCCTAGACTGTCAATTCGATCCTGTGCCCCTGCACTACAACGACCTCATGATCTGGATCCCAATAACTGACAATCTGGGCCAACAAGGGCTCCCCTACTCTCATCAACGGGTTCTCCAAAAACTTCAGAACCCCAAATCTGGCCAATACACGACGGACACCCTGATCTGCCTGGATCTCCAACCGTAATGTACCCAGGTCTCTCTCTCTCCAGCTGACCCGTATATCTGCCATATCTACACAAACACATCATCTTTGTCAGTATACAGATAGGAAACACTGTAACCAATCACAAAAACTCACATCTCAGCCCTCAAACAGCACTCAAATCTCATTCACCCTCCAAGTCGCACTTTTCTGCCCATTCCTGGGACAGGTCGCAATTTTTGGCTCAAAACCTGCTTCCCAGGTCGCAGTTTTTGGCCCAAAAAGTGCGACCCCGCCGTAGAGGTGAACGAGGGTCTGTTCCTGAGATTCTGGGCCCTAATCTAAACTTTCAATCCATCAAAATGAAAGAGTAAGGTTAGGCCTCTTACCTGCAACTGACGGATCTCGATTCCAACAGTCGGTTTGTCCGCTACGCTCGCCGCAATATTTAGGGCCTTTCCTCCTCTCTACATTCACCACAGCAACACTAGCAAATGAGTGAATTTGGAGGGAAAACTGCCTTATTAAAAGAGAACCCTTGTTTTTTCTTTCGCCTGCTGCGACCACACCATAGCTCCGTTTGACAAACCGTCTGCACTATTGGAAAGCTCTCACCGATCCCTCAAATGGGTATCTGTTAGTTTCTCGTGATTTGATACTTCACCAGGAAACATTTTGTCCAAGATGGGTCACTTCACCTCCCCCCAAAATCGAATTTCCTCACTTACAACACTTGTACTTGGGGCACCACTTTGCCTCCATACTTGTCTTTGTTCGTGTCGATTTTTGTCATGAGATACCATCTTGTAATCATGTTTTTATGGTCCCCCATGGGACCTTTTCTGTGTGGCAGCACCATTGAGTCGCCCTTGTTTAGAGCATCCAAGTTGAGTCATCATCGCATTCATGGAGTCTATCCCTGGTCCCTTTGTACCCCGCTATAGTCCTCCATCCTTCATTGCTTGGTCTCTCTCTTGTGTTGCACATTATGGCCGTCCATCCCACTGTTCCCCTATCCCTTATGATACTGTGTTAGTCGTTTCCATATCATTCATGTCCTTTATGCTCTAACAAGGGAAGTCGTCCATTTGCTACTCAGTCCCCTCCATTCCATCGTCATCATTGGTATTAGTCTGTCAGTCGCTCTACTATTTTCTCTCGTGCCTTAGTTGAGGATCTCTCATTGCCTCACCTATGGCAGACCTCCTTCTGTCGACATCAGTTCCTTCATTCTAGAAGACAGGTCTAGAGGGCGGTGTACCTTGGTTCCAGCTTCCACTCTTGTTCGGTGCCTCGGATCAGGCAAAGGGATCTCTCATTACCCTTTGACTTGATTTTTTCTCCACTCCAGCTCCTTTCAGCATGATCGAGATCCGTATGCTTGATGGTTCAGTGATGCAGCAGCAGCTATTGGTGATTCCCGGGTATGTGTGAGATGTCTCAGCCCTCATGAGGGGGTGGCCCTGCAAGTAGCCCCCCACATGCCCGGATGACCTCTTCATTGCAGCCTTTGATGCAGCTCCATATATTTGATGATGTCAGCCTTAGCTGCTTGCAGCGCCTCTTTTATTTGCATGTATCAGTCAGATTTTGTGAGCCCTTCCCCGCTCATTGGGGGAATTTGGGTTGTATTTGTATCTCATGTACTCAGATATTATTGTATAAGTCCTGGTTGTTATCCTAAGCACAGCATGTATGTGAGATCCCTCATTGTATTTTTATCCGGCTCATGTTTATGCCGGCTGTACTTTATGGTTCGGTCCCTTGTTTACTAGACACACTATTCTTTTGTACTTTGTCTCGGCGGGCATAGGTATGCCTCCCCCGCCGCCTTTAGCACAGGTACCCTCTCATAAAAAGCGACTTGTTGCACCTGCAAGTCTCGTCTCCTCAGGGTCTAGTTCTTCAGCACATTAGTCTACCTTACATTTCTCTCTCTGACTTCCCTTTTGATGTTTGGTGATTGAGTTCTTACAACGTACTTCGGTCATACGATTTTCTCCTAACACTCGCATGCTGGGGGGCAATCTGTTACACCATTTTTTGGTCATCTAACCTATTATCATTAGATGGACCCAAGTACACCATGTAAGACCAATTTTACCCTAAGTAAAATTACTTTCACTATGAAAAATAACTTAATAAAACACATTTATTAGGTTGTTTATGGTCTAAACAGGAAACCCCAAAAGGAAATATTAAACAAGCCTATATTTGTTTGATTTTCCTCAAGGAATAATTAATTAAACAATAATTTAATTATTATTCCTGGTCATGTTTAACCCAAAACAAAGAAATTAATTAGATAAATCTTTATTTGTCTTATTATTTTCTAGGAATAATTATTTAAATCTCATTTAAATAATATTCCTTGTTAAATATGACTAAATCACACATAAATAATTAAATAAATCATTATTTATTTGATTATCTTTCAACCACTTCCTTAAAATGATAAATAAATCATTTATTTATTTATTATTCACAAATAAAGGAATTTGACCCAAGTCAAATACTTTTTCCCTCCAACAAATATAATAAAATATTCCATAAAAGGTGGATCTAGATTTGGTTAACATTATTTTAATCATGCACCAAGATCTAGAATGACCCAATATTTTGTTATAAATAGGAGGATTTTTTCTACCATTCTTCACCTTTTGTTGCCTATTAGATCACTCTGGATCTAAACTCTTGGTCTGACTTTGAGCCATTATCATTGTCATATTTTCCATTATTTGTTGTGTGAGCTCCCTTTGAGTTCTATCTTTGTCTGGGTTTTCTACACCAACAGGAGAGAGAAAGGCTAGATCTGAAGTGCTGAGGACTTCCAAGAACCCATCCCATTGAGGAGAATTGGAAACACCTTATTGTTTTCCTCCCAGGTGCCCTTAATAAAAAAAATTCTTTCAAAAAATATTGTTCTTGTCTTGTCTATTGGACGTATGGAGCAAAACCTTATTTTTACTGCTTAATGTCTCTTTATGCATAGATCTAGTTTTTTGAAACACTTGTCTTGATCAACTAACTACAGATCTGAAGATATTGGCATTCATATTTGATGTTAGGGCTATAAGTTATGCATAGCTAAAGTGGTCTTTTTTCGTACACTTCGACAAAAGATTCATACTAACATGATGTATTGTTCAGTTGATTAATGATTTATTATTTTTGAATTAATTAACTAATTAATTTACTCCACTCTCACTAGTGTATCATTCAGTTAGACTAGATACAACTAGCTCAACTGAGTCTAACTGAATTAAACTAAATACAACTCCATAACTACTTCTTCCAACTGTTTCATAACTCTGCCACTTGAGTTCTAACTGAGTCCTTCATGCATCAGCTCCAGTAAAACCTTGGGAATTGCGTAATTCCCTCAGTCCACTGATGTTGCACATCTGTGTACTGAACTAAATTGCTCCAAGAGAATAAGTTGTTGTTTAGTGTCTGATTATTATTAAGAGATAATAATAATCGACATGCATCTATTTTTAGATCAGCGATCTACAAATAGACTTCGCCCAATATTCTAAAATAATAATTTCATCTATTTTTCCAACTTGACCAACCATCCACAAATAGCATCCTACAACTTCTGAAATATGATCATCATGTCTAAAAATAGACTTGCGCAAAAAATAGCCTGTGGGCCCACTTAGTGAAGGCGACTCTTTTCACTAAGCTCATCATCTTGTTGAATCTCAACACTAGTTTCCTCCTCACTTTCTCCCAAATTCCGAGCCTATTTTCCTTGGCTCGTTTTGGGCCTCTTTCGTTTGAACTCCTCCCAGCTCTTTCCTTGCTAGTTCAAATTATCCAACATAATTACCTTGATGAGATCGTGATTGGTAACACAAGATTTCGGGTGTGCTGTCATTTTGGCTGATGCAGCCATATGATTGATATTTCCTAGCAGGAAATATGGAAGGTTAATTCTATGTTGGTGCCAAAGATGTTTCAACGAGTTAAAATGATATTTAAAAACAATAGTGGACATCCCTTCACAAGTGATATATTTTATCAGATTCAAAGCAACATCCGCCCAAGGTTGGGGAAGTGACAACCTGTCGACCCATCTTCCTTTCTTCTCAAGCTTCTCCTCTCCTTCAAGGAAATCCTCTTTTAGAGAAGGATCATTGACCTTTATGTTGAACCACCTTCTACCTTCGGCCAGCAGTGATGTTACTCGGGAAACAACCTCCTCTATTACTTCAATTTGCAAGCCCATGACTTTGGTCCGATATTTGTTTAGGTTTCTGGGAAATTCCATCACAATTGATTCATCTGAGCCTTTCAACTTCTAAAAATACTCGAGCCACCTGGAATCTCTTAATATCTGATACGCCTCCAAGAAATTCTTGAATGCCTCAATAGAATCTGGTTCATACCTCACCATAGATCCCCCCATATTGTGTTGTTATCCCTCTGATTACTTCCTTTAGTTTAGTTAGCTAGGGTATCAATGCACTACTCGTTGTATTACAGCAACCTACTCTGTAATATTCAGGTTGAGAATTTTCGAGAAAGGGTGCAAGAACTTCCAGCTGAGGGAGATGATGGAATGTCAGGATGGTCGAGGGTTTTAAATTAATGGTTCGTACCTGTTAGTCATCAGTAATTTTTTGTTATTTTGTAGATGACTAAATACTTATCCTAGATTTCTAAAAACAAAATTCATGATATTTTGAGTTTTAGAAATCTCACTGCCTTCATTATCCTTAGAGAATATTTTTCACTATCCTACCCTTTTGCCATTTCATGATCACCTTGTAACTTTTACAGACTCCAAATGGCTTGTGCCTCTCATTTCCATCCTTTTTCCTACCCATAATCTCATTACTCCGCTCGTCCCTTCCCTATGACTCCATTTTCCATCTAGGGTTTTCCTATAAGCCTAACTCATTCCCATGATTCCCCAAAATTCCTCAAGCATTGATGGTCTCAAAACTATCTCTGTAGGCTCTTTATATAAATCAAGTACATTGGATTTTGAATCTTCATTACACCACTTGATCAATACTCTATTTTTCACTTAAATATTCCAAGCCAATTTTCATTCAAAGAGATGTCAAAGAACCACCCACTAAGTCAATTAGGGTTTCATGTGTTCCAAGGTCATCATTTCCAAAGAAGACTATCATTCAGTTTTAGAGTCTGCATATGAGGTAATGGACAAGCTTAAAACTTTTTCAGAAGTGTTAAAAGGTCATATCAGCAAGCATAAAGTCATACCAACTCATAAACCTCATGCCTCCATCATTTTCCAAGAATTATTTCCAAAGGACAAATCATTTGCCACACCTAGGGCCACTTTTTCTTAAAACTATGTTTCTGACCAAACAGAGATGAATTTGGAAAAAGTGACAGATTTTTTTTCCATCATAGGTCCAATAAGAAAAACCTCCTTTAGTTTTTACACAGGTATCATGGTTTCGAAGCAATGTCAAAAATACAGGTGTCACGGGAGAATTTTTTCACTTCTAGAGTGACCTTGGTAAAATCAGTTTTTCTCATAGCTGGATTGTCCAAATGAATTTCTTGATGGATCAAACGACAACTATACTAGAAGAGCTTTCCAATGAGATATTATGAGCTCAATTCTGAGTTAAGGAAGGCCTCCAAAAGTTGTCCGCACCAGCACTCTACATTTCTGCACCATCATGCAGCACTTTTTTACCAGTCTTGGGAGAATCAACTTTTGACATGTCAAATCAACTCCAATCAGGAAAAAAATGATATATTTGGAAATTAGATAGTTTAATATTTCCAACAGTCCATCACAGCAAAAATTCTGACATCGGGAATGTCACCAAAACTTGGCTATAAGTGGACCCATTTTCTACCTTTCTTGGCGCTATGCTCAGAGAAGTTTGGGGAATTTGACTTTTTGGATAGGTTACAGGAGCTCAATAAGAAAACCAAAGAAATTTTCGGAAAGTAGACTCAACAGGATTTCCAACAGGCCATCGCGGAGCAAAATATGACATCAGGAAGGTCACCAAAACTTAGCTACAACAGGACCTATTTTCTGCCTAGGGTGGCGCTACACTTATAGACATCACTGTGTGTTTTCGGCCAAAAGTCAACAAAACACACTCATCTATTGCAAAATAATATTTTTATTTTTTTTTAGGAAAATCACTCTAGAATTAGGTGCTAGAAGTTATTTTGGAATTTATTTCATGGGATATTATGTGTCTTGGGCCTTGCATGGTCTTCAAGCACATAAATGACAATTATGATGTATTTAGGGTTTCTAGAAACCTCTTATGGTTTCCACCTCCTCACTTGCTAGATAAATAGATAAAGGAGGTCCTATGTATTTTTTTTCCATTTGATGACTCTTTGGAGCAATACATAGTCTTTTGGAGGTTGAAGATGTTGGGGTTCCCATGTTTTGGCCAAATTGGCAAGACCAAAAGATGAGACAACATCAAACCACTTTTATACCTCAGGATCTAGCCCTCCTGGGTCCGGAGAGGGATCTCTCTATGATATGTCAAAGTTATATGACTTTAAAGCTCGGTGTTAAGATGTTAGGCTAGTTATAAGGCTCAGAGTTTGTTTTTTTAATTTGTTTTGATTTGGTTTTTGGGAATCGGGAATGAAGGATTCAATATAAGACAAGGCAAGGAAAAGAAGTTTTTAGGAAAAGGTAGATGACTCAGAGAACATCAAGGCCATTGAGCAATGGAGTCAGGAAAGGGTTTACTTGATGTTCAATGTGCAAGATTTCAGTTGGGCTAGTCATCTAAAGCATTGGATCCTAAAATGATTGTGTGGCATGGAACATTAAGGATTGAAAATGAAGAGAGGAAAACCATCCAATTATGTCTATAGATCAGGTCAGAGGTCATTTAACTCCAGAACTGCTTGGACATACTCTTAGGCAACTCTCAAAGAAAGGCAAGGGACAAACTGAGGGAACTTGGAAAGGTTTAATTGAAATGGAAAGATCCTAGTGAAGCGGAGATAGAGTTCTAAACCTCCCAGTGTTCTCAACTCATTTAATTAAATCTAAACAAGAACATCTAAAAACAGACTCCATTAATCCAAACATCAGCTAGCAATATATCAGACCACTACACTGGTTAGATTAATTGAAATCAATCCTTAGATAACACATTTAGTAGAAAACATTAAGGCGATGAGAGCAGAAACATAGGGTGCCTAACAAGGGCAAATCCTATGCCAGATTTCTTATGCAAGCCAGAAGAACTGAAATGGAATGAAATAAAACACAGAGATATAAAAACATCACCAGCTGCTTTAGATCAGGATCCCAAGAAATGTGCTTGTCATGTTACAAACAACACCAGTCAAGTACAACATTGCCCACAGCTTGAAAATTCCGTTTTAACTCTGAGCATTAATCTCTGGCACCTTTGGAGGAAAAAATGGTCTTCGTCAGGCTTCATTTACTTGCAGGTATGTCTCTGCTGCATTTCCATTTTGTTGTACTTAGTAGTACCTCTGGTGCATAAAAAACAGGTAAATAAATGGCTGGATGGCCTACCATCCTTGTGAAATAAATGCTCTGTTAGTTTGGACTATGGTCTGGGCGGAAATCTCCTCTGGAGCACGATATGAAATAAAAACGGTATGGGCAACCCATCCTTTCCTGGGAAAACATTCTGCTGATGCAGAGAAACCTGTCATATATTAATTTCCACTCCTCTGTCAGTGAAAACCTTACCGCTGCATCCATACTGTGTAATTATGGCGGAGTTTCAACTCTTGTACTCTGCAGAAACTCACAACTGCGTGAAGAAAATTAATGCAATGGGAGGCTGGTGGAGCAGAGGGCGGAAGAAATGATAGCGTGGCGGTGGTGGAATGGTGGTTTTACACAAAATAGTGATGAAAATGAAATGAAATGGTGGAAATTATGAACAATAGGGTTTCAGTGGTAGAATGCAGCGCAGACCGTCAGATCATGGTCCGGGAAAAAATATCAACGGCGAAGGTCAATCGGAGGGACGGCCTTATGAAATAGACTAGGACATATGTGAAACTTTAACTCTAATGCAAATGTGAAACTCTGGTTAAAACCCAAAATGCACAGGAAATGGGCAAAAATGCAATGAAACTCGTGGACATGAACGTATGAGTGGGACCCAGCGTGGCGGAGGGCGATCAGATCTAAGTCGTCGGATCGGACGGTCAGGATTACTTCGGAGCATCGCAATCGGGAAGGGGCAGGGGGACACATAACAGAACCTCCGATTGCGATTAAGAAGGACAAGCGATATCCGTTGGATCAACAAGGGAATCAACGGTGGAGATCGAATCGGGACAATCGCAATCGGGGGAACCAAGAAATGCCTCATTACAACATTGCGATTGCGATTGGGCGAGAGGAGCGATGACCGTCAAATGGTGGTTCTAAATGGATGGTCGAGATCAAATTGGGGTAATCGCAATCGGGGGGGAACAGGGTGACACATATTACAACTTCTGATTACGATTAGGCGGGGGCAGCGATGACCGTCAGATCATGGACCAAACAGACGAATGGGATTTAATCGGGAGATGGCGGGATCGGGGATCGGAAGACAGGGCTTGCGATTGATCGGAGGGGACAGCAATCGGGGGAAGTTGCGATCAATCGCATCGCAAGTATTTGAGATGGACCGATCAGGGGACAAAAAACAAGTCTTGCGATTGCGAGGATTGCGATATTGCGCGGGTCGTCCGATCACGATGACAGATCAACGGTCGAAAACAAGTCGCGGGACTTAACGTATTAAACCAATCGCATCGGGATTTTCTGATATAACAAAGGATTGCACCCACCCGAATCTCCGATTGCGATTGGCGCTTTAAGACTGAAGTGCTTGGTCTTAGCGCTGGGGCGTGTGGGGGAAGTGGTTGGGGCTGATGGGAAAAGGGGCTAAGCCCTATTATAAGGTCGGAAAGTGGGTTTTTAACACATTTTAATGAATTTTGAAGGTTAGAGAGGGTAAAGATAGGGAATAAAATGGGAAATTTAGCCAAACAAAGGGCAAAGGTAGGATTCAATGAGGATTTTGGGGAAATTTAGGATTTAGTGGGAAAAAGAGGGGGTAGAAGGGGATTTTGAAGAGGGGAAGAAAAAAGGGAAAAAAAGAGAATTTTGCAGAGGAACAAGGGACAGAAAATGGCCTTTGAGCACAATTCTTATCATTCAGCAGGGCTCATGGACAACAGATTAGCTGAGGGAAACAGTCAAAGGCAGGGAATTTAACAAGACTTCAAGGATGATGTGTTTTCAAGGGAAATGCATTCCTTGAAGGCTTATGAAACAATCTAGCCCCTTGCTTTCTTGTCAAGGGATTCATAAGGGGCTAACATAAGAGAAATTAGTGTTGTGGAGCTTGTGAATGGCTTTTTTTGCTTGTTAATAGAGGAGGCTTGCTTGCAGGATCCCTAGTCTTTTGGAGGTTGAAGAGAAATTGGTGTTGTCGAGCTTGTGAATGGCTTTTTTTTCTTGTTAATGGAGGAGGCTTGCTTGCAGGATCCCTGAGCTTGGTTAATGGTGAAGTGCTTCTATTTCAGTTATTGTTTTCTAATGTTTCATTATGTTTCCATATTTCTATGTTTCAATATAACAAAGGATTTAGACTAAGAAATGTTCTTCAAAGGCACCTTAGCTCTGTTTGTTCTTCATTGCCTCTATGTTTTCTTCTGCTATGACATTTTAGAGAATTCTCAATTGCTCTCTAGACCCCCTAAGCTTGTTTATTTCATGATTGTTTTAATATAGTAGGTATCAAAGATGATTTATGGCTAGCCCTGCTTGTTTTATGTCACTAAAAATTGTTCTTGAAGTCTCTCTCCAAAGTACCATTAATTAGGTATGCCAAAGAGGCTATGTTTCGATCATACCCTTTGTCCATACTTGAAAATTTGTTTTGGATATCTTCATAACTTTGATCAATGATGTTTAGGCGTTCCCTCTTCTTTGATTAAAGTTATATGTGTATCTTGAATGTTTTCTAACCTTGAAGGTGAAATCACTAGAAGTTAAATGTGTTTCTCGCCTTCTATATTTCATTGGAATGTTTGTCTTGAATGCTTATTTGCTTCAGTTGAATCAAAAAGTTACTGGTTTGCCCTGTCTATTGATTGCTTCTTTATGCTTATGTATTTAAGTCCCTTCTTGTTAAAAGGTACATGATAAAGAACTCTTGATTAACCTTTGCTCTACCTTTGTTCCCAAACTTGATGTCCATCTCATTTCCCATAAACCTTGAAAATCCATTGACCAATGCTAGATTTTCCCTATGATGCTCCTTGATCCATTGTTGAACTTTCCATGACTTTTATATACTCCATAGCCCAATGACTGGAAGGTTTCCTCATTCTATCCATTCTACTTGATCATCTTACCCAACCAAAACCAACAAACAAACCCAACGCTTAACAACTAGCCTAAAATCAAAACCCTAGAAGCAAACAAGTTCACATCCTTTGCATACAATAGAGAGAGCCCTCTCTAAGTCCAGAAAGGCTAGGTCCTAGGACTCCAAATACTGGTCTGATGTTACCCTATGCATTTGGTCTACCAATCTGCTAAATCACGGGAACCTAACATAATGGCGATCTCGGTGGGACCTTCCGAGTTAGTGACAAACTAAGTATTCCTTAGATCTAATAAAACCTGCAAACATCCTTAGATTGGCATTCATTTGTTGATGGTGGACAACAAGTACATCCTTAACACATTAAGCATCTTCCACCTGGCGACTCCATTGGTCTTCAGTAGCCCTGTTGACCCCACTAGTTCTCATAGACTTCCTTGGGAATGCATTGAGAAATCCCAATCATGCTGATGGTGGACAACAAAGTTGAAACCTTCCACCTGATGACTCCATAACTCTCAATATACCTGATGAATTCACTAGTAAAGAACTCTAGACTGGTTGAAAATATGTAGTGACCTCTTTCTGATTTACAAACATGGATCCAAGAATACAACGAAGATATGCCCCAATGAGTAGAGATCACATCCCAGGATTCCCACACAAATTTCCTTAGATAAATTGGGACAAAAACCTGCCTACCTTTCAAGATGAAAAGTCTGATAACCCTTTGTTACACCTCATTAAGTTTCATATCCACGTATGGGGGTTAAAATTTGAATGGCATGAGGACTGCCTTATGAAGATGTTCATGCTAACATTATAATGGAAGTCAAGGGAATGGTATGAGAGTTTAAAACCTGGTAGCTTGTTTTCCTTAAAGGATATCCGCAAGGCATTTTATGAGCATTATAAACAAAATTCCCCATCTTTATCATTAGCTAAAAATTGTTGTGATGAATCTCAGGATATCATACAGTACCTTATAGATAGTGATGAATATTTAGGAAATTTTCATCCTAAATATCTCTTAGCAGCAATCCATGATTTTCATTCTCAAGATAACTATCATGAAAGCCTAAAGGAGTTAGTTGAGGAAGAAACCAATCAAGAAATAGAATAAAACCCACAGGATCTCTCTAAAGACACAAGTGATGATTCACCATCTCTTCTAAGTGAGGCTCAAGAAAACATTCAGCGTCAAAATCAGCCTTCACAAGAGAAAGACAATTGTTGTACTTATATCCAAAGAAAGAGAAAAATGCCTCCTCTTTTGACTGAAGAGGAAATAGATTAGATTATAAGCATGCAACTAGCCTCTAAACCTTCATGTGAACAAAACATTTCTATGTATTTTCCTGCTAATCCAATATGTTTGATTGGTGACATTACTTACGTTGATAATTCTCCAAATTTTGATCAGTCTGATGATGATGATGTTCTCCAAACAGAAGCTAATCTTGCAGAGCAATCAGCAGTTGATTTGTGGGATGAAGTTCAATGCAATCAGCTTGAAAATAGTAATTAGCCAATACAAGTCACCTATGACACTGATGAGGAAAGTCTGGAAAGTTTGGAATCTTTCAGTTTGGATGTTGAGGTTGAGAGGATAATGAACTTCTTAAGCAAGTTTTCAATGAGAAGCATTTTCCTGAAATGGTTGAGGAAATCATTTGGGACATGGAATCCTCCTTAACTCTAGATTTGCAGCCACCAAGTTCCATTGAATTACAAATTGCAGATGAAGGCTTGGAAAGTTATGAACACATAAGAGCTACTGCAACTCCTTTTCAAGAAGATTTGTTGCCAAAAAATATTCATGCTCATCAATATGATGGCCTCCCCACAGAATTCAGCCCACTCAATCAAAACATATCAAGTGTGCTAGAGGAAAACATTGCAATCTATGATGAGTCTACCAGTTCATATGATCATGAAGAAGAGGAAGGGTTTCTTCCCCAAAAAATTCCTAAGCTCAGCCAAGTGGAGGAAGAAGTAGTCCTGGATCATGCTTATTTTTCAAATCTTCACATTCAGGTATTGTTTCAATATCCCTTTGCTGATTTTTTAGAGACATTTGAAGAGGGAATAAAACATGTCAAGAGTAGTTTGATGTAGAATTTCAAGAACATGTTAGGCTCCACTGTTCAAACACTAGTAAGGTGGGAGTGGCCTTTTGATTTTTTCACCACACTCAAAGAACTAAAACAAAATCACTCATGGGATCACCTACTTGACTGGTTATATTGGAAAAGGGAGTTCACCAAATGAATGTATATATTGTATAAGTTAGATTAGGATAGATAGACAAGAAAATAAGCTCAGCACTATGAGCATCTTTCTAGCTTTTAGTTTTAGAATGCTGATCCAAAATGAAAAAACAAAAACAAAGAAAAGATGAAAAAGAGGGCATATTTGAAAAAGAGGTACAGCCCCATACCCAAAAAATAGTACTGCTGAAAGTGTGCAAGCCTAAATGCCACTACTTGTTCAAAAGGAGTATTGTTCAGTCATCTAGCCTAATCATGGTTGAACATGTTTTCAATTTATTGATGATAGGTTAGTGAAAGAGAACTTGTCAAAACAACTAAACTTGACTTGTCAGTAGGAATAGATTAGGAAGAGAAGATACTGGTTCTCCATGCTCAAATATGAACCAAAGAGAAAGATGAGGAAGCTTGACAAATGATCAATCACAGCCCTCATGATTTCTAGTTTTTTTTGTACAAAAATAATGTTTGTGTGCAGCTTGTTCCAATGCCACAGCCCATGGTGAATCAGATTGCTTAATCCTCGTTCAAACCATTTTTTCAATTTCATGTCAATAGCTTAGAGAATGAAGTCTGTCATACAACTTAATCTTGACAGTCAGTTAGTCTAGGTAGAGAATAAAAAGAGTTCACTAGCATAATCTGAACTCTTAGAAGTAATAAAGGTAGAAGTAGATATTTTTTTTTTCTTTCAAAATAAAATAATGTCAAGGGTTTTCCAGTTCAAGTGCACCCAAGGAAGAAAAAATGTTAGGCAAGTAGGATGGGTAGGTAGAGATGAAGTTGAATTAATCATTTTTTCCAGATTCTTGAGATCATAACTTCAAAAGAAACATTAGCAAATGAAAGAAGAAAAATATGCCCAATGGATGAGGCACTCGTCTTCATAAACCCAGATGTCTGAAGTTTTGGACACCTCCTAAAAAGGAGCTCCCCTCCCCAAGTGGAGCCACTATTAGTCATCAGTAATTTTTTTCTATTTTGTAGATGACTAAATAATTATCCTAGATTTCTAAAAACTAAATTCATGAATATTGTGAGTTTTAGAAATCTCACTGCCTTCATTATCCTTAGAGAATATTTTTCACTATCCTACCCTTTTTCCATTTCATGATCACCTTGTAACTCCTACAGAATCCACATGACTTGTGCCTCTCATTTCCATCCTTTTTCCTACCCATAATCTCATTACTCTGCTCGTCCCTTTCCTATGACTCCATTGTCCATCTAGGATTTTCCTATAAGCCTAACTCATTCCCATGATTCCCCAAAATTCCTCAAGCATTGATGGTCTCAAAACTATCTCTGTAGGCTCTTTAGATAAATCAAGTACATTGGATTTTGAATCTTCATTACACCACTTGCTCAATGCTCTATTTTTCACTTAAAAATTCCAAGCCAATTTTCAGTCAAAGAGAGGTCAAAGAACCCCCCACTAGGTCAATTAGGGTTTCATGTGTTCCAAGGTCGTCATTTCCAAAGAAGACTATCATTCAGTTTTAGAGTCTGCATATGAGGTAATGGACAAGCTTGAAACTTTTGCAGAAGTGTTAAAAGGTCATATCATCAAGCATAAATCCATACCAACTCATAAACCTCATGCCTCCATCATTTTCCAAGAATTCTTTCCAAAGGACAAATCATTTGCCACACGTGGGGCCAGTTTTTCTTAAAACTATGTTTTTGACAAAACAAAGATGAATTTGGAAAAATTGAGAGATTTTTTTGTTCATAATCAGTCAAAGAAAAAAAAAATCCTTCAGTTTTTACACAGGTATCATGGTTTGGGAGCAATGTCAAAAATACAGGTGTCACAGGATAATTTATGCACTTCTGGAGTGACCTTGGGAAAATCAATTTTTCTCATCACTACATTGTCCAAATGACTTGCTTGATGGATCAAACGACAACAATATTGGAATATATTTCCAATGAGCTATCATGAGCTCAATTTGGAGTTAAGGAAGGCCTCCAAAAGTTGTCTGCACCAGCTCTCTGCATTGCTACACCATCATTCAGAACATTTTGACCAGTCTTGGGAGAATCAACTTTTGAAAGGGAAAATCAACTCCAATCAAGAAAAAACCAGAATATTTGGAAATTAGACAAGTTAATATTTCCAACGGGCCATCATGGAGAAAATTTCAACATCGGGAAGGTCACCAAAACTTGGCTTCAAGTGGACCCATTTTCTGCTTGTTTTGCAACTGTGCTCAGAGCTGTTTGTAGAATTTGGATTTTTGGACAGGTTACAGGAGCTCAATAAGAAAAAAAAAAGATATATTTGGAAATTAGACTCATCTATATTTCCAACGGGCCATCACGGAGCAAAATCTGACATCAGGAAGGTCACCAAAACTTGGTTGTAAGTGGACCCATTTTTTGCCTGTCTTGGCGCTGTGCTCATAGCAGTTCGGGAATTTGACTTTTTGGACAGGTTATAGGAGCTCAATCAGAAAAACAAAGGTATATTTAGAAATTAGACTCAACGGGATTTCCAACAGGCCATCACAGAGCAAACTCCAACATTTAAAAAGGCCACCAAAATTTAGTTGCAACAAGACCTATTTTTTGCCTAGGGTGGCACTACGCTTATAGACAGCACTGTGTGTTTTTGGCCAAAAATCAACAAAACACACTCATTTATTGCAAAATGATATTTTTATGTTTTTTGAGGAAAATCACTCTATAATTAGGTGCTAGTAGTTATTTTGGCATTTATTTCATGGGATATTATGTGTCTTGGGCCTTGCATGGTCTTCAAGCACATAAATGACATTTATGATGTATTTAGGGTTTCTAGAAACCTCTTATGGTTTCCACCTACTCACTTGCTATATAAATAGAGCAAGGAGGTCCTATGCATTGTGTTTGAATTTGATGACTCTTTTGAGCAATACATATTATTTTGGAGGTTGAGAGAAATTGGTGTTGTGGAGCTTGTGAATGACTTGTTTTGCTTGTTAATGGAGGAGGCTTGCTTGCAGGATCCCTGAGCTTGGTTAATGGTGAAGTGCTTCTATTTCAGTTATTGTTTTCTCATGTTTCATTATGTTTCCATATTTCTATGTTGCAATAGAATAAAGGATTTAGACTAAGAAATGTTCTTCAAAGGCACCTTAGCTCTGTTTGTTCTTCATTGCCTCTATGTTTTCTTCTACTAGGACATTTTAGAGAATTCTTAATTGCTCTCTAGACCCCCTAAGCTTGTCTGTTTCATGAATGGTTTAATACAGTAGGTATCAAAGATGATTTATGGCTAGCCCTACTTTTTTGATGTCACTAAACATTGTTCTTGAGGTCTCTCTCCAAAGTACCATTAATTAGGTCTGCCAAAGAGGCTATGTTTCGATCATACCCTTTGTCCATGCTTGAAAATTTGTTTTGGAGATATTCATAACTTATATCAATGACGTTTAGGCATTCCCTCTTCTTTTATTAAAGTTATATGTGTATCTTGAATTTTTTCTAACCTTGAAGGTGAAATCACTAGAAGTTAAATGAGTTTCTCGCCTTCTATATTTCATTGGAATGTTTGTCTTGAATGCTTATTTGCTTCAGTTGAATCAAAGAGTTACTAGTTTGACCTGTCTATTGATTGTTTCTTTATGGTTATGTATTTAAGTCCCTTCTTATTAAAAGGTACATGATAAAGGACTCTTGATTTCCCTTTTCCCTACCTTTGTTCCCAAACTTGATGTCCATCTCATTTCCCATAAACCTTGAAAATCCATTGAACAATGCTAGATTTTCCCTGTGATGCTCCCCGATCCATTGTTGAACTTTCCATGACTTTTATAGACTCCATAGCCCAATGACTGGAATATTTCCTCATTCTATCCATTCTACTTGATCATCTTACCCAACCAAAACCAACAAACAAACCCTACACTTAACAACTAGCCTAAAATCAAAACCCTAGAAGCAAACAAGTTCACATCCTTTGCATACAATACTGAGAGCCCTATCTAAGTCCAGGAAGACTAGGTCTTAGGACTCCAAATATTGGTCTGATGTTACCCTATGCATTTGGTCTACCAATCTTCTAAATCATGAGAACCTAATAGTACCCACACATTCTTCCCATTAATGCCCAATTATGGAGAACTTCGCACTTCAAGTATAAATCCCCTTTTTGACAAGATCGGGTCATGATTGGATGATATGGTATTAAATTTGGTAATCGTGGGATTAATGGCAGCTTTTAAGGCTAACGTATTGGTCAGGATTATGACAAGATTCATCCCCCCCCAAATTTAATGGTGATGGCAGTCCACGGCTGTCAAAAGGATTGTCATTAATTTTCCATAATAATCAATTATTAGAGGATGATAATGTTACCCTTTTGGTGATGTACCTAAAAAGACATGGAGGAAGATATTGATGTGATGGCATGATTGCTCTAGCAATCATGGCGGTCACCTTCAATCTATCTTAATAATTGATGCATGTCAGGACGGCGGCCAAACTTCAAAAACATTGTTGACAGCTTCTGGTTGTTACATATGTAATAGCCAATGCGCTATCCTTCATAAAACTTTTATTTTTAAGAAAAATAAAAGATTGAAAACAAATGTGCAACACCATCATGTGAAATATGCAGGAAACAAAGGATGATGTTCTCGAAAGAAAGAAAGAAAAAAAAATGACTATAACAGTCGCCACAAAAGTGGTTTTCAACTGCTACCAGGTTTTCTGATTGCGCCCCGAAAGAGGTTTTCACGATCAGATTCTTATTATCATTTTTTTCTTGAATTATTTATTTTATTATTTTTTTAAACAAGTGTAACAACCACCACAAAAGTGGTTTTCATTTGTTACACTTACTGGAAAATAAAAGTTCATGCAACACATGGGAATGTCCCCCCTGTTGTTGTAACATGAAGATCAGAGTCCGCGATAATGTTAATAAATGAATCCTTCGAAGCGGGTTGATGATATAACCTCAGACGGTGCCCATTAACTAGTAACGGTGTCTTAGCACTATCAATAGTAACCAATTTTACAGTCCCATTGTCAAAGACTGTATCTACTTTGTAAGGACCTAGCCATATGGTGCAGGGCTTGCCTTTGAAATCCTTGAATCTTGAATTGTACAAGAGAGCCTAATCTCCTATCTAAAATTTATTCTTTTTAATGAACCTGTCATGCCATCTAGCTCTTTGATGTTGAATGATCTCTGTTTGTTGAATGGCATCCAGTTTTTCCTCCCGCAACTCATTGAGTTCATTCAACCTTTGTCTTTGTGTTTTGTTCAAATCCAGATTTACCTATAATGTTGTTCTCAGTGTTTTTATTTCAAACTCTATGGGGAATAAAGGATTCTTACCGTGTGGCCAATTCGTAAGGTGGGAAACTCGTAGTATTCCTCCATGTTGTTCTGTAAGCCCACAATACTTCTAGAATATTTTTGGCCCAATTTCTCCAGTGGCTAGCTATTGTCTTTGTCAAAATCCCCTCAATAACTTTGTTGGTACTCTCCACTTGGTTGTTTTCTTGTGAATTATAAGGTGAAGTGATCCTATGATGAATTCCATACTTCTCAACTAGCTTCTGAATCATATGAGATGTGAATTGGGGCCCCCATCTATCACTATCTCTCTGGGTATCCTGAAGCGAACAAAAATATCTTCAAAGAGGAAGTCTAAAATAGTCTGCTTTGTAGCTCTAGGTAGTGCCTTCGCTTCGACCCATTTTGTGATGTAATCTGTACAAACCAATATGTATGACCTATGCTGTGATGAGGGATTAATTGGCCCTATGAAATCCAAGGCCCACTTCACAAATGGTTCTAACACTATTTGAGGTTGTAATAGCATCTCATCTGATTGCACTAGTTGTCCCATCCTTTAGCAGCTACCATACCCTTTCACAAACTTCTTGGCATCCTGGAATATAGTTGGCCAATAGTACCCTGTTTAGAGTACCTTGTACCTCGTCCTCTTGTCTGCGAAGTGCCCCCCACAAGGCTCCTCGTGACAAGCCTTCAAAATATCAATAATATCTTCTTTTCTAACACAACAACAAATCGGAAAGTCTGGTCTAGTGTGATAGAGATTCCCCTCTATCCAGGAGTAAGTGGCACTCTGTTGTATGATCTTTCTATTGTCTCTAAAAGATAAATAGTGCGGGAATTTACCTGCAGCAAGATAGTTTACTATATTTGCATACCATGGCAAGTGAGTAGATATGGCAAAAAGGTACTCATCGAGTAAATAATCCTTATTAGGAGTGCAATTATCACCTATAGTTAACCTAGAAAGAAAATCAGAAAATACATTATCCTTTCCAAGTTTATCTAAAATAGTGATGTCAAATTCCTATAACAGCAATAACCATTGTGTGACTCTACCATTAGTAATTGGCTTATTCATTAAAAATCGAATGGCAAAGTGGTTAGCATGTACAAATACTTGATACCCAGTAATATAATGTCGAAACTTATTAATAGCATGTACTACTGCTAGGAATTCTTTCTCAGCCACTGTGTAATTGAGCTCAGCTGGGGTTAAGTTCTTGCTGATATAATAAATAGTGTAAGGCTTATTTTCTTCTAGCTATCCCAAAATATCACCTACAACCATGTCGGATGCATCTGTAGAAATATGGAATGGTAGATTCTAATTTGGTCCATGCAAAACAGGTTTTGTTGTTACATAGTTCTTCAGCTTCAAAAATGCTTGCTCACACTTCCCTCTCCACAAAAATTCCACATCTTTCATGAGTAAAGAAAACAAAGGAGATTCACTTTGAAAAAAATTCTATGAATCTCCTATAGTGCCCTGCGTGTCCTAGAAATCTACATACCTCTTTTTCAGTTCTGTGAGTTGGAATTCTTGAGATTACCTCAATTTTTGCAGGGTCTACCTTGATTCCATCTTCCGAGATGAAATGTCCCAGCACGATCCCCTCGGTCATCATCATGTGGCATTTTTAGGTGCTCAAAGAAACATTAGTTTGTACACAGCGTTCCAACACCTTTTCCAAATTGACTAATGTTGTTTCAAAAGCATCACCGTAAGGAGTAAAATCATCCATGAAGATTTCAAGGCAGACATTCAACAGATCCGAAAGATACCTAATATTTCCCTCTGAAAGGTTGTTGGCACATTAGATAGGCCAAAAGGAAGGACTCTATATGAAAAACTAGTATCCCATGGGAAAGTAAAGGTTTTCTTCTCCTGAACTTTCGAGGCAATCTGTATTTGCCTATAGCCACTAAACCCATTCAGGAATGAAAAAAAAAATTCCCAGAAAGAGTATCCAGGACCTGGTCTATAAATGGTAAAGTAAATTGATCCTTCTGGGTGGCCTTATTAAGTTTTCTATAATCTACACAGACTCTCCACTTGACGTTCCTTTTTGGAACAATGACAAGCGGAGACACCCACTGACTGTCAGAGATAGGATAGATAAAATTGGCATTAAGAAGTTTCTGTAATTCCTCTTTCACTACCTCCTTAAGTGCGGGATTTATTTGGCGTTGTGGTTGTCTAAACGGTTTGCAGCCATATTTAAGGTAAATGTGGTAAGTGCACAGGCTGGGATGGATTCCTTTCATGTCAGTGTAGTCCCATGAAAATTCCTTTTTATACTTTTGTTACAGTTGTATCGACAATCTATTATGTTCAACAGTCAAGTTAGGATTAATGTTTAAGTATTTTCCTGAATCAATTTCAACCAAACTGCTGCTAGTATGCGAAGTGGTTCTCATGTGTTCAATATCTACATCTTCTACCTCATCTTCTTCCCGTGCATCTCTAGCATGAGCAATGGAGAGTGAATTGCTAATAAATCCATTAATGATGTCATCCTCTGTTTCATCTTTAAAATATTGTGCTTTTCCAAGTGTGAGGAGAGGTAGGGAAAAATCAGATTGAGTTTCAAACTTGTCCCACTAGGGACTATTCAATTCCATATGGGGTTTCTTTGGGGGGTAAAGGTTAAGGTTCTTGGTGGCTTGCCCATCTGATATCATCATAGATCCAGATCTACACCTGATAAATGTGTCTGTGGTGGCTAGCCATGGTCTCCCCAAAATCAAAGGATGCCCCCCCAGGTTGGATTTGGTTTGCAAAATGAGAAAATCAGTCGGATATCTCCAAGAAGCTACATTAATCACCACATATTCTAACACCCCTTTGGGTTTAACATGGGACCTGTCTGCTAATTCAAGCATTGTGGGTGTAGGTCTAAGCCTGTCACTAGAAAATTTGGCGGAAATTTCGACGGCCAATTCGTCGCTATTCCGACACATAGTCGTCACAAGAGTGACAGTTCGAGGGTGGGAAAAACATGGTTTACCATACCATCGCAGTTCCGACGCAATTAAAAAGTGTCGCACTATCGACACTTTTTCCGTCGCTTCCAAACAAGCGTCACTCTTCTGACGTTTCCCAATCCGTCGCACTTCCGACCTTTGTAAGATGTCGCACTTCCGATGAAATGTGGTCCAACGTTTTGAACGTCGCTCTTCCGACGTCTGTAAACTGTCACAATCACGACGAAATGTGGTCCGACGTTTTGAACGTCTCTCTTCCGACGTTTGTAAACTGTCGCAATTCCGACGCAATGTGGTCTGACGTTTTGGACGTCGCTCTTCCGACGGTTGTAAACTGTCACAATTCCGACGAAATGTGGTTCGATGTTTTGGACATCGCGCTTCTGACGTTTGCAAACTTTCATAATTCTGACGAAATGTGGTCCGACGTTTTGAACGTCACTCGTCCGACGTTTTTATACTGTCGCTCTTCCGACGTTTCTAATCTGTTGCAATTCCGACGCTTACAAGGCGTCAGTATAGCGACGACAGGTTCAATTTATTAAAAAAAATAAAAAAAAATAAAAATGAAACTTTAAAAGAGGAAAAACGATGTTTTGAATATATTATATGAAGTAAAACAGTCCATGAAGTCATTACATTTTCACATCTGAAGATTGGCACCCAAATATCCATCCAGAAAAGTCGAAGTCCCACCCCAGACAATGATAGAAAAATACCCCATGTCACATACAGGGACATGATATAAAACCCAGTAACGGTCCACATGGAGATTATCGACAATCTGAGAAAGCATCCAAATATGCCCGAGGCATCTATAAGAAAGTTAAATAGCAGTATGTAGAATAGTAAAGCAACAGATAGAGTACCGACGTCCATTGTTCCAAATACAAATTAAAGTACCCAAAATCCTTGAACATAGAAAAATGCTAATCATGTGAGGAGTGTGATATGTCCCAAATATAAAAAGACCATGAGACAATATCAATAAACCAGCAACATAGACCAGCATCGCTAGTTTTGAAGGCAGAGTGATAAACATTAATCATTTTTTTTTCACAAGAGAAAAAACGTTGTTTTGAATATATTATATGAAGTAAAAGAGTCCATGAAGTCATTACATTTTCACATCTGAAGATTGGAACCCAAATATCCATCCAGAAAAGTGGAAGTCCCACCCCAGACAGTGATAGAAAAATACCCCATGTCACATACAGGGACTTGATATAAAACCCAGTAACGGTCCACATGGAGATTATCAACAATATGAGAAAGCATCCAAATATGCCCGAGGAATCTATAAGAAAGTGAAATAGCAGTATGTAGAATAGTAAAGCAATAGATAGAGTACCGACGTCCATTGTTCCAAATACGAATTAAAGTACCCAAAATCCTTGAACAGAGAAAAACGCTAATCATGTGAGGAGTGTGATATGTCCAAAATATAAAAAGACCATCAGACCATATCAATAAACCAGCAACATAGACCAGCATCGCTAGTTTTGAAGGCGGAGTGATAAACATTAATCATTTTTTTTTCACAAGAGAAAAAACGTTGTTTTGAATATATTATATGAAGTAAAACAGTCCATGAAGTCGTTACATTTTCACATCTGAAGATTGGAACCCAAATATCCATCCAGAAAA
Source organism: Pinus albicaulis (assembly GCA_034641835.2). Lineage (NCBI taxonomy): Eukaryota > Viridiplantae > Streptophyta > Pinopsida > Pinales > Pinaceae > Pinus > Pinus albicaulis. The sequence continues at coordinate 270,097,448 of CM076573.1, forward strand.
GTGGAAGTCCCACCCCAGACAGTGATAGAAAAATACCCCATGTCACATACGGGGACTTGATATAAAACCCAGTAACGGTCCACATGGAGATTATCGACAATCTGAGAAAGCATCCAAATATGCCCGAGGCATCTATAAGAAAGTGAAATAGCAGAATGTAGAATAGTAAAGCAACAGATAGAGTACCGACGTCCATTGTTCCAAATACAAATTAAAGTACCCAAAATCCTTGAACAGAGAAAAACGCTAATCATGTGAGGAGTGTGATATGTCCAAAATATAAAAATACCATCATACCATATCAATAAACCGACAACATAGACCAGCATCGCTAGTTTTGAAGGCAGAGTGATAAACATTAATCATTTTTTTTTCACAAGAGAAAAAATGTTGTTTTGAATATATTATATGAAGTAAACCAGTCCATGAAGTCATTACATTTTCACATCTGAAGATTGGAACCCAAATATCCATCCAGAAAAGTGGAAGTCCCACCCCAGACAATGATAGAAAAATACCCCATGTCACATACAGGGTCATGATATAAAACCCAGTAACGATCCACATGGAGATTATCGACAAATCTAAGAAAGCATCCAAATATGCCCGAGGCATCTATAAGAATGGAGTATTTATACAAAAAATCATACAAACTATCTCATAACAAATTGAGATATTATCTAGGATAACTAATAAGTATTTTACAACAATATAGAGACAGATGGTCTCGTAGATAAGAAAAATGATAACTGATGTTGTGTTGTTTCCTTATTTTAAGAATGTGTTGGTGGCAGGCCCTATTAGACCAGCATCGCTAGTTTTGAAGGCAGAGTGATAAACATTAATCATTTTTTTTCACAAGAGAAAAAACGTTGTTTTGAATATATTATATGAAGTAAAACGGTCCATGAAGTCATTACATTTTCACATCTGAAGATTGGAACCCAAATATCCATCCAGAAAAGTGGAAGTCCCACCCCAGACAATGATAGAAAAATACCCCATGTCACATACAGGGACATGATATAAAACCCAGTAACGGTCCACATGGAGATTATCGACAAATCTCAGAAAGCATCCAAATATGCCCGAGGCATCTATAAGAAAGTGAAATAGCAGTATGTAGAATAGTAAAGCAACAGATAGAGTACCGACGTCCATTGTTCCAAATACAAATTAAAGTACCCAAAATCCTTGAACAGATCAAGAAAAACGCTAATCATGTGAGAATTCTAAGTAAAGTTAATCTATTAACATTGGGAATAAAATTACACCGAACTCAAAAACATTGCCTGGCCAGACTCATGGAAAATTTGTCATCAAAAAATCAAAAAAATTAAGAAGACTTCCCTCATACGGGGAAACCAGTGTTGAATGTTTAATTTACAGAATTCAAAAATATTACAAAGGTCCAAGAAAAACAAATTAACCAAACTACTCCTCCGGTGGTTCCTCCACGATTCGGCACCATGGGTGTAGTCTCAGGCGCAGTGGGCATAAGAGGAGACGGAGAAGCAGAATTCCAAGAAAGAGAGGAAGACAGACAGAGACAGAACCGAGAGAAATGTAGATATGCAGCAAGGTCTAGGCAGCAGTTCAGCTGGCCACTTCTCCTTATCATCACAGTTAGCAGGCAGTGTAATCCAGCAACCGGCTCGTCTGAAAAACCATAGCGAAACGCCATTTTGTCGACCCGACTGCAATGCAATCAAAAGACGCCCGTCATAATTAATCTCTGATCATTAATAATGAGAGCCGAAGGCCGGATCATATTGGAGCATGCGAAATCGCTCACAGGAGTGGAGGTCCGATCTTGAACAGTGTTAAAACTTAATTAATGCGAATTTGATGTGAAAACTTAATTGAACAGCGTTAAATGTTAATGTGATTGATATGAAATCACCACATCCATGTCCCATCGCCTTAAACGCCATCGAATGCACTCGCAGCTGGGAGCAGGGAAAGTTTTGATTGAGGACACGTGGCATAAATTGATTGGAGCGGGTCTTTGTTTGGGCCACTTGCGCAGTGGAAATCCGGACTCGAAAAATATTAGGGCGAATTTGATAAGAAATTTGCGTCACAACTCTCCCTCCGTACGCCAGCCCAACTTCGGACCCGAAAAATATTAGGGCGGAATTCATTTGGTTTTCGCGTCACAAAATTTGCCGATGTCAGCAGGCTATTTTGGAACGCGAATTTGGTTTGAATTATGGTTTATCGCCGTTTGAAGTCCAGCGGGCTCGACTTAAGAACAATTTTGTTTGATCCCATATTATAAAATTTGTGTTGGTTTTCTTTGATAATACACATATTTATAATAAATCATGGGAATACCACACTAAACATGTGGAAAATTTATATAAATAATTATTGAGAACAATCATTTTTATGTAAAAATATCCAAATGTGCTTTTGGGAAATAATAATTCGAGTATTTGGTTCATATTGTTTTAAAGGAAGGAGTGAAGTTGGAGCCTCAAAAGATGCAAGCTATTACAAAATGACCTATTCCTAAGAAAATCAAGGTTCTTAGAAATTTTTTTAGACTTACATGATATTATTGATCATTTGTTAAGAATTATGCATGCATTTCAAGTCCACTCACATATCTCTTGAAGAAAATATCATTTATATGGAATGATGAGGCTACTTTGGCATTCTCTCTTTCAATGGATGCCATGTCTTCTACACCAACATTGGTTGCACCTACTTTTGGTAAAACATTCATAGTAGAGTGTGAGGCACTAGGACAAGGAATTTACGTAACATTAACACAATAAGGGATATCATTGGCTTTTAAAAGCAATGAATTCAAAGAAAATATTTGGTAAGGAATTCAAAGAAAATATTTGGTGAAATCTATGTATGAAAAATAAATGGAAGCAATATTACATGCAATAAAAAATGGGGATAGTATATCATTGGGAGGCACTTTAAAGTCAAGATATACCATGATAGCATAAAGTATTTTTTGAAGCTATGGATTTCATTGGAAGATTAACAAAAATGAGGAGAAAAAAATGCAAAGTTTTAATTTTGAGATAATCTGCAAAAAGGGTAAGGAAAATTTAGTACATGATGCTCTTTCTAAAATAAAAGAGGCCTCAAATTTATATCCAATTACATTTTCTATTCCTAGGTGGCTAGAAGAAGCTTGCCATGATGGAAAAATGACAATAGTACTAAACAAAAACTAAAATTTATAAAGGATGGGATGAACTCTATGGAGCATTGGGAGTGAAAGAGAGATATACTTTGGTGCAAATGTAGAATATTTTTATGCACGCAAGAATATTTGAATAAACAAATATTAAGGGAGTCCCATGTCTCTCTGATGGTAGGATGCAGGGTTCCTTAAAATATCTCAAAGGATCAAAAAATATATTTTTGTAAGGAATGAAGAAAGATATTCAAAATTTTGTAAGAGAAGGTCAGGTTTGCATAATAAATAAAAGAGAGAGAGTAAAATCTCTAGGGTTACTTAAACCATTCCACATACATATTCAAAGACTAGAAGATATATCAATAGAATTTATTACAGAGTTACTGAAATATAAAGGTAAGTATTACATTTTTGTGGTCATTTATATAGACAAATTTTGTAGATTTTTTTTGTAGAGCTCAAAGTACATAAACAACAAGCCAAGTGGCAGAAGTGTCCTTGAAAGAAATTCATAGTCTTCATGGTTTTCCTAAAGTAATAGTAACAAGAAACTTTTGGAAATAATTATTTAATATGAGTGGAGAAACACTAGCTGCCATGAATTCTACATATCAAACACAATCAAATGGTCAAACAAAAATAGTTAACAAATGTTTTTAAGGTTATCTACAATGTTACTCTTTAGAAAAGAAATCTTAATGGATGAAGTGGGTTCGTCAAGGAAGAATGGTAATATGATACTACCTATCACACATCTACTAAAATTTCCCCATTTAGGGCCCTTTATAGATATCCAACTCCTAGTATCTCATACTTTTTGCAAGATAAGTCCAAAGTATAGGAAACAGAGTCACATATGGAAAATACTTAAGAAACTTTGAAAATTATTATGGAAAACCTTCAAATGACATGAAACATGATAAAACAACAAGGGGAACAACATTGAAGTGAAAGATAATTTGAGGAGGGTAATTGGGTATTTTTAGATTATAGCATTATAAGCAATCTTCATTCAAGAAAAATAAGAATAAAGAATTAGCTCAAAATTGAAAACTGTTATGGCCCTAAATAATTATTCATAGGATTGCACAAGTGGTATAGAAGTTATATTTTCCTTCTTCTTGCATTCATAAGGTTTTTCATGTATCTTGCCTAAAAAAGGTTTTGGGAAAAAATATGCCAATGTAAAAATCCCGCTTAATAAAGCCGTAGTCTTCCCAAGCAATGTTTTGGCCTAGAATCTGGCAAAGATTTTATCAGAATCATGTTTACAGTTGTTAAAATTTAGTATTTTGAGTGCCCTGAGGGTTTTTGGCAGTGCTGAATCCATTTCCACTGTCAAAAATGGATTCCAAACACTCCAACTGCCTGATTTCTTGAATTTTAGTTGCCCGGATTCCGGCAAAAAACTGTCGTCTGGGCTATTTCGTTGCCTGGGTAGAAAAATCCCTTAATAAAGAGACAAAATTGTTGTGCTTTCGGAACCTGACCCAAGGATTAGACATGAGTTAACAAACAAAAGGATAGCAGAACTAGACTTGCACCCGTGGTCAAGCCCTGTACCAAAACCATGAGCGGAATCACAAAAGCGGGTTGCCCATATTGCACCGCTTTTGCAGAGTAGGCGGTATTTCCTATTCGCGAGCAATTCCATAGGGAATGCGACACGTGGCGAAGTGACCCCCGGAAAACCACCGTTTAACCCGCGCCATCGCACGTTAAAACCCAACGTTGGAAGCCGAGCGAAATTGCCAAGAGTCGTTGATTTGGAGAAGGGCCATCGGACGGTGATCGCATGTTGAACATGCCCGGAGGTTAACTAAGGTGTGCGGAGGATAGCCAAGTACGATACGAGTGTTTGATTGGTTATTGATATATATAGGTGGGGTCGGAGTATAATGAAATTGTTTAATTAAACGATTGGCGGATAATTAGCATAAGTCTGGAGCGTGATTGTTGTAAGGCTGGGTGGTGAAATATAGAGCCGAAAGTTCATTACAAGTTATTTATTTAAAAATAAAAGTGGAGTATAAATAAAAAGTGTTGAACGTTAAACATTGGTTATAAGGCTTGGAGATAATATAAAGTCGGGAATATAAATTAAAGTCCAAGCATTGTGGATAGTATTTATTTATCAAATTCTACGAATTTCTACGAATTTGATAAATAAACCCGAAGAAAGAAGAAGTCAATTAAGACTCGGGCTGGAGGAAAAGAACGGGGTAAACCAAGGGAAAATGCTGACAGAGCGATTGTAGACACACCAACTCTCCTTAGGGGTCCAATTTCAGTTTTGTTGCGTCACACGATGATCTCTCTTCTCTGGCATTTACTTGTATTGAAGATCACTATTCTAGGAATAAGGAGTTATTTTCTCCAAAAATAACCCTAGCGAAACATTGACAATGCATCAAGGATATCTTTCTATGATTCATAAGTACATATGTTCTACTTCTAAATCATGTCTTGGAAGTGGTTGTTTTGCTGGAAATTATTCACCAGTTGGTTTCATACCAAAGTCTTTTTCACATTTTCAGCATCCAATACATGAAAAACATAATGGTTTAAAACAACATAAATATTTGAAATTTTGCAAGAATTGTCTGGCACACTTTGAATATGAATTTTGAAGTCAAGTGCATGATGTTGTATATGATCAAGTGTCATTTTGAATACCAAATGTTTCACAAGAAACTTCTCAACATGCTACCCTGCAGTAAGGATTAAATGACAATATTGCATCAACTATTTCCATAATGAAAGTGCACCTCGGCCATAAGACTAAACAACTACAAATGTTGTAGATCTAACAAGACCACACAATCAAATGTATTCCACAAGGCCAATACTGTATGAAAAATGAAAAGGAGTTTGCAACCAAAAATACCTTAGGCAACTAATTCAATTAGATACACCAAACCATCAGCAAAAAGGAAAACCGGCCTACTTGGCCCCAATATTTTCAACTGGGTCCTCTAATTCAACCAATAAAAAGGCCAAAACCATAGCATTGAGATACATTTCATTACACTGTCAATAACAATAAAATTTGACTCAGCCATAACCCTTTCCTTTTATTGTTGTGAAAAGTTTTATGCATTACTCTAATGTGGCTAGTCCATAGGCCAAGTAGACCACTGGGTAAAAAATATGTTTCCTTTTACCTTTGAGTTTTCAAATTATGCCTACCAAATCTAAGACATTTAAGAGGGGGAACTAATACAACGTTAAAAAGAAAACCAGAGCACACATCTACAAATTAACTCCTTAGCTACTGTCACACCATCATTAAATATTTTTGTAGAACCATGCTTGCTCTCCAAGACAACATTTTTCCCTTCGCCCCAAGGGTGACTCCAACAAGATCAGCAAGTTTGTTCACACCGCCTGCAAGACAAATTGACAATGCTTTCAGTAAGTGTGCAATTGAATGCCAAACCATATGCCAAAATAACCCTCCATGAAAAATTAAAATAACACATTAAAATTGAATATAAGTGGACAAGGAAAGATCCACCGCAGTGAAGTTTCACGTGCAGGTGACCTTCCTTTAAACATAATTTTTTCTCTGACCTGCAATTTTTTTGTCACTGAGCCATCCTTGTTGAAGTAGAACTCCTTTTCCATAGCTCTTGTATTAATTACCTTCTCTCTGTCACGTAATCTCAGAGTCCCTCTTCTGCTTGAGCGATTAAAGGAAATGGGTGAAAAAACTGAAAGAGAAGACAATTGTCTGCCATAATTATCAAACATTGCACCCAACTTCTTCCCCTTTCCATTGTTACCCAGTGAGGTAGATGTGGCAATTGTTGTCATATTGCCCAAAGAAGAGGCCATATTCTCTTATGCTGAATATAGAATTACAAGATCTTCATATTAGTATGAACCTTAAAAAACATGACTCCCATTGCTAAAAACCACTTTTAAGTTGTAACAGGAAAACTAAACAACTATCACAACTTTTGGCAACTTCTGGAGCATTAAGAGAGAAACAACCAAAGAGAAATACAACCACAATCCTCATTTTAATGAGACCAGACTATATATTTTCATTAAGATAATAGAAATAAATCACGACTATATTAAGGCTAGCACAAAACAATCTTTAACCAATGTCTCTCGCGGCCTTCAGGTTGCCATGCTAGAGGTTGCATATTTTTAATTTAAATTATTGACCTCTCATGCCCATCTATGAATGCATCCAATGGGATATCTACATCAAATGCTCCTTTATATCCCCAAAAACAAATTCCCTACTACAAGAGCACCAATATTGATGGATCACCCCACACCATCCCACCCACTAGAAATGGTGAAAAAGGAAACCCGAGAAAACTTATGAAATATCTCAAGATGACTATATGGGTGGTTCTTATGAATCAACCAACCATTCAGAACATGCTCATCAATCCAAACCATGAGTATTATGTGACAATATTCGAGCAGGCACTGAATCGGATTTCTGAAGCTATGTTAGAGAAACCCTAAACTCTCACTGAAAATAGGTGAAATGTGGCACCACTCAGAGATTGACATGTGCCAATTGGTACAAGTGGTAGACAATTGGCATGCTCAAACAACGAGGTGATGCGGGAATGACATGAAGGAGAAAATATCAGAAAAGCCCCAAATCTGGAGAAATAAAGCTCATCACCAACCTAAGATTGACAACTTTACATGATGTAACCTATGAAATCGTAAATGGAGAAATCATAGTAACAATAAAGTAACCTATGTAACAATAAATTCTGATTCATCCTAGGAGTGGTAATGGGAGAAATCATAGTGAACAATAGGAAACATGCAGAGTTGCTTACAATCAAATAGATGAAAAAACACATACAAAAAACCTAGATAATAATCATGAACAAGCTTAATATTGAATTGTGAACTGTAAAGGAACTTACAAAATGTGACATTACGAACCTGGTCAAGCGCACAAGCAAAAATATCCTGTACATGACCCTGGTTGACAAGTTGTATTGCTCATGATGCAAGAGGATTTGTACCTGCACTGCCAAGTCAATCAAAATCCATCATTATCTATACAATAAATACAAGTAATTGATGTAGTATTTTTTAATATAAGATGCATTCTTATGATAATGTTAGAACATATGTTGAAAATTTCAAAACATACCTGAATAAGCTCCTCTTCGTTTCAAGAAAAATTTATTGGAGTTGCATGAACTTGGAACAAGCCTCCCACGATCTGAAAGAGTAGCAACTAAGTCAACAGTGACTTTTTTGTTGCTACGCTGGATCAAGGGAGGTTTGCTCCAAGATTAAATCGCTCCAATAAATTATTCTCTACTAAACGGGGCCAACCACGTGAAGGTGGAAGCTCTTATGGCCCCTCCCCCCCCCTCACATCACTCTCAATTCCCCAATACCCAATCTATATTTCATTTTTTACTTTCATGAGCATAAAAAAAAAAATTCAATAACTAATAAAAAAACAATTCAACAAAAAGTACACAAGGAAACATTGCAATTAATGCTTGACATAAAAATAGTATGATGAATGAGTTTTTTATATAACGCAAAAAACGTTCCAAGTATGGTAACGTTTGTCTTATAATAATACAATATTTTACATTATCGAATTTTCTTTTTCTTCTTCCTATTTTTAAAGCTCCTAATTACATCATCAATATCATCATGCTCTTCTCCTGTTTCGTGCCTTTCGACCCGCATTGCTAACCTAGTTGCGTAGTCACGATGTCTGGTCTCATCCAGTGACGGGGCATCACCTACAAAAACAGATAATATTAAATTTTAATTGTCAGTTTTTAAATATCATTGAACTAGTTCGGTAATATTAATAAAAAAAATTGCAATGAGATTATTTACCTGGTGCACCAGTTGTCGCCGCTGGCCTAGTTGCGTAGTCACGATGTCTGGTCTCATCCAGTGACGGGGCATCGCCTACAAAAACAGATAATATTAAATTTTAATTGTCAGTTTTTAAATATCATTGAAATAGTTCGGTAATATTAATAAAAAAAATTGCAATGAGATTATTTACCTGGTGCACCAGTTGTCACCGCTGACCTAGTTGCGTAGTCACGATGTCTGGTCTCATCCAGTGATGGGGCATCGCCTACAAAAACAGATAATATTAAATTTTAATTATCAGTTTTTAAATATCATTGAACTAGTTCAGTAATATTAATAAAAAAATTGAAATGAGATTATTTACCTGGTGCACCAGTTGTCGCTGTTGGGACTGTTGCCCTGTCTTCCTCTCTGGTGGTAAGATCCTCAAGGGAAACATTCTCTGTCATTTAAACAAAAAACGGTATAAGGAAAACCATCAAGGTATAATTAGAAAAAATTATAAGTGGAAATTAATTATCGTCACGGCCCTCACTGATAGTAGCATTGTCGGTCTGGTCCCCACTACAATGATCAGGTTGCACGTGAGGATCATCTACATCTGGCTCTAAAACTGGGTTATTTGCTTCGTCGATAGTGTTGCTCCCCTGATTTAAACAAAGTTGTTAGACATTAAATTTATGGACGAAAACAAACATATTGAAAGGTTAATGTTTTACCTTATCAGGCATTCTGGATCTTGGGACCCGCCCCAAGCTTCTGTGACGTTCAACTACAGCTTGATAGCCGAAATGGAAAGTGATATTTTTATCTTCCTCTGTAGTTTCTGTTTCGAAGTCATCACCCTACATTACATATGATTGTGTATTTTTAATCATATTTGATAGGATTACAAAAACGTTGGAAGGCGATACAATTAATTATAAGATGTTTAGATACTTAATTACAATTCTTGCAGCTAATTTCAAGTAGCCGCCCTGGCCTAGCTTATGATGGCCCTTTTTCTCAATCCTAGCTTTGATTGCCTTTGAGGTGTCAGGCAGCCTAGCATCAACAAAATTGAAGTCAGATATGATGTAGCACACTTTTATTTTAGACATAGAGAAAATTAAAGCTATTGAATTAAAGTTGTAATTTACCTTGCGGGTCCAGTTGGCATTTTTCCTTCTTTCTTTGCCCTTTTCTCTTTTCCGTCATGGATGAGTGCTCTCCACTCACTCTCTGGAACTGCGATAGGACGCTCATATCTAGGGTTAAATTGCAATTGCGTCCTATAGGTGTCCCTGGTATATTTCAAATATTTTCCGACTACCCGAGCCACCATTGTTCTGTCAAATGTGCCGACCCCAAAAAGGGCTTCTAGATAATCTAGAAGTTCTTTTTTCAGGTTGGAATTCTGGGAATTCCACCCTGTGCGTATGGTTGGGCCAAAAATTATCAATGCATGGCTCTCCAGAATCCTGTAGAACTCATTGTTTCCTACACAGAAAAGAAAAAAAAAAGAAAGATATTATCATTAATTTAAAAATAAAAATCATGATAAATATGTTTTAGATAAAGTACATGAAATAGTTAAAATATTAAAATTTACCTGGGAGTTGTACATGCTTTATAGGGACACCTTCATTGTTCACCAACAACGTGCTATTAATGGTCCCTGTGGAACTGACACGTGTAGCTCCAGGAAACGCAATAATGTAGTTGGCCATATCAGCCTCATCATTGCCAACACGTTCAGCGGTTGGCTGGGTGTATGCTTGGCCAGGGTGTGTTTATTGGCTGGCACCTAAAGGATTAGAAGGTGTATGAGAGGGTTTTTGGGAAATCTCTTGCCCTTGTGTCCCACTACCACCAACACCAGGTTCAGCAAGTGCCAGAAAATGCTACATACAAAAGAAATTTTTGTTAGTTTAGTCAATGTAAAAATTAAAAATCAAACTATCACAATTCATCTCATGCAGAACAAAAAAAATATCCTTTTGAATTTTTATTATTACCTGATATCTTGCTAGCTGGTTCATAAGATGTTTTATCCTCTCTTCTGTTTCAGGTGTTTGAGGCGCATCTATCAAAGTATTAAATTCCGACCTTGCATGTCGTGCCCTTTTTTGCAACAAGAACACTGGAGATAGGGATGAAGAAAGCTCTTCCTCAAAGAGGGAATCATCAGGCATACCATGGCTAGGTGTCTGCATATTTGAACAAAATTAATATTATTTCAATTATGTAAATAACTAAAATACCTGAAGATAGAGCAATGATGGCACTTTACATGTTCTTCCGCTGGCCTCTTTCCGCGATCATCCCGTCTCGGGGTTGTTCCTGCACTGCTTTGATCAGTCTGCCACATTGCAATAAAATTATAAATGTAAAAACTTGAAAACAATATCTAACTTGAAAACACAAAATGAAAATTGAAATAATTTCTAATAAGACACCGGAAGATAGAGTTAGAGTTTCAAATATGCCTTGCATTGAATTCAGTCCTGGAAACATGTCATTGCACATTAAGGCACCCAAACAAGAGACAAGTTGACAATGAAGACCTTATTGAATATATTGTTGGAGCAACTTCTAGTAAACTTGTGAAGACCTTGAGGACATTTTTGGAGCAACATTGTTGAAGCTGATGGTATAGCATTGTTGGAGACGATCTTGAAGGGCCTTGAAGTGAAGCTTTTTGAGCAACTATTGAAAAATCCTTAGAGAATTTAAGTAAGGCACTTTCTATCTTCCATCACCTTTTTCCTTTCAATATCCTTTAAACGATTTTGTTGATATTTAATGTTTGAAATCACGTTATAATTCCTTGATTATATGTGTTTGGGGACTTTCCCTTTAAAATTACCCAAAAATACCCTGGCAATTTTATCTTCAGGATGCATGTCTGACCCTATTGTTCAATATTTTGATTGATAGTAGTAAACATAGAGAGTTAGGGGCTCTTGACTTGGTTTGGTTGGGCCATTAGATCCCTAACATCTACTAGGGAGAACCCCCCTTGAGTTGGAGGAGAGCTAGCCTGAAGTGAAAAGAGGTTGGTGAGGTGACAATGGGGCTATTGAATTACACATGGTATCACACTTTAGCTTTAGGACTTTATCTTGAGAAGTGCGAGATTTTGCTATATCAATTCTCAAATTTTTTACAACACTATTGTTAAGAACTAATAAGAAGTGATGTTGAGGGGTTTTTGGGTATAAGAAACAAAACCATTTAAAAACTAGGGTTCTCAGTCCTTGGCATTCCTTCACCTGGGCCTAGGGGCACACTAGAATAATTTCACACTAAACCATGCAAACTTAAAAGTAACTTAACAGAGCCATAAAGTAATAATAATCATAATTCCTAATTTCCTATTGTACGATATGATGCAAATTATTCAAACATGAAGTAATGAAGACATGCAATGTCTGAATTTCAAGATTGATGAACCAATACAAGAAGTTAGAAACTACAAATTTGATTCAATACTTTGTGTCCTAACTCCAGGAAGGAATCTAGTTTGTAGGAATGAAGAGGTTGTTATCTTTACAATCCCATCCCAACATCAAATTCAGTGATAAGTTTCTATGAGGTTCTGGGTCAAGGAAACATTCACTCCACGAATGATATATTTAAGTAGGCTTCTCCTATTATGGGAAAAAACCATACCTATAATGCATTCACTTGCATGTATAAAGGGAAAGGAAAACATGTTTTCATACAACGGTGACAAAGGCATCTTGGGGAAAGGTATCTTCACTTTTTATTTATGTTGTTCACCCACACCACTCTCGTGTTTTCACTAATCCTGTTTTGTCATTTTTTGATTCAAATTAAGTTAAGGCCTTAAGTATTTTCTGACCTTTCGGTGTAGTTTTCATAAGTGTCATGTATGGATTTTCCATTAATTCTGCACTTTTTCTCTTCATGTGCATGTTTCCCTGGAAATCAAATGCATGATTTAGTCCCATACATTTAACAAGTTGTTAGATCAACTCCATTGGCAATATCATGTTTCCTATTCAATCAAAATTTATCTCAGTTAGGGTAGGTAGGAAGGTTTTCCCTTTGTATTAATAGGGCACTTCTAGCTTGCATTTTTATTATATCTTTCAAATTTAGTGTCATTTCAATTAGGGCATGAATTTTTGCAACTTTCAAGGTGAGAATGAACAAATACAAATTTTTGTGATGGATGACTGTATATGACTCCATGGCCAGAGGAAAAGGCACTAATCTACTTCTTCAAATATCTATAGTTCTCATTCACCTCATACGGAGATGGTCCCTGATTTTGAGCCAAATTTTGCATCAAAAAGTTCCCCTCCTCCATAATTTGATATTCAATGGAAATTTCTTAAATTGATGACGGGGCATGATTATGGAACATTGGCACATACATATGTAATGGAATTCCAAGATCATGATATATGTTTGCATATGTTTATGGAGGTGGTGGAGCAAAAAAGAGCTCAAATAGAGCTAAAATTTTTCACATAAAAAGGATTGTGGGCTTGACTAATGGTTCCATTTAAAAAATGATATCTAGACAGAGAATAAGTGTAGCATGCAAACATGCATTGAAAATCCATCTGAGTTTGCATTGTATTTCTTATGATGGATTCAAATTTGGGTTTCAAAATGCCAGGTTATGGCATGATTTTGTCGAGAAACCCTTAGTTGGATTCTCATGTTGGTTTAATTTATATTTTAAGTTTGTTTTGCAGTCTTTGGGTGATACTAACTCATGAACTAGGTTACCAATGTGTAACAATCATATTTCAAGAATAAAGTTGTGATTTTTTTATATTATTATTATTATATATTAGCTACGAGTATTGACACCTAATGCCTGGAATTTTGACATCTTGATAGCATGGATAATTTCGAAAATGTTTCTAGTAATGTTAACATAATAACTATCATTACGTGTCTTCACTTTTTTCGCCATAATAGACCTGTGATATGGACTCATCACACAACTTCATATGCTATGTCCCAACAAGTTCAAACTGGTTGAACCTACCTCATAGTGTGGTTATTAAGGACAAGTTGCTTGGTATATAACTCGATAGCATAGACTGCGTTGCAGTTCTAAAAAGAATATTCAAGTGTCAAAAAAACTTCACAATATGTTCTACTATAAAGCCTTTTGGGATACCTGAAATAATATATGTATCATTGATGACATTTAAAGTATGACAAGATCCAGAGGGAAATGAAATCAATGGAAGAGTGATCCACCAATGAGAACCTAGAATTTAGCATCAGATGAGTTAGAGTCTAGGAAATTGAAACCCTATAACTTTAATTAGTGATGAAGGACATCACATAGGTAATTATATTTTCATGTAGAATAATCTGTTAATTCAAATTTAAACTACATAATATGAAAGGCATACAATAAATTTTTCCACGTAAGTCCAAACAACCTATAAAAAAAGAAAACCTTCTTTTTCCATGGGAAATAATTTACCTTTCCTTTTTCAAGATAATCTAAATCACAAAAAATATGAACTATACTGCACACATTCTTGGATAATGTGAAAGTGGAAAAGGAATACCCTACACAAGTGATGCACACATGTACATTTGAACACTAAAAGATTTTTGTAGTTGAAATGCAATGCTTGTTTTCATTTAAATGTAGGGTTTTTAAAGCAGGGAGAAATAATGGCTGCCAAATTAATAAGCGTTTATTTGGGAAAATTTTAAATCTTGTATTGGGTGATGAAGATAATAGAGGGTATTTAATCTTGATTCTTGACATCTAGAGAGAACCCTACAGCCTAACACAATCCAATGGAATTGACCAAAAAAACCCAAATAGAGTCAACCCTACTATAGGAGGAAGGGCCTGCAATAAGAACTTAAAATCCAATGGAATTGACCAAAAAAACCCAAATAGAGTCAACCCTACTATAGGAGGAAGGGCCTGCAGTAAGAAATTACCATTTTGTAAGAGCTGAGGGAAAATTCTGTTCTGCAAGAGCTTAGGGCAAATGCAGGGTGAATGCTGTTCTGCAAGAGCTGAGGGCGAATGCAGGGTGAATTTTTTTCTGCAAGAGCTCAGGGCGAATGCTGCTCTACAAGAGCTCAGGACGAATGCTATTCTGCAAGAGCTGAGGGCGAATGCTGAGGGCGAATGTTGTTCTGCAAGAGCGGAGGGTGAATGCGCGCGTGATATCAGACGTTAATGTAGCAAACATGTACATTTGAACACTAATAGATTTTTGTAGTTGAAATGCAATTCTTGTTTTCATTTAAATGTAGGGTTTTTAAAGTAGGGAGAAATAATGGCTACCAAATTAATAAGCGTTTCTTTGGGAAAAATTTAAATCTTGTATTGGGTGATGAAGATAATAGAGGGTATTGAATCTTGATTCTTGACATCTAGAGAGAACCCTACAGTCTAACACAATCCAATGGAATTGACCAAAAAAACCCAAATAGAGTCAACCCTACTATAGGAGGAAGGGCCTGCAGTAAGAACTTACCATTTTGCAAGAGCTGAGGGCAATTTATGTTTTGCAAGAGCTGAGGGCGAATGCTGTTCTGCAAGAGCTGAGGGCAAACACTGAGGGTGAATTCTGAGGGAAAATGTTGTTCTGCAAGAGCTGAGGGCGAATGCTGAGCGCGAATGCTATTATGCAAGAGCGGAGGGCGAATGCGCGCGTGATATTAGACGTTAGTGTAGCTATTGCGACAGATACGAAACAATAAAATCATTTTTATGTAGCGCACATATAATTTTTGTATTTTTATTTAGCGTCCATATAAGTGTCGTTATACCGACGGTGGAAAAGGCGTCGCTATTGGGACGAAGGCCTCCAGACGTCGCAGTTGTGACACTTATACATTGTGTCGCACTTACGATGTTTGGAGGATCGTCGCAATAGCGACGCTTTTGGCCATAGTGTCGCAATTGCGACGTCTTCCTCCAAACGTTGCAGTTGCGACACTTTTCTAAGTGTCGGTATTGCGACACTTTTCTATAAACGTCGGTATAGCGACAGTTTCGAGCGGGATGGAAAAAATCTGGGGAAATTTCCGACATTTGGTCAAAAGCGTCGGAATTTTTGCCAAATGTAGTAGTGAATGTCTTAGATATATATGTTTAGATTTTACATGTAATTCAATGTGTGAGCGAGCAAGTAGAGAGAGTGTTGTGTAATGTGGCAGATGTAAGTCTGGAAAGACAAGTGAAAAAATCGTGGAGCGAATTTTGGTGGGTGCGCGAAAACAATTTTTACTATGTGTTACTCCGCAACCTTGGTGAATGTAAATCCAAGTAAGAAGTCTTGTTTTACTTGTGAAGCAGCCGCAACCTCCATATGTTAATGTATTTCATGTGTTGAATTTTTAATATAAAGTTTGGTTAGTTGCAATATGGTTCTGGAATTTTCACATATGTGTTTTACCACAACACTTTGTTTTACTGTGTTTCACCATGAGTAAAATTAGTTGATTATAATTGCTCCTCTCTATAGTTGTGATTTTAATGTCTGCCACTCTGTATTAAAAAGAGGATTCATATGATTTGATTTCTACAACTGTATGGTATGGATTAATTGAATTTTGCAACTCTGTGTAAACTTTAGTAAATGTGTTGTCTTGGTTAAAGTAATTTCCACAACTCTGTGTGAACTCCGTGTGTTGAGGGAAAAATATTTTTCCCCTATGTATTCAAATTTTTTAATAATGAAGAGTGGGAACAACAAACGTCTTGCTGCAAGAAGCCTATGTACTAAACTTATAAGAATCCAACAACAAAAATTCCAACCATACTCAATTGGAATCAATGGCCTGGTATCGTGCATACTTGCAATTTTAAATGCCCTGTGATTGTAAAAGGATATTTGGATGATGGTTGTAGGTATTTTTAATTCAACAACTACAGAAATTGAAATATCAATGAATTTATCCACATTTTAGGTTCATCTATTCTGATTAAATTAAATTTAAAATCCAAATTCTAAACTTAGTAATTAAAATTTAATAAATCCATAACTGTAACATTGCTATGCATGGATGCCTAATTCCCCTTGCTTCTTATGTTGTCGGATACCAACGTTTTTGCAGAGTGAATTGCACCGACATGTTTTATGATGGTGAGTGTTTCTTGTGTACTGAAGGTTTTAAGGTGCACATATAGGTAACATCTGTGGAAAAAAATTAAACACCACGCAATAAGACAATATAATGCAATAAGTGAATGAATAGTTGGCTATATATATATATATATAAACTGATAATTAAAGAGGGTATACTCAATAATCAATGTTTGGTGGAAAACTGGTAGAAATTTCATGTTTCCACTGTTCAATTTACTGTATTGGTTCCTTCCATCCATTCATTCAAAAATAATTTAATAATACAAAAGAGATAAAATCGTGACTTGAAAATTATAGAAGTCAACCTGAAGACAATAGGTATTCAATCGTTTAAACAACTAGGTATTGATACACAGACAGAGTAGAAAAGGCCCAGCTATTCAGTCATTGGATTTGCGAAATTCAAAAATATAGATGTTGAGCTTCTATATCCAATGGAAGACATGATTAGTTTGACACCAGTTCGGGAAGATACGTCCTCCGCATCGCCCAATACCGCATCCACCTCATAGGCCAATAGCAACATGTATGTTTTTGATGTATTCATAATTCACCATGATCCTAAAGTGAAGAAAGGCCTCGCCAACCATATCTACTGTGGCCTTAAAGAACATGGATTAAGAGTTTTTTTGGAACAGCCAGAATTGCAAGAAGGAGAGAACATGAATTCTCAAATCGAAGGAGCTATCAGAACTGCTACTGTTCATGTAGCAATTTTTTCTCCAAGGTATGTTGAATCGAGTTGGTGTCTCAATGAACTAGTACTGATGTTGGAGTCGGCCTCAAAAATTTATTCCTATCTTTTATCATGTCAATCCTTGGGAACTTCGGTGGACGCGGAGCCTAGATGTAATTTATGCTAGAGCCTTGAGCATACTCAAGTGTATCCTTCTATGGAAAGAAGATGAAAATGGAGCGTATATTCGAGCCTTTTGTATGCTGGAAAAAAAAACAACAAAAAATTCTCAAACCAATACAAAGAGGCCATGACATCATTCAGACAGTATTGAGAAATGGAGGAATGCACTTTCTATTGTAGCAGGCACAAGCGTATACCTAAATGCGTGTAACGGGTAAGAGAGTTCGGCTTCTCCCATATTTTCTCAATTTATAATTTGTTGGATTAATAGGGATATCCATATTTTTGTAACCGTCCCTTACCAGACATTTATTTTGGATATTTTTCAGTGACGAAGGGAATCTCGTTTAGGAGGTCATTCAACAAGTTTTGAAAAAAGTTTGCAGACCACCTCTGAATGTAGGAAATATCCAACTGGTCTGTTTGAAAAAGTAAAGGATGTGGAAATCATAGTGTCACTGCAACGGCACAGCGGGAAGCCCAACATTCTGGGCATTGCAGGTCTGGGCAGAATTAGAAAAACGACCCTCACCAAAGAAATATTCAATCAAGAGATATCAAAGTATGATCGATCTTGCTTCTTGTCTGACATCAGATCAAGAAATTTTCTTTCCTGATAGAGTAACCTTCTTAACCATTTGAGCCACTTGAACGTACATATAAACAACGTTAATGATGGCATAGAGGCCTTGAAAAGGCATATTTCTTCTTCTAACCAGTCTCTCATAGTTTTAGATGATGTTGATCATATTGATCAACTAGATGCATTATTTTCACCACTTAAAGATATTGTTCATCCAGGAAGCTTAATTTTAATTACATCTCGCATTAAATATGTACTCACAAACTCAGGGATTGCAGAGTCATCCATTACACGCTGAAAGGTCTCAATCGAGAGCACTCGCAAGAGCTCTTTTTCTCCCATGCCTTTGGTCAGCCCTGTCTTGCGTTGGGATTTGAGGATGTGGTTGAAATTTTTTTAGATACCTACAATGGTTTGCCCTTGTCTCTTAAATTGGTTGGGGCCCTTCTTTGTGGAAACTATGATTTAGAATATTGGGAAGCACAATTGTGCAAAACCTCCAAAATACTTCCCAGAGATATTCAAAGCACACTTAAAATTAGTTATGATGCCATGGATAAAGAGGAAAAGCAAATATTCTTAGACATTGCTTGTTTTTTCATTGGAGAACAAAGGGATACCGTGATAAGAATACGTTACGGATCGGGTTGGGAAGGATGGTTGGGTCTTGGTAACCTAGAGAACAAATGCCTTGTCGAGGTCGATAGTGAAAACTGTATATGAATGCACGATCACGTTAGAGACCTCGGCAGTGATCTCACAAAGGAAACTCCTGGATGTGAGCTTCAACTTTGGTGCCTGACTGACAACCTTCTTCATAATCTTTCGAGGAAATATCCTGTATGTATTTTGTAGATTTCAACCTGGTTCGAAAATAATTGTGTTATCAAGTTTTGAAGTCTTACAAATTTGCAAGATTGACAATATTATTTCTAACAGTTTGAGGTGATCAACTCAGGTGCATGGAATTAGCATGGTTCACGGAAATGTCTATGAACAATATTTGGAAACCCTCGTGGAGAACTTCAACCTAACCAACTTGCAACTGCTTAGGGAAGAAGGTTATTTTGTTGAATGCCTTTTCCATGTTGAATTTTTAAATCCAACTGCAATAGTGCAACTGTGTAGAAGGATGAAGAATGCAGGGGCAGAATTTTGGTTGTGTGCACTTCACTATGCATTTAACACTGATATTAAAAGCATGCAAGACGTTTTTTTTGGGTTAATGGCCGTAGCCATTTTACTATGTTTTTTCATTTAAA
This sequence comes from Pinus albicaulis, assembly GCA_034641835.2. NCBI lineage: Eukaryota > Viridiplantae > Streptophyta > Pinopsida > Pinales > Pinaceae > Pinus > Pinus albicaulis. The sequence continues at coordinate 270,117,255 of CM076573.1, forward strand.
TTTTGTGGTTTTGAACCATGCAATCCCCACACCTTCATAACCTCACCAACCAACAATTATTTCGCGTCGTTTGTTTTACCGCCAAAGTTTTTGATTTGAACGAGCCACATCAAGCTGTAGAGCCCATAACCCACATCACCATCTGGGGAGCCAATCACGTCTCGATCACATAGTTTGGATGCCTCGTCACCAGTCCTTTCACCAACGTAAAGAACTGGACCCACTGCCAAGTCACAGGACGTGTGGACCAATCAAAGGTTATCGCGTAGTTTTGAGGGTGACGTCACAAGGTTCAATTGGTACGTGATAATTCTATGAATTAGAGCATAATTTTTGTTTTGAAATTCGGGGGTCCCACCTCCCACCAATCAGATGGCGATTGCATGGGTTTGGACCCTAACGTCATCAAGGGAAATTGGTACGCGAAAAAATTATGCAATGGAGCTTAATGTCCGATTTGAGCTCCGCGACAAAGGTTTAAAACATTGGTTTAAAGCTTTATTTTATGTGGCAGATGAATTAAGGTTTAAAATGTTGTTATAAGCATTTCCTTATGTTTTTTTTAATAGTGCCATGGTGAAAGTCTTTTTGAATTTAGTCATATATATATTTACGATTAATGTATATATATTATAAACTTTCAAGCTTATAATATATATACAATTTCAATAGTTTATTTTTTTAAAATACGTTGTGCCATATAAAAGGAAAAGAGCCTGAGGGCTAATATGTAATGACTGTGTGAAATTTTTGTAAGAGAGCCCAAAGGCTGAAAACATAATATATAGCACTGTGTATGTGTGTTTGTTTGGTGTGAGACAGAGAGCAAGAAACTTGAAGGACACTGCGCGTGAAGTAGTTCCATTTTGTAAATCCCTATGCAGTGGAAGAATCTATCTTTGTAATAGACTTTTTAAGTTAATGAAATAGAAGTTGTTTTGTGTCATATTTGTCCAGCAGATTTTAAAAAGAGTTCTCTGTGTGAGAAAGGAGAGATTTTGTTCTCTCTATGTGTTTGGAATAATTCAGAAATTCCAACATGGTATCAGAGCTAGTCCAGGATATTTGAAGTTTGTCAAAGAAGTTGAAGGAAGGAGTTTGTTGAAGCAGTTCTCTAGCAGTGTGAAGGCTCAGCAAAAGTCCAGGTATTTGCAAAAACATATTTTTTTTGTTTTGTTGTAAAAGAGTGCAGTCCAGAGATTTTTTTTTGAAGACAGATTTTGTCTCTTAGGCAGAGAGACAGCTTGTTTAAAAACACAGTCAAGTCTTATTGCAGAGTTCAGTGTGCTAGCAATGGCAGGAGCTAGCACAAGCACGAGTATTGGAAATACTCAACTCCCACAGTTCAATGAGAAGAACTATGACTATTGGGCAATCACCATGAGAGCCCTGTTTTCCTCTCAAGACTTATGGGAGCTAATTGAAGATGGTTTTGAAGAACCGGCAAATGAAAATGCTTTCAATGCCTTGACACAGGCAGAGAAAGATTTGTTGAAGAGCAATACGAATAATGACTCAAAAGCCCTCTTTTATCTCTATCAAACAGTGCATGAAAGTGTGTTTCCAAGGATAGCAGCAGCTAAGAGGTTCAAGGATGCATGGGATACCCTCCAGACTGCCTATCAAGGTATGGAGAAGGTGAAGAAAACAAAGCTACAATTTCTGAGGAGAGACTTTGAAACTCTCTTTATGAAGGAGTCTGATAACATAGACTCATTCTTAATTCACACATGTGATTGGGTTGGTTACCCAGATAAGGTCTCATGGAGAGACACTTGAATAATGAAGGATAGTGGAGAAAGTATTGAGGAGCTTACCCTCAAGGTTTGATGTGATAGTTACAACTAATGAAGAGACAAAAGATCTCTCAAATTTTTTGATGGAGGAGCATTGGAGTTTAGCCAGCAATGTGAAATATTGTTCACATGTTGTGGCTGGATGAGTTAAAATTCATTGACTGATGGGTCAAAGTCAGTGTTACTGAAAGGGTTGGATCCCTCAAACAATTGTTTATCATTTATTTCTATAATACATTAGGAGACTATATTTAAATAGATTTAGAGATAAGTTGTTTGAGGAGGTGTGAGATTTTTTAGCATATCTAGCTTCGGTTGATCAATTTAAGGAGAAAATTATGTAATTAGGATTTTGTTCAAAATAGAACAATTCGATCCTCAGAAAGAGGTCGGTTGCATTGTAAAGAAATATAAAATGTAACCTCTGTAACAGAGGAATTTGGATTTGGCAGTGGAAGAATGGATTGAGAGGGTTTCCCTCTATTTAAATAAAATTGCAGAAATTTGTTCATCTATGTATTCTTGGCAAGTTCTCGGAGGTTTCACCTTCGAAATTATATTGATTTTTACATCTTCTGTGTAGTCAATTGAGCATGATTTATATTGTATTAAGCTCTGTGTGAAAGAGGGCTTCGTCTCTCTATAAATCCATCTGATTTATATTTCTGTGTATGAATCAAGGGTATGTTAGTTTCTGTGTAATACCTGAGAGTGTATTAACTCTGTGCAAAAGGAAGATTCGATTGGTATTAATTGTAGAAATTATATAACTTATGTGTTATATGTCCAAGATTCTCCTGATCTCACACTATTTTAACTTCATGCAAAATACAGAATCTATTCCACCATTGATCATATGCGGAAATAAAATCAATATCGCAATGCACACATGAAACAATAAAAATTCACACACATTAACATAGTTGTTTAATGGGAAAGCCTGAAGCTGAAAACCCCAACTATCTGTATATAATATATGTCATAGAGATCATGTAACAATCCTCATAAAAGCTGATCATATCAAGCTCTCAATACAATACAATCGCTACACACTAATCAAGAACAATCAGCAAAAATATGCACTAGTTTTTGCCCTCCTGATAGCCTGCCTCTACTGCGCAATCCCTACTGAAGAATGGCTCTGGATGAGTTCGAATTTCTCTAGCCTTTCTCATGCAATCCTCATTGGCATCTCCAATGAATGTGTGATGTGAATAATCCATCACTATAGTCACAACTGATAGTTACAATTGCTCTTTCACCTATCTCTCCACTGAGTCTCCACTGATCTTTTCTGCACTGTAGTTAACTGTTGTCTCTGTCCAGTTAAATAATGAGTTATTATTTAGTGAATTAATTTAACTAATTAATTCACTCAACTCCACTGAAAGTATCAATCAGTTAGAAATAGACACAATCAGTTCAACTGAGTTTAACTCCACCAGTGTAGTTAAACTAGAAACAAACTCCACCAACTACTTCTCCAACTCCACCAAACTCTGCCACTTGAGTTCTAACTGAAGTCAACCATACATGAACCACTAGTAGCCCTAGGAATAGCGTAATTCCTTCAACTAGCTTATTTTAACAATCTGTTAACTGAATGTCAGTGCTCCAAGAGAATAAGATAATGTTTATAGTCCAAATATTATTAAGAGCTAATAATATTTGACATTTCTATTTTTAGACTGCTAGTCTAAAAATAGACTTCGCCCAATATGTCTAAAAATAGAATTCCATCTATTTTTCCAACTTGACCAACCATCCACAAATAGCATCCTGCAATTCATAGAATATGATCGACATGTCTAAAAATAGACATAGTCTAAAAATAGACTTTGCGCCAAAAATAGCCTGCGGGGCCCACTTAGTGAAGGTGAATCTTTTCACTAAGCACATCATCTTGTTGAATCTCAACATTAATCCCTGCATAAAAGATCCAAAAGAATCAAAGAAACCCTGCTTTTCTTCATTTGAGGTTGAACTAATAATTGAACCACGCTTGTTAAGTCGAGACAGCATAAGGTCCGTGAAGTTTATAAGAGAAGCGAAGGAACAATAAAGTCCGTGTTTAATTACAGTTGGAAACGAAATTTGCAATTAAGCGGTTTTGAGAAACGAAACCACGGGTTTCGCATAGCATTTGGGTTGGAAGTGGTTTTCACCATTTGGAATGCGATCGTATCATATTACGACACGTCACAATACTAAAACCACCGATGTCGCGTAATTTTTTAGTTTTAAATTCCAGGCAGTGAATAACGTGATATTCGTCCTATTAAGATCTACAAGAATCCAACGGTGGTCGCATCGCGCGACATGTGAAGGTTTAATTAAGGTATGGACCCGAGGTTTTACAAAGTGAAACTTTATTAATGTTTGAGATCAGGATATATTTGGGGTGAAAGATTTAAAGCACTTTTTTGTAAGGTTTATTGTTATATTCCAAAGGCTATTGAACATTAATTTAAGGATGCTTTATTGTAATATTTTCATAGGCTTTCTAAGCATTGATTTGAATGAGTTAAGGTTCCGATAAAGGGTTATATGCACTTGTTCCAAAAAATTGATTTTTCTTAAAGAAGTACAACATTATGTTATGAGAGAAAAAGGACCATTGTTCTGAATGTGCATTTCATTTATCAAATTTCATAAATTTGATGAATGAAACCAATCATAAAGAACTGGATCAGACTCCTCCGGAGTTAGAAACAATTGTAAGAAAGTTTGAAAGGCTCTCCTTAACGCCTGCACCCACACTGCCATCATTTGTGGTATCAGAGCAGACTTCAGAGCATTTATCAGAGATTGAACAGACTTCTAAGACTCAGAAGAAGAAATCCAGCATGGCTGTGTGAATTGGTAGAGGTGCTGCTGGTAGAAGAAGAGGTAAGCCAGTTGCAAATGCAGAAGTACTGGATACTATGCAACAGATCCAAGCTAGATTGGAAGAAATTGAAGTAGGACAACCAAGGGATCCTGAAGATGTCAATGAACCTGAAGCTGAAGAAGAAGAAGGAGGAAATGTTGAACTTACTCCAGAGATGAGATTCTTTAAAAAAGTTTTAGGATCTACATCCAAGCCTAGACTTGAAGTATCATCTTTTTCAGGAGGATTGAATCCAGAAGAGTTGATAGACTGGGTCAATGAGATGAATAAATGATTTGATTATGAAGATATGGGTGAATACAAGAGAGTTAAATTTGCAGTGACAAGGTTGAAATGACATGCAACACTTTGGTGGGATGGAGTGCAAGTAGAGAGAAGGAGACCTAGTTAGCAGCCAATCAAGAATTGGAACAGAATGGTGGCAAAGCTAAGAGGTAAGTTTTTTCCTAGTGATTATCGGTTTTCATTATTTAGAAAAATGCAGAATCTTAGACAGAGATTAATGATAGTGAAAGAATACACAGAAGAATTCTACAAAGTGAGCATAAGAGCTGGACAGATCCAGGACACAACAGAGAATATTTCCAGGTACATTAATGGTCTCAGATTGGAGATTCGGGATGAGATAAGTATATTGTCTCCTAAGACAGTAGAAGAGGCTTATCAAATGGCCTTAAAAGCTGAAGAAAAACTGCTGAGAAAGCAGTCTGCCAAAGGAAGAGGTATTTCTGATGAAAGGGAAGTCAAGGTGGTAGAGGAAGATCTACAGCACCAAGAGATGGAGCTAGCAGTAGCTCACCTTAGCATGCACACACAGAAGGTGATGCAAGTGTCAGAAGGAGTTCCTACAGAGGAAGAGGAGGCAGAAGCAGAGGAAGAGAAGTGAGATGTTACCGGTGTAACAAATTGGGACATAGAGCCTATGAGTGCCCAGAGAAAGAGAATGTGGGTACAAGTCAGAGAAATGTAATTGTTGCCTAGGCCAGATTAGAAGTAGCAAAGTTGCCTGAAATAGAGAGAGAAATTGTGCCAAAAAAGGGAAAATATTTGGTTGTTAACAAATTTTTGTTGAAAGAAACAAAGAAAGTTGTTGAGCCAACACAGAGGAAAACTTTGTTCAGAAGTGTGTGCAAAGTTCAAGGGAAATGCTATCAATTAGTCATTGATAGTGGTAGCACAGACAATTTGGTCTCTACAGAGGTAATAGAGAAATTGAAATTGAAGATAAAGTAACATCCAACACCCTACAAAGTGTCATGGCTTCAGAAGGGTCATCAGCTAATTGTGAAGCAACAGTGTGAAATATAATTGCAGATGGGCAGCTACAAAGATAATATCATGTGTGATGTGATGCCCATGGATGTGTGTCACATATTGTTGGGTAGGCCTTGGCAGTATGACAGAGCAGCAGTGCATGATGGTAAGAGGAACACCTACAGGTTTTTGAAGGATGGTATGAATCAAACATTGTTACCTATGGAAGAAGGAGATGCATCAAGCAAAAAGTCTGATCCAAAGGCTTTATTGTTGAGTGGGAAAGATTACTTACAGCAGATTGAAGATGAAGAGGTAAATTTTGCTTTAGTTTGTAAACCTAAGGTAGTATTTACTTCTACTAAAATTTATGATTTGCCAATTGAAATTCAAGAAATGTTGGACAATTATTGTGATATTATTGTGGATGATTAGCCTAATGAATTACCACCTATAAGAAGAATCATCCATCAGATAGATTTGATCCCAGGATCAACTCTACCAAACAAAGAACCTTACAGAATGACTCCTACAGAAAATGAAGAAATCAGAAAGAAAGTGCAGGAATTGGTTGACAAAGGTTTGATCAGATAAAGTTTGATTTCTTGTGCAGTACCTATTGTATTGAGTCTGAAGAAAGATGGAGGTTGGAGAATGTGCACTAATTCAAGAGCAATCAACAAGATAACAATCAGGTATAGATTTCCTTTACCTAGAATTGAAGACTTAATGGACTGTTTGAGTGGAGCAAGATATTTTTCAAAACTAGATTTGAAAAGTGGGTATCATCAGATTAGGATAAGGGAAGGTGATGAATGGAAAACAACCTTTAAAACAAATGAGGGATTGTATGAGTGGATGGTAATGCCCTTTGGGTTATCAAATGCACCTAGTACTTTTATGAGGCTCATGAATGAAGTATTAAAGGAATTTATTGGTAAATTTGCAATAGTATATTTGGATGGTATATTAATTTACAGCAAAACAAAGGAAGAGCACTTGAGGCATCTTAATTATGTCTTAAGGAAGTTACATCAAGAGAATTTGTTGGTTTATTTAAAGAAATGTTCATTCATGAAAGAAGAATTGGTATATCTGGGTTTTGTTGATTCTGCTGAAGGGTTAAAGATGGATCCAAAGAAGGTAAAGGCAATTGTGGAGTGGCCTTCACCAAAAAGTGTTTTTGAGGTAAGAATTTTCCATGGACTTGCTAGTTTTTATAGAAAATTCATAAGGAATTTTAGCAAGATTAATGAACCTATCATTGAAACCATAAATAAGGACAAACAACCATTTAAATGGATTGCTAAAGCTGAAAGAAATTTTCAATTTTTGAAACAGAAGATAACTGAGAAACCTGTTTTAGTTTTGCCTGATTTTAATAAACCATTTCAAGTGAAGTGTGATGCTAGTGGAGAAGCTATTGGAGCTGTATTGAGTCAAGAAGATAGGCCTGTAGCATATTTCAATGAGAAGTTGAATGAGACAAGAAGAAAGTACTCTTCTTATGATAAGGAGTTTTATGCAATAGTGTTGAAGAGGTTAATCCCCTCTGCGGACAGAGGCGATCCCTACTAGCCCAGATTGGGTCTAGCAACAATCGAACACGCTACAGTGCAGGTTCCTAATTGCAAATAGATGAAGGCTTACGTGGAATCCAATGTTGTCATTTGTAGGAGAGGTAGTTCTCCCGTTCCTCAGCTCTGGTAGATCACAATCCTCATGATCTCCATGATCGGACACCTGCACACGCAAGAAACAGAACAAATGTAAGCATAAAATCCAGTATATACAACTATATGTCAGTCGAAGAGGACATAACTCATGATCACAATCAAGAACAAGAGTGGAACCATAACCAATAGTCACTTAACATTAATGAATCAAAAGAAGAATACAACCATAGCTTCGACGCAGCATTCTCCTTCAGCGGGTCGTCAGCAAAACATGTCTCGATAAAGCCTGTCAAGGATGGGACAAGCCTCTCTCTCCGGATCTTGACAATAGTCTCCTTGCTTGGATGGGCCTCAAGGGAATGAATCAAGGCTCTTGTAGCATAAAGGCTCTTGGGAACTTGGAGATCTAAAGACTATGGAGTTTCAGGACTAGCTTGCAATAGAGAATGGGCAAGCTTTTATAGATGGAGGAAGGGGAGTTGGGATCCCTATAATTGTGGGATTGGCCCTATCCTCAAGGAAGCTTCCATGAGAGGTGGAAAACCACTTCCTCTCTATGGAAATCCGTAGCCAAATCTCCCAACTCAAGATAGATATCAGCTCAGGAATTTGTTAGGATGAAACTTTCGCCATTTATTTTTAAAAAACACCTCTTAATATGGTTGGTGCGGGTGCAGCTCTATGATAGAGCGCCAATTGGCGCGCCCTCTTTGGAGGATTTTCCCCCTTGGCGCGAGGGCTGAACTATATAACCGCGCCAATGGAAAAAGAGCTATTTTTAGGGTTTTTTGCGAGGAGATGTCTTCAGGGAAATTGAAGCTCATGTTCAGAGGAGTGCCATGAAGGTGATTTCAAGGCATGACATTGCTCACAGGTCACAGAATGAGCCCTCCAATGTGAAAGACGGGGAATGGTAGGGACGGTGACAAATTACTGTGTAACAGATGCCCCCTAAAGCATGAGGCTCGAGAGACAGAGAGGGGTGAAATGCTTTACAAGAACATGTCCAACTGAAAACTCCACCGTCGGAAAACCTGCGTGAAGAAGTACAACTGATATCTCAATTACATGATGCATATGCGTGGTATGGGCGCAGCCATCCATAACAGAGTATACAATAATTCAGATCCAAGGCATGGACGCAGCCATCTAGTAAGGATTGACAAATAGACTCAGGCATGGTCGCAACCATCCAATCAGTGAGTCATGTAACTAATCCACAAAATCGTAGCCTGGATTACAACAGACACAATCCAGGGTCTTGCGCTCCATCTCAACCCGAACAAAGTACAAGTTCAAGCATGCGAATGTGTGAGCTGAAGTCGAACATGCAAGAACATCGTCTGATTACCAGCCAGTGATGAAAGCTGTTAACAGATGTGAGAGGAACCACCAATAATGACAATGGCCCTCAAGGTACTACAGGTACAATCTACGGCATGCGAATCAATGAGCTGGTGTCGAACACCCGCAGAATCACTCGATCGGAGGCCAGTGATGAAAACCTCTCGTCGAATGCGAAGAACCTGCCATTGAGGCATGCAGGCTCCAAGGTACCAAAGGGAGTCTCTAGATAAACTTCCTGGATAATGAGCTAAAGTCGACAAGAAGTGACCTTGATCGAAGGTGGGCCATAGTGTTTCCCACATCATCGACACGAGACAGAGGCACATGATGTTTTTTTTTTTTTTTGTGAATCGGGATCAAATGAGAATCAAAGGGAGGTTGTAATTTTGCAGAGGTCAACTTCTCTTGAACATATCAACAACACGACAGTGAATTTGGCAGTATTTGACATCAAAATATCAGAGGTCATGATGACGAGGCAAAGAGCAGATGAGAGATCAAAAGCGATTACCCAAACCCACTGTAGCAAGCAAAAAACGAGATGAGATGTCCCCAACCCGACATGAATGTAGACAAGTGCCATGTTCAAGAGCGACATACTGCCGACATGACAATGATGCTGGTTCCATTTTTCCCCACCATTCTTGGTGAGTACCTCTTTATTTTTACACAAGCTTGAAGAGGATAACATATTCTTGTCATATAAATCCATCCTTTGGACGAATCCATCCTACATTTAACGAGCCCTAAGAAGGAGAAACTCGAATATCGCCATTACGACTAAATCCGATGTCATCAAGTTTAACGAGTCTGACAAAGGGAGAAATCGACATCTTTTCATGTTTAGAGAGTTTGAAAAGACATCAGAAAAGTAAACTCCAGCGGTCCCTTTTCGTAAATAGTTTCTCAGATCTGAAAATGTAGAAAACTATGTCTGAGAAAACCTCCTAGTCGCGATAGGCTAGGGTATTCCTTTTTCGTAAATAATCTATCCTAGCCCGAAAAAGGGGTAAACGTATATTGGGTAGATTTCGCTTCGTGTCCACTTTAACGAGATCGAAACGACAAGAGACTCGGCGATCTTTTCATGTTTAGAGAGTCATAAAAGAGCTGAAAGATGACTCCTCCTGAAGGAACGAGTGGTATAAAGGATAGCGACTGGTTCCGGTAATAGTGGAACTGCTCTGAACAAGATAAAGGTCAAGAGGCTGGCTAACAAGACCACTCATTGCAGCGGTTCCTTAGGAATGTGTAAAACAACCAAGTGAAGGCATATGGTCGGCCAAGTAGACAGTGACGATGGAGTGAGAAAACCAAGGCTCATCTGACAAAAACAGGCTGATAAAATGGCAATCACAAGAGGTAAAATGGGAAAGGTTTCATTTTTACACAAGCTTGAAATCAGGAAACTCTGCTTGAAGGTGGTTTCATTTTTACACAAGCTTGAAACAAAGATAAACTATGCTTAAAACCGGTTTCATTTTTACACAAGCTTGAAACGGAAAGAAACTATGCTTGAAAAAGTAAGCATGCCCCCCAACATGGTGACTCAATTCGAGGTACATGCCCCCCAAGCTTCAATCCATATGAAAGGCAGATGGAGTGAAGGTTCAAAATATGAGATCAAGAGAAAGACTCGACTGGGATTTTACGAGATCTAAACAAAGACTCGAATTGAACAGGAACGTGTTTCATTGTTTTAATGAGGTTGACACATGAAAAGAACTATCCTCAGGACACCTTGTTTCATTTTTTAACGAGCTTGACACAAGAAAAGGAACCATGCTCCGACACCCTTGTTTCATTTTTTAAGGAGCTTGACACAAGACAAGGAACTCTGCTCCGACAACCTTTTTCATTTTTTAAGGAGCTTGACACAGGAAAGGAACCATGCTCCAACCAACTTGTTTCATTTTTTAAGGAGCTTGACACAAGAAAATGAACTGTGCTCCGACCGACCTCATCATAATGAACAAGAATTCATCGCTTCCAAGAGTTCCACTCCTGATGGAAGGAAAACATCCTGGAAGTCAGGACCCAATGCCCCCAGCACCCTATGCACGACGGCATGGTCACTGAGTACAGGCACAGGGTAGGTAGCCACATAGTTGACTTGTGGTGGGGCAGATACAACAGGTGGATAAAAACCAGGAAGGGATGATGGTGGACCAGATGCCACATCAGGACCAAAGAACGAAAGCTAATCAATGGTCACGATCCGTCCTTCATGCGGAAAACAGACCACAAGAAAAAGGGAGGAGACAAGCACTCCCATGGCATAGGTGTAATCGTGCCCCAAAAGCAGATTGAAATCCAAGGGGCCTGGAACAACCATCACGTCCATATGGACAGTTTTACCTCCCAAAGTAACAGGTAACCTTGGAAGGATCCCTAACGGTTGACTCGTTCTTCTGTTAAATGTCAACAGATTCTGCGTAACAGGCACAAGTGGCGGCGAACCGAAAGCTTGCCAGGTAGTTGAGGATAGAATAGCAACAGAGGTGCCTTCGTCTATAATGGTGCTAGGTACGACCAGACCAAAAGCCTGTACTGTGATCTCGAATGGCACATAAGACGGAAGGCGGTATCCCGCAAATCGATTCCAATCAAAGGAAGCGACCAAACTACTCGGAGGGGCTACCATCAAACTGAGAAGGTCTTCCCCTAGTGTTATGGAAGAAGGAGCATCCTCCGCGACCTCCATCTCGAAGGTGGGAGGAGTATCCTCTGGAACCTCCATCACAGGAGGCGGAGGAGCAGCTTCGTGAGGTATAGGGACAGGAGAATCTTTCTCCAAGTCTGAAGAATCTGAAGATACCAGAAGGACATGGGGGATGTGAGGTCTACTCTCGACGGAAAAGACCTGGTGCACCGTGGATGGAGCCAGCTCAACCGATCCCACGACCAATGGTTGGTCAGGGATGGATTCCTGAATTTGAATTTCCGAGGGAGTGGGATCGACCAAGGACAACTCTTGACCAATCGTAGTGTCAACAGGTGGAAGACTCAAAGAAAGCTGTTTATAACCAGCCAGGAGGCATGGTGTAGAAATAGCTGAGTTGTCCAAAACTTGCTTGGCTTCATCCATATAAGGACAAAGGTGAATGGCATGGTGCCCTTCACACAACTTACAGGGATTGGTAATCTTACCCTGCTTCTTAGGAGCCTTACCAGCACTAGTTGAAGATGTGCCCCCAACCTGACTCCTAGAAGGCAAAGGCAACGGCGGACGACCGTTGGACCATGCTTCGAGCACCTTGGGAATACCAGGGCAATCTCGAAGAATATGGTTTCCCGTGCATAACATGCAAGGGAACTTGACTTTCCATGGAGGGTTGGAAGGTTTATCAAGAGGAGATGTTTCAGGAGCGGTAGCTGCACTATTAACCTCTCGCTTATCAGACTTCTTCTTCTTTGTCTTCTTCTTCTTCTTCTTAGCCACCTGGTTACTCGAATCTAGACTTTCACCAGTCAAAGTAGAAGAGGAGGACGCAAAAACAGGCAAAGAAGGGGAGTGGTCCACCTTGGAATCAACATGATGTTGTTCAGGTGGAGGAACTGATTGAACAGTAGCTGAGACATTCAGGACCACAGAGGTTGAAAACAACCAAACAGGAAACCCAACAGTTAACCCAGGAAGGGACAACGTTGCCATGTAAGGAGCACCAACATTCCCAAAAGGAGGAAAATGACCAGGATTCCCATCGGAGGGGATTCCTTGGTTGGTGAACTCTGGAAAATTTGCCATCAAAAAACTGAAAACCACACACGGGCTGAAAACCAAGGCACACAATCAAACGGCCAATAAGAAAAACTAACAGGGAGTGTGATCATGGGTGATTAATTTTTACCACATTGAAAAATAAGAAACTTCACCGTTTCATGTTTTAAGAGTCGAGAAACGGTTGAAAGGTGACTCTATCTCTTTCAGATTTGACACAAGCGTGAAAGGACAAGCGCTCGGTGATCCTTTCAAATTTATGGAGTCAGAAAAGATCAAATGACTACTTAGGAATACTAGGCAAAAAGGTGTACCAAATAACCGTGAACTGCAATATACACCTTGGTTTTAATAATGAAAGAGAAATCAACCAAGGAATTTCCGTACGTGCAGGCAATCTCCCCGAATGTTGTGTATGGTGTATCACAGGTATAGGGCGGCAGACTTGGCTTCCTATGGATAAAGGATTGAAACCTAGTGGGTCTCCCTTTATATACGCGACGGTACGGGGAGCACAAGTCTGTGCTAGCACTGTCTAAAGCCAAGAGGCGAATGACAGCTACTAGGTTTTAAGACACCGGAACACGTCTCTAGCCTAGACCTCTAAATGTGTTTCGTTAGATTTCAATGCTGCCTTAGTGTAAATTGAGTAGATTTTAAAGTTGATCTTCAATTACGTTTCAGTTTTCAGGCCTTAGCGTATGTAATGTCTCAAAGTACTCCTAAATGCAATCTACATGCCGAAAGAAGTCTTTCAATTTGATGAATTCTATCTAGTTAAGGGAAGATTTTCAAACAATGATGCAACAAACAACAACACTGCGAATGAAATTTTTCAAACTAGATGACTTTCACTATCTAAAAGTAATTTCAAACATTCAACGATGCGAATAATGCAATGTAATCTATGCAAAATCTTCTTTTTTCCGAAAACTATGCAATTGTAATCTATGCACAATTTCCTTTTTATTTTCAAACGATAAGAATGCACTCAATGCATTTTTCAATGAAATGAGAATCTACTTAATGCACACTTTTAATGAAAGAGAATGCACTTAAAGATATTTTTAGCTTTCAATCATTAAACAATGTGATCTAAGTTCAATGATAGATCTCAAAAAACACTTTTCAATGCAATGTGATCTAATGCATGAAAATAAAACTTTGAAATGAAAACTAAAAGAACGCAAAACTCCTTAATGAAGGACGAATGTAAAAGAGATGTAAACAAACACTAAGAATGCAATCGTTGTTTCAAACACTTTGGAATGAAATTCCTCAAAAAGCTACAAGACATATGAGGTCAAGCACAAAAAAGGACTTCCAAAGTATGAGTTCAAAACAAAGCATTCATTCCCTTTTACATCAAGAAATCATGGCAAGAAGACATTCCAAACAATGAGCAATGTAATCTATGCTCATACAGGGAAAAGACCGGAAGGGAAAGACACACTGGTGAAGGATTTCGGGAAAAAGTCTCAATTTTCATACACCCTGAAATTGGCCCGACTTGTACATTGACAAGTAGCGCCAACTAGCGTTTCTTGCTCACTGACAACTAGCGCCAATGGCCAATTGGCGCGGGTTGCTAACTGACAACAAGTGCCAACGCCTGAAAATGAAAAAACAAAGAATTTCTCCCAACCAAGACTAGACTCACCACTTCAAGCAGAATCTCCAAGACTCAAATGAACCATGTAATCTAGGCTCAAAGCGAGACAAAGCACCAAACGAATGCAAAGAAGCGATCACAAAGTCGACTGAACATATAAAAACCAAAAACTCCCAAGGGAGGCTCGACTCAAAAAAGCACCTAGATGGCCTAAGGCTAAAATGTAAAATCGAAATAAATAGGCAAACAACCAAAGGATGGAGATTATAGCCAGTCAAACCAAGCTCCAATACACTCAAGTAGTTGCAAAAATGTAACCAAAATCAGAGATCAGGCTCAGAAAGCTCAAAACTAAGCAAACCCCAGCAGTCCCCAGCGCTGGCGCGACTGTCAGGCTGAAACTAGCGCCATATCAGGATTGGCGCGGGTTATACATTAACAACTGGCGCCAATTGGCGCGAATGTCATGCTAAAAAGCGCACCAGTCAAGTTTTCTATGCAAAAATAAAAAATAAGCAATCCAAGAAGCAGACCAGTGATGTCGGGGCTTAAACCAAAAGCTAAAGAAACCAAAAAACAGGCCCAAAGAGCTGACCAAGCAAGCAAGGCCAAGAGTTGACCGGAAAGACAAGACAACACTCCAAGTCGTTCAGTTCATAAACTAAACCAGAGATTGACTGAAGCAGCGTTGATCTACTTCGCTAATGCAGAGCAACAGCGTTTCGAAGGCTATCTGGCTATACTTCAGGCTCCGTCTATAGCTTATAATGAAAAACAACAAGTTGATTCCCCAGTGGAGTCGCCAAATTGTTGAAGAGGTTAATCCCCTCTGCGGACAGAGGCGATCCCTACTAGCCCAAATTGGGTCTAGTAACAATCGAACACGCTACAGTGCAGGTTCCTAATTGCAAATAAACTGACTTGCAATGAAGGCTTACTTGGAATCCAATGCTTTTGTTTGTAGAAGAGGTAGTGCTCCCGTTCCTCAGCTCTGGCAGATCACAATCCTCACGATCTCCGTGATCGGACACCTGCACACGCAAGAAACATAACAAACGCAAGCATAAAATCCAGTATATACAACTATATGTCAGTCGAAGAGGACATAACTCATGATCACAATCAAGAACAAGAGTGGAACCATAACCAATAGTCGCTTAACATTAATGAATCAAAAGAAGAATACAACCATAGCTTCGACGCAGCATTCTCCTTCGGCGGGTCGTCAGCAAAACATGTCTCGATAAAGCCTTTCAAGGATGGGACAAGCCTCTCTCTCCGGATCTTGACAATAGTCTCCTTGCTTGGATGGGCCTCAAGGGAATAAATCAAGGCTCTTGTAGCATAAAGGCTCTTGGGAACTTGGAGATCTGAAGACTATGGAGTTTCAGGACTAGCTTGCAATAGAGAATGGGCAAGCTTTTATAGATGGAGGAAGGGGAGTTGGGATCCCTATAATTGTGGGATTGGCCCTATCCTCAAGGAAGCTTCCATGAGAGGTGGAAAACCACTTCCTCTCTATGGAAATCCGTAGCCAAATCTCCCAACTCAAGATAGATATCAGCTCAGGAATTTGTTAGGATGAAACTTCCGCCATTTATTTTTAAAAAAAACCTCTTAATATGGTTGGCGTGGGTGCGAATCTATGACAGAGCACCAATTGGTGCGCCCTCTTTGGAGGATTTTCCCCCTTGGCGCGAGGGTTGAACTATATAACCGCGCCAATGGAAAAAGAGTTATTTTTAGGGTTTTTGCAAGGAGATGTCTTCAAGGCAATTGAAGCTCATGTTCAGAGGAGTGCCATGAAGGTGATTTCAAGGCATGCCATTGCTCACAGGTCACGGAATGAGCCCTCCAATGTGCGAGACGGGGAATGGTAGGGACGGTGACAAATTACTGTGTAACAAATAGTACAATCATTGAAGAAGTGGAGACATTATTTAATGTCTAAAGAATTTGTGCTATATTCAGATAATCATGCTTTATAGTATATTATGCAGCAGCCTAAATTGAATCAAAAACATGCTAAATGGGTTGAATATCTTCAAATTTTTAACTTTTTTTTGAAGCACATAAGTGGCCAAGCAAATAAGGTACCTGATGCCTTGAGTAGGAAGAACATTCTTGTTCAAGAAAGTCAAATTGAAGTGGTAGGTTTTGATTTTCTTAAGGAACTCTATAAAACAGATTTGGATTTCAAAGAAGCATTTGAAACATGTTGTAATCATGTTTTGATAGACAGAAGTCAGTGGTTATATTATTTCTTGCAAGAGGGTTTATTGTTCAAGAGAAATCAATTGTGCATACCAAATTGTTCCATGAGAGAAAATTTAATTAGAGAGAAGCATAGTGGTGGACTTGCTAGACATTTTGGTACTGATAAAACTTATGAGCAGCTGAGTCATATTTATTATTGGCCAAAGATGATATCTGAAGTGGAAAAGTATGTGAAGAATTGTAAAATTTGTCAGTATGCAAAGGGGAGAAGCCAAAATGCAAGTTTGTACATTCCATTGCCTATTCCAGACAGACCTTGGGATATGGAAAGTATGGATTTTGTTTTAGGATTGCCTAAGACACAGACAGGGAATGATGCAATTTATGTTGTTGTTGACAGATTTTCAAAGATGACACATTTTATTCCATGTTATAAAACTAATGATGCCACTCAAGTTGCCAATTTGTTTTTCAAAGAGATTGTTAGATTACATGGGTTGCCTAAAAGTATTGTTTCTGATAGAGATACCAAGTTTTTTGGTCATTTTTGGAGGACATTGTGGAAGAAGCTTGGTACTAAACTGAGTTTCAGCTCAACTTATCACCCTCATATTGATGGAAAAACTGAAGTAGTGAACAGAAGTTTGGGTAATCTTTTGAGAAATCTTGCAGGAGAACATCCTAAGCAATGGGATCATATTTTACCATAGGCAGAATATGCATACAATGATTCACCTAACAGAAGTACAAGACAAAGTCCATTCCATATTGTTTATGGAATGCACCCAAGAGGAGTATCTGAATTGAGAAACTTGGGAAAAACAGAAATGAGGAGTGTTGATGGAGAAGAGTTTGCTTCAGAGATACAAGCAATACATGAGTAGGTAAAGTAGCAGCTACAAGACAACAACATCAAGTACAAGAACAGAGAAGATTTGAGCAGAAGAGAAATTAATTTTGAAGTTGGTGATTTGGTTTTGGTACACTTGAGGAAAGAAAGATTTCCAAAGAGACAGTATAACAAATTAAAATTCAAAAAGATAGGACCATGCAAGATATTGAGAAAGTTTTCTGCAAATTCCTATGAAATTGAATTGCCATCTGACATTGGAATATCTCCAATATTGAATGTTGCTGATTTGTACAGGTATGAAGATGGTGGCACAGATGAAAGACCAGAAGACAGAGAGCAGATTGACTGGGTAAAACAGTTACCTACATCACAGCCATTACGGCCAGAAAGGATCTTAGACAAGAAAGTGTTCAATAAAACCAAAGGAAAAGAGTATTTCCAATACTTGGTCAAGTGGAAGGATCAGCCAATTGAGGAAACTACTTGGATGACAGAAGTTATGTTGCAAAAACTGGGCAGTTCTGTGGAGGAGCCCATGGACAGGAGCCCATGAATAATTTTATCCTCGGGAGTCTGATGCAGGGGCATTGGAGTTTAGCCAACAATGTGAAAGATTGTTCACATGTTGTGGTTAGATGAGTTAAAATTCATTGACTGATGGGTCAAAGTCAGTTTTACTAAGAGGGTTGAATCCCTCAAACAATTGTTTATCATTTATTTCTGTAATACATTAGGAGACTATATTTAAATAGATTTAGAGATAAGTTGTTTGAGGAGGTGTGAGATTGTTGAGAATATCTAGCTTCGGTTGATAGATTTAAGGAGAAAATTATGTAATTATGATTTTTTTCAAAATAGAACAATTCTATCCTCAGAAAGAGGTCGATTGCACTGTAAAGAACTATAAAATGTAACCTCTGTAACAGAGGAATTCGGATTTGGCAGTGGAAGAATGGATTGAGAGGGTTTCCCTCTGTTTTAATAAAATTGCAGAAATTTTTTCATTTGTGTATTCTTGGCAAGTTCCTGGAGGTTTCACCTTCGAAATTCTATTGATTTTTACATCTTCTGTGTAGTCAATTGAGCATGATTTAGATTGTATTAAGCTCTGTGTGAAAGAGGGCTTCTTCTCTCTATAAATCCATCTGATTTATATTTCGTGTATGAATCAAGGGTATGTTAGTTTCTGTGTAATACCTGAGAGTTTATTAACTTTGTGCAAAAGGAAGATTCGATTGATATTAATCCCTACATAAAAGATCCAGAAGAATCGAAGAAACTCTGCTTTTCTTCATTTGAGGTTGAACTGATAATTGAACCATGCTTGTTAAGTCGAGACAGCATAAGGTCCGTGAAGTTTATAAGAGAAGCGAAGGAACATCAAAGTCTGTGTTTAATTATAGTCAGAAATGAAATTTGCAATTGAGCAATTTTGAGAAACGAAACCACAGGTTTTGCATAGCATTTGGGTTGGAAGTGGTTTTCACCATTTGGAACGTGATCGTATCATATTACGACATGTCACAATACTAAAACCACTGGTGTCGTGTAATTTTTGAGTGTTAAAGTTCGGGCTGTGAATAACGCGATATTCGTGCGATTAAGATCTACAAGAATCCAACGGTCATCGCATCGTGCGACATGTGAAGGTTTAATTAAGGTATGGACTCGAGGTTTTATAATGTGAAACTTTATTAATGTTTGAGATCCAGATATATGTGGGGAGAAAGATTTAAAGAACTATTTTATAAGGTTTATTGTTATATTCCGAAGGCTATTGAACATTAATTTAAGGATGCTTTATTGTAATATTTTCGGAGGCTTTCTAAGCATTTATTTGAATGAGTTAAGGTTCCGATAAAGGATTATATGCACTTGTTCCAAACATTTGATTTTTCTTAAAGAAGTACAACATTATGTTATGAGAGAAAAAGGACCACTGTTCTGAATGTGCATTTCATTTATCAAATTTCATAAATTTGATGAATGAAACCAATCATAAAGAACTGGATCAGACTCCTCCAGAGTTAGAAACAATTGCAAGCAAGTTTGAAGGCTCTCCTTAATGCCTGCACCCACACTGCCATCATTTTTCAGTCGATGAGCTACATGCAGCATTGATGACTCGTGAACAAAGATTAGGTAGAACAACAAATTCATCTTTGAAGCATGCATTCAAGACCAAAATGTCCTTGAAAGAGGAAGAGGTCAAGGTAGAGGAAACTACAGAGGAAAAGGAAGAGACAAAAGCCAAAACATAGGAGGAAGAAACATCCATGTAAATGGAAGGGGCAACAATCAAAATCAAAACCAAGTCCAAGGCAACAGCCAGCAAGGTGGACAAAATCAAGCACATGGACAAAGGTATTATAAATCCCAAGTCCAATGTCATTACTGTAATAATTATGGCCATTATTACAATGAATGTAGGAAGAAACAGAGTGACATGGGTAATAGACCCAGTGCTAATTTTATTAAAGAAAATATCAGCCAAGAGAAGTTGTTTTTAACATGTAATATTGATGAGGAAAAGAATGAAGATATATGGTTTCTAGATTCAGGAAGTAGCAACCATATGACTGCAAACATTTCCATGTTTTCCATGTTAGATGAAAATGTAAAGTCTCAAGTAACATTGGGGACAGACAGTAAGGTCTTTCTCATGGGAAAAGGCAGAGTAAGTGTTTTGACAAAGAAAGGAGAAGTAAGATCCATATAACATGTATACTATGTGCCTGGTATGAAGTGTAACCTCTTGAGCATTGGAAAACTCATTCAAAAGGGTTACAATGTTTTCATTGAAGATGATGTATGCACCAACATGGATAAAACACCAAGCAAGAAATGCATTGCACAAGTGAAGATGAAAAGGAACATAATGTTTCCTCTCAAGATGAGAGCAGATTTGAAGAAAGGAGTTGAAATGGCAGCAGTATCACAAGAGACATTCCAAAGAGAAGAAAAGGATGAAAATTGGTTATGGCATTTTATATTTGGACATCTCAACTTTGGAGGTCTAAATTTGTTGCATAGGAAAGGAATGGTAAAGGGATTACCATTGATTGAGAAACCAGATAGCCTATGTGAAGGTTGCATCTTGGTCAAACAACACAAAGAAAATTTTCCATCAGGAAAGAGCACAAGGGCAAAGGCACCCTTAGAAATTGTCCATTCATATTTGTGTGGACCAATGCAAACACCAGCACTAGAAAGTATCCATGATATGTTGACTTTTATTGATGATTACACAAGAAAAACTTGGGTGTATTTCTTGAAATATAAAAGTGAAGTGTTTGAGAAATTCTGCCACTTTGAGACTCTTGTTGAGAACCAAAGTGGGCAGCATATTAAGGTGTTAAGAACTGATAGAGGAGGTGAGTATATCTCAAAACAATTTCTGCGTTATTGCAGAGAAAATGGCATACACCAGCAATTTACAGCAAGGTATACACTGCAGCAAAATGGGGTTGCTGAAAGGAAAAACATGACCATCATGGATATGGTAAGAAGTATGCTGAAGGCAAAACATTTGCCAAATGAATATTGGGCTGAAGCTGTACATTTTGCAGCATACATCTTGAATAGATGCCCAACCAAAGCTGTAACGAACAGAGTTCCGGAAGAAGCATGGAGTGGCATAAAACAAGGTGTCACCCACATGAGAGTTTTTGGTTATGGCTTATGCACACATTCCAGATCAGCTAAGGAAGAAGTTGGACAGTAAGGGGGAGAAGTGCATATTTATTGGATACAGTGAAGAATCCAAGGCGTATAGATTGTATAACCCATCCACCAAGAAGTTTGTTATAAGCAGAGATGTTCAGTTCATTGAGGAAGAAGCTTGGATGGAAGCATTGAGAAAACAGTGAATGTGAAGAGTTGTTTGTCTCATGATGATGATGAGGAAGAGATGGTTGAAATACATCCCTCATTAGCAGCACCACCTCCACCAACACAAGGACAGCAAGGGACACCACAAGCAAGTATGAAAACACCCTTGAGAAGAGATGATAGTGCTTCTCCAAGAACACCACGAGGAGCAAATTTGAGTGCTTCTACAAGCACAAGTACACCAAGTGAAAGAGGAACTAAATTCAGAAATTTGAATGATATTTATGAGAAAGCGGCAAAAAATGAAGGTATGAACTCTTTATTTTCATTATATTGTCATGTAGATGATCCTATTCATTTTGAAGAAGTTATAAAATATAATAAATGGATAGATGCTATGGATGAAGAAATGAATGCAATAGAGAAATGGGAATTAGTTGATCTCCCAAAAGGAAAAGAAGTTATAGTAGTGAAATGGGTCTACAAGACCAAAAAAAATGCTGAAGGTAAGTTTGAAAGGCACAAGTCCAGACTTGTTGTCAAAGGCTACAAGCAGCAACAAGGAAGAGATTATGAAGAAACATTTGCACCGGTTGTAAGAATGGAAACAGTAAGAACAGTTTTGTCCATAGCAGCACAACACAAGTGGAAAGTTTACCAAATGGACGTGAAATCAACATTCCTAAATGGAGTATTGATGGAAGAGGTTTATGTTGAACAACCTCTGGGATATGAGAAAGTAGGCCAAGAGCACAAATTTTGCAGATTGAAGAAAGCTCTGTATGAGCTGAAACAAGCACCTAGAGCATGGTATAGTAGGATAGATTCCTATCTACTGGAAAATGGGTTTGAGAAATGTGAAGGAGAACCCACATTATACATCAAGAAGAAAGATGGTAAGATGATGATTGTTGTTTTATATGTTGATGATGTGATATTCACAGGTAATGATGCTTACATCATTGAGAATTTTAAATCAGTCATGAACGATGAATTTGAGATGACTGATATGAGATTGCTTAAAAAATTCTTAGGAATAGAAGTAGAGAAAAATGAAAATAAGATTTTTATCTCTCAAGACAAATATGTAAATGAAGTTTTGGAAATATTTAATATGAAAGATTGCAAGGCAGAAATTACTCCTACAGTGATGGGATTGAAATTGAGAAAGGAAAACAACAGCAATGATTTTGATCCAAGTTTGTACAAGAGCATAGTTGGCAGCCTCATGTATTTGACTGCAACTAGGTTGGATATTATGCATGTTGTAAGTTTAATTTCCAGATTTATGGAAAGGCCAAAGGAGGCACATTGGCAAGCAACAAAAATAATTCTGAGGTATGTGAAAGGTACAAAAAGGTATGGAATTTTATATACCACTTCAGAAAATTCTGAATTGATTGGTTATACTGATAGATTGGGCTGGAAGTATAAATGACCAAAAAAGTACATCTGGTTATGTTTTTCATATGGGTTCAGGAGCCATTTCATGGGCTTCTAAGAAACAACCAATTATGGCTTTAGCAACAACAGAGGCAGAGTATGTGGCAGCTACAACAGCAGCATGTCAAGCAGTTTAGATAAGGAGATCATTGAGGAGTTTGTTTCATGAACAGGTAAAAGGCACAACAATTTATTGTGACAACAGTTCAGCAATAGCATTGTCAAAGAATTCAGTGTTTCATAAGAGAACGAAACATAATGATGTCAAGTATCACTACATCAGGGAGCTAGTGAACAATGGGGAAATTATTTTGAAACATTGCAGAACTGAAGAGCAGTTTGCTAACATTTTGTCAAAACCATTGGGGCAGAAAAGTTTTAATTATTTGAGGAAGTGTTTGGGTATGGAAGAAAACCCAGCATTTGAATTTAAGGGGGAGTGTTGAATTTTTAAATCCAACTACAACAGTGCAACTATGTAGAAGGACGAAGAATGCAGGGGCGGAATTTTGGTTGTGTGCACTTCACTGTGCATTTAACACTAATATTAAAAGCCTGCACGACGTTTTTTTGGGTTAATAACCGTAGCCATTTTACTTTTTTTTTCATTTAAATTTTGTGGTTCTGAACCATGCAGCCCCCGCGCCTTCATAACCTCACCAACCAACAGTTATTTCGTGTCGTTTGTTTTACCACCAAAGTTATTGATTTGAATGGGCCACGTCAAGTTGTAGAGCCCATAACCCACATCACCATCCAGGGATCCAATCACGTCTTGATCGCATAGTTTGGATGCCTCGTCACAAGTCCTTTCACCGATGCAAAGAACCAGACCCACTTCCAAGTCACAGGACACGTGGACCAATCAAAGCTTATCACACAGTTTTGAGGGTGACGTCACAAGGTTCATTTGGTACGCGATAATTTTATGAATTAGAGCTTAATTTTTGTTTTGAAATCGAGGGGTCCCACCTCTGACCAATCAGATGGCGATCGCGCGGGTTTGGACCCTGATGTCATAAAGGGAAATTGGTATGCGATAAAATTATGCAATGGAGCTTAATGTCCGATTTGAGCTCCACGACAAAGGTTTAAAACATTGTTTTAAAGCTTTATTTTATGCGGCAGATGAATTAAGGTTTAAAATGTTGTTATAAACATTTCCTCTTTTTTTTTTATAATAGCGCCGCGGTGAAAGTCTTTTTGACTTAGTCATCTATATATTTACGATTAATGTATATATATTATAAACTTTCAAGTTTATAATATATATACAAGTTCAATAGTTTGTTTTTTCTTAATACGTTGTGCCATATAAAAGGAAAAGAGCCTGAAGGCTAATATGTAATGAGTGTGTAATTTTTGTAAGAGAGTCCGAAGGCTAAAAACAGAATATATAGCACTGTGTATGTGCGTTTGTTTGGTGTGAGACAGAGAGAAAGAAACTTGAAGGACACTGCGTGTGAAGCAGTTCCATTTTGTAAATTCCTCTACAGTGGAAAAATCTATCTTTGTAATAGAATTTGTTTTGTGTCATCTCTGTCCAGAGAATTTTAAAATGAGTTCTCTGTGTTAGAAAGGAGAGATTCTGTTCTATCTATGTGTTTGTAATAATTCAGAAATTCCAACATTCCGAGCTGGGAAATTACCACAACTAATATATCTCTGCTGGGAGAATTGCCCCTACTTGTCCTTACCTTCCTGGATTTCACTAAAAAATTTACGAGTTTTATATATACAGAAGGTGAGCCACCTGCAAACACTGTGGCAACATGAATCTCAGGTAATTATTCGTTTTTTTCTTTCTTTGGAATAGATTTTTGTTTTGTTTTTCTCCAAATTATAATAATCATTTGCACTTAAGAATTGTGGCCCAAAAAGTTCACATTTATAGTGTCAAACCCAATTTAATAATGTACATTGTAGGCACCTCTAGAATTGAAATAATTGTATATTTGTGCTCCGCTTTCAGAAGTTCCAAAGTCCATTGGGATGTTGAAGCACCTCCAAAACTTTGTCTTGTTATAAAGTCATCTTGATTTTTTTCCAAATGAATTTTTTCATATGGGTTCCTTAAAAATAGTTGGATTAAAATATTGCTTCACTCTGCAAACACTCCCAAACTCACAGGGGAACTTAACGAGTCTTCAAAGTTTGGTCGTGTGCAGATGTTTTTTTCTGTAGACGCTCCCAGACTCTGTTGGGAACTTAACGGAACTCTGAAGTCTTGACTGGGATAGGTGCTCCACTCTCCAGACGCTGCCAAATTAAGTTGGGAACTTGAATGCACTCCAAATTCATGACTTAGGTGGGTGCTTCTCTCTGAAAATGATGCCTGACTCAGTTGGGAACTTGACGGGTCTCTAGTGTCTTGACTTGGGTGGATACTCTGCTCTACAGAGGCTCTCATATTCGTTTGGAAACTTGACTCGGTTGGGTCAACTGATTCTCTCTGCGGATGTTTCCAGACTCGGTTGGGAACTTGATAAGCCTGCAACATTTTCAATTAGGTGGGTGCTCCGTGTTGCAAACACTCCCAAACTCAGTTGGGAATTTGATGGGCCTCCAATATCTTGACTTGGGCAGGTGCTCCTCCCTACATATGCTTCTGTACTTGGTGGGTAGCTTCATGGGTCTCCAATGTCTTCATTTGGGAGGGTGCTCCACTATGAAAACGCTCCCAGACTCAATTGGGGATTTGACAGGTCTCCAACGCCTTCATTTGGGTGGATGCTCCGTTATGAAAATGCTGCAGACAATCCCAGATTGGATTGGGAATTTGACAGACCTCCAACATATTCACTTGGGCTAGTGCTTCACTCTGGAGATGCTCCTAGAGTGGATTGGAAACTTGACGAGTCTCCAATGTCTTCACCTAGGGGGGTATTCTTCTTTGCAGACGCTGCCAGACTCTGTTGGGAAGTTAACCGGCCTCAAAAGTCTTTACTTGGGTGGTTTTTTTGCTCTGCAGATGTTGCCAGACTGTTCAAAACTTGATGGTCCTTCAAAATATTCGATTGGGTAGGTTATCCACCATGCAGAACTACGGGTTTTCAAAGTCTTTATTCGCATGGTACTCCAACTTTTTCAACTGGAAGGGTGTTGCAATTTACAGATGTTGTCTACTAATAGCATGGGACTCCAACTTTTTCAATTGGAAGGGTGTTGCAATTTGAAATTTAGAGGTCGTTGGAAATGAAATGTATGCACCACAACTATTTTTCTTTTGGTATTTGACTCTAGGGTGCATAAATTCATCATGGTGCCATAATTTTGGATGATAATGTTGGGAGTCTTTTTTTTTTCTTAATTTTATTTTTATGAACCTAAAATGTATTTCAAAAGGATAAGGATTATGTTAGGGAAATTTTTATATTTGTATGTTATTTTAAAGTATTTTTGATATCATATTATAAAGATTTGTTTAAAAAAGAAGTTTCAAGTTGGTTTGAAAGGTGTAAAACGTCCAAATCAAAAGTTTTTCATTGAGTTTTTTTAATTTAATATTTGTAAAATTTTCTAAGCTTATTTTTATAATTTTTTAAATATAAAAAGTATAGAATAAATGAAAATTTTTAATTATCATATGATTTTGAGAAGTTTAGGAATTCAACTCCACTTGTGATTTCCAATAAAAAAATTACATTGGAGCTAGCATTCCTTGGAGAGAAAAGATTCTTATTGCTTAGTTAAGGACTAATTCACATAAAATTCGGTGTGAAAAGGGATTGTGGAAGAGACCTAAAGAAGCTTGGGAAGAAAGGGTGTGTACTTTTTGAACTTCTGGGGCAGTGGAATCACAAAAGAATTTCATTTTGGAATGTGATGCTTTCAGAGACATCAAAGACAATTACTGCAGTATGTTAGCATCAATTTAGTGGCACTGTCTTTTCAATGAGGGAACTATTAGAAGGTTGGGTCAGATCATCATCAATTTGAGTAAAAAAATGGTTGAATTACAGAAGGAAAAAAAAAAAAAACGAGGTTGGTAGTCCCATAGACTATTTTGTCTCATGGACGTTAAAATATCAATCATTCATTCATTATAATTATGATTGGAGTTTTATGATATGATAAAATTGTAGTTTGAAGTTCTAAATGCATTCAATATCTTAATTTTTATTTCATTATATTTGGATTATACAATTTTAATCATTAATTTTTCAATTTCAATTATTCTTTTAAAGTTTCATGACAGGGTGATGGGGTGAGATCTATGACAGTTACCTTAGTGTGGATTTGTGCCGACCACTTTGGGCTGGTGAATAATGAAGGGCATTAAAATTGGAGTGTTGTGGCCACCCCCATGCATACCTCAACATGTGGTGGTGTTCACCTCCATTGTGACCAACTTGCAACAAGGATTTGGAAGGTACACGAATGACAGGATATCACTGCATGTTTTAAGGTTGGTGTGAAGTGTTTTCGAAGGACTATGAGGGGCAGGAGAATGGAATTAGTAGTTCTCCTCTTTGTCTAATTTCCTACGCATAGATTGTGCATATAGATTGGGTTCTCCAAGAAAGTTTTTATCGATTTAGTCACACTCTTTAGTAAAATCTAACCTCTAGCTCAAGATTTCGATGCACCTGGACGAGAAAGGACACTTTTAGTTGGGTTCTTATCCACTTCTTTAGCTTTTCCCACAATGTGTATATATTGTTCTTTTGTGTTGCGGTCTAGATCATGGGCCTCCAAGAATTTGTATTTGATTGTGCAAATTTAATTGTTAAAGTTTATTTCTTGAATATGGAAGTTTAGAGGGGGTCTTTTTCTCAATTTCTTAACCTGTAGTGGCAAGCGTGTTGGGGTATTTATGTCTGAAGTTAAAATCAATTTTGGTAGGAGAAGGGGTTCCCTTTCCTTCTCTCGTATTAAGTCTCATTAGGGCAGGTAGTCCTGTAACAGAGTATTGACCTTCTTTGGTGTCCCTCTTGATTCTTTTATTGACTGGTGTAGTCATGTGTTTCGACAATTGTGTCTCTAGCTCACAACATCCATGAGCTCTTGATGGTGTGTATTGGGGGGTTCACATTACTTTGATTCAATGACCTAGGTGGTGAAATATGTTAGAGCTTGTGGTATTGTTACCTCTGTGGAGAGTTTTGACGTAAACGAGAAAAGATCCCATATTTTCGTAAAGCTAGGGGGATTTAAGTTTGAGAGAAGATATTTGGGTTTCAACTAGAAAACAAAGAAGACAAGTCTTCAGTCTTCTGGTGGCTTTAGCTCTGTTGAAATTCAAAATCAGTATATAATGGGGTTTGATTCTTGGATTGGTGGTAGCAGCTGGAGTATTACACAACTCTTTCCCTGCCTTGTGGATTGAAAGTCAACAATTGATTAGTGGGGAATGGAGGCATCTTAGTGCACCCATTGTTTGTTCACAGTCATGGTTCATTGAAGGATGCAGAGCTGACAAAGAGGAGAAGGTGGTCGTAGCAAGTAGCATAACAATCAAGACCAACTCCAGGCGCAAAAAGTAGTAGAATTGGTTCAGGAATCTACGTTAACAGAGATTCACACATAGTTGCAAAACCTTCAGAATGTGGTTGCCAGGGATAAGCAATCCACGTTAGATTCAGAGTTGGTCGAGGAATTTGAACAAATGGTTTCATATCCAGGTGACACTAGAGGTTGTCGGAAGTAGTATATTCCTGCTCTATTTCTTTATTAGAAAATGAAATCCTTGTTGGGTAAAATTTTGTTGGAAAGAAAAAAGTATAAGTATGGTATTTTTTCCATCTTCACAAATGTCAAAGGAGAGCAAGGAAATATGAGATTTTGTATATAGCAAATGGACAAACACCTCGCACGCATAGAGCAACACATTCCATGTCTCACAACTCTTTTAGCTCCACCTAAGACAAGTGCAAAGGATCTAGCTCTGGTCACATCCTGTAAATCTTAGTCACATGTTATATTCTAGTTGGTTTTTTTATGGTTCATAGTTTAATGTTTTGTTCTGAGATGATTATATCATTGGTAAAGCTGAAAATTTTGATGTTACTAAAATTTTGGACGAGTTATTCTCCCTATAGATGGGCAGGGCCTAGTTTCCCGATGGGAAAGCCCTGTCCATCTGAAGATAGAAAAATATGGACTAATTGATGTAAATATTTTTTTATGAATGAAAGGATCCACTTATTAGCAAAAAAAAAATATTCTTTTAAAGTTTTAATGAATTTTGAATAAAAATAACTAAAAAATATTTAAATCATAAAATTTTTAAATTAGGCTAAACATTTTTTCCCACAGGGTGTAGAATAGATGGTGACAAGGTGATCTCTTAAGACAATCCATGGTGAAAATGTCATTGGTTCGAAACTCCGTGGGAAAAATCCAGTCGTGCTAAGGGTTGGTGTGGTCCACAATGAGTTTCATCCCTAGGTGATTTCGATGACTTATATGATAACTTATATGCCCTTGGGTTGTGGTTATTCAAGCCAGAAGTTAAGCATGCGAGTCATCTCAAGACTCACATTACCTAACAAAAAAAAACAGCTAAACATTTTTTTTATTTTTAACATTAATGTAAATTTATTTAATATGTGATGGACATACCTTAAGTGATTGTGAGGAATTAATGTTACTGTACTCACCTGAATTCAATTCCCATCATTGAAATTGATGAACTTTGTTATAATGGCTTCCAACCTTGTTGTATGATAATATATAAAGAAGGAACAAATTAATTTGAAAAAATATATTAAAAAGGTTTATATATATATATATATTTGATCTTTCTTATTAATAAAGTACAATTACATAGGTTTTTTTTTGTTTTTGTTTTTGGTAAATTAAAAGGCTTTATATTACCAAAATATCTTCAAAGATACTTCATAGTGGGATTCTTACTACCGAAGAGAATCCTCCAACATTTTTTTCTGAAGACACTTAGATTACAAAAAAAACTAGACATTTTGTATAGACATTACAAAATATAGCAAAAGTCCAAATATACTACCAGAGTTAATAGCCATTAAGAGTCACAAGAAGAAAACTCTCTAGCACTCGATCCAAGGGGTGTAAGAGTATCCAAGTCACAATTATATATTTTTTATATAAATGTGAAAAAAAAATTATTTGCAAAAGGATAAGTTAACAATTGATATTTACAATTGAACTTGATTAAGTGAACTTAACAATGGATATTTGCAATTCCAACTATTCTTTTTCTTCTAATGTTTTTTAATTCTCATTCTTTTAAATTCTTAATTTAATGGGTCATAATGAATATTAATCATGTCATAAGATTTGAACTTGGGTAGAGATCATAACAATATAACTTTTCAACCACTTAGACCAAATAAGCGTTCAAGGTTGAATTGATTATATTAATTTTGTTAGGATTAATTTAAACTATTTCTTTCTCTATTTTAAAAGTTTTCATAATGATGTATATAAAATTTAAAAAATAATCATAAATTGAAATTAATTTATCATATTTTCACAATAATAACAATGAATACATTAATCCCCCACTGTGGGTGCATGTCCACGCATCTCGCCATATGAAAATAATGCATAGCCACCCTTCGTCGAGCCACCTAGCTGGGCATGCGGTGATCCGAATGGAAAATGGAATCCACCCATGGTATTCATCCACCCATAGAATTTACCCATGGTATTGTAAGTGGCATCGACTCATGGTATTCATCCACCCATGGCATTTATCCACCCATGGAATTTACACATGGTATTGTAAGTGGCATCCACCCATGGTATTGTAAGTGAAATCCACCCATGGTATTTACCCAACCATGGAATTTACCTGTGGTATTGTAACAAAAAGATGCTATAAGTAACAACTCACATTTTGTAAAAGGACATATTATCCACCACAATGTAGCTTTTAGAGTTATTCTTTGTTTTAATAAAAAGTTTCTTTGTGGTTTTATTTACAGTGTATTCTCTCCTTTTTCTGGCATTCTAATTTTGCAGATCTTGTTAAATTTTTTAGACCATGGGGACCTGCCCCCAAAATTCGGATTAGTGATATCAGGAGTAGGTACATGTGGTTAAATTCCCACCTGATGCAAGATATCTTATTCCTTTCCACTTGATGTGAGTTGTCTTATTCCCTGCGTGTGAGTACGCTCCTCTGAAACTCATAATGGATTTCCATATTACCAACATAAGCCTCTATAAATGCACACTTCAAAACATTATTAATTGGCACTGTGATTCGATCATG
The DNA here is from genome assembly GCA_034641835.2 of Pinus albicaulis. Taxonomy (NCBI): domain Eukaryota; kingdom Viridiplantae; phylum Streptophyta; class Pinopsida; order Pinales; family Pinaceae; genus Pinus; species Pinus albicaulis. Next base: position 270,148,092 of record CM076573.1, read on the forward strand.
GCCATGCCTCATCCCTTTGCCACCTTTGGCTCTTAGAAGCATCATTTGGCCTTACTTCGCCTCAATTAGCCTCAATTGTGCTCAGGCTTGCATTCAGGATGACATTATACCTTGCGATGGTCTCAATGGATTTTCCACTCATTGGGCATCCAGTAAATTATGTGACCTCAACTTGATGGCAATTTGACAAAGCACTCAATTGGCTCGGACTCCCTTCAAGGATGCACGACTAGGCACCATGTTTATTAGGGTTCGATTTTGGGTCCGGGTTCGGGCAGCATGAAAAGATCCAAGTCAACCAGGTTTCGTGTTTGGGCTCCACATCATAGACAGTAGGCACTCAATACTTTTGGGCCTCATGGTCCAGTTCCATCTCCTACCCTTATGTACAATGCCCTCTGTTCACAAAAACTATGAATGTCATCGTGGGATTAAAATTGTCATTCTGATTTTCCTCATTTTTGTTTAATTCCAAGCGTGCGTGCTTATAGACAAACATATAGCTATCATAGGCCCTCTAGTTTTGTAAATCTGCTAGATGCATTACTTAAAAGTAGACAATGTGACACCAAGATATTACATATGTGCTACTAGTCTGATTTTCCCCAGGAAGATTGGAAGCGCAAAGTGAATTCCTATATAATATTTTTCAGAAGTAATGAAAGTTGAACGCTTACATAACAAAAAAAAACAATGAATATATTAAAATTTCCATGCAGCCATCTCCCTCCCTTTATCATCATATTTGAGGAGAATAAATTTTTTGTTTTTTTTCATCCACTTGATATTTTAGGACTACTAGTATAAAACCATCTTAAGCATGGATCTAGTAAGCCTCAAGTCAAATCAAACCTTTTGAGGTGAAAACCACTCTTATGGTGAAAAACTTGAAAAAATGTTTGTCTCAAGGTATTTGATTTGTCAAGTTACTTGGTGCTTAATAGATATTTTTTTTATGTGTGTGTATATCATTGCTTAAATTACATTTTGAAATGCATAAATGGATTTAACGTCTTGGTAATCCCCTTGGACACTTGGATTGTTTAATCTACATAACTTAAACTTGCAATTCCAACAAATCTTTATTTGATTTTACACAAAATTTAACCAAAAGATGTACTTGAAAAGGTGCTAAAATGTATAATACTGAGATTATTTGAAATGGTTTAACCATAAGATTTTTTTTTTTAATTTATTGCTATAATATTTACAATATATAATATATACGTAGTTGACATTGAAATCTTTTACTTAATATAGGCAACAAAATATTTTCTTTAGAAACTACATTGTATATAGTGAAAGGTTATTTTTTGTTAATATATTTTTAAATACATGTTAATATTACTTTACCTTGCATATTGAAATAATTTATTTATATAATCTACATTGAATTTAGTATTTTTATTAATATTTTAAATGCTATATATATGTGTGTGTGTGTGTGTGTGTGTGTATTTAAAGAAGTTAAGCGAGAGTAAAGGTAAATAATAACAAATAAATTCGTAAATTTGTTTAAATAAAGAAATCGAGAAGAAAATCCTAAGAATGAAGCTAATGAATGATAGGTTTTCACTACTAGCTTAACTTGTAACTGTCTTCCTTATTGAATTTGTTCGGGTGTTTTTCAATTTCAATAGCTTCGCAAATGATATGAGAATGGTAACAGGTATCAAGGCCAATATTTTGGCTTGGTCAATGCAGATTAGGTGTTTTGAATTATGAGAGTGATCAACCATCACTTATTTAGAGTTACAATAAAGATGAGTGTTAATGGTGTGTTCTTTGAGATTGGATTTGAAGGAACAACCTATCTTCCCAATGTAGGATTTATTGTAGGAGCAAGGAATTTGGTATGCAATAGGGCCTTGCATTAAGTCATTCTTGCCCTTAATGGATATAAATAGTTGTTTTATAGTTTTTAATGGTTTAAACATGGTTCTAATGTTTTTTTTGGAAATAATTTTAGAGACACAATTAGTGGTGACTTGAATATAGGGAAGAGAGGCTAGGGCTCAGGGAAGAGAGGGATGGAAGGAATAGAAATAAGGTTAGACCAAGAGTGAAAATATTTTTAGATTTGGGTTTATGAATATCCATTGGTTTTAAAGGATTTATTAAGGTATGATTTATCTTAATCAAGGAGTTGGAGTGTGGAGATTCGAAAGGCTCGAGTAACCAACATTTTGAGGACAACAAAATTTTGTGCAGTGTGATGGTGGGATTGGGCATGAAGGTATTTGTCTAAATGAGTCTTATTTATATAAACTTGATGAGTAAGGGTGCCATGAGGTTGAAAAGAAATAATGAGATTGAGTAAGGGAAGGGAATTATTCTCTTGGATTTCCACAGTGAATTGGATGTGAGGGGATTGGTTGTTGAGATGGGTAAAGAAAGAGTCAAAAGAAAGGCATCCATGAGGCTATATTACGAAGGTGTCGTTTATGAAACAAAACCAACATTTGGCTTTAAGGGGAGAGTTTTTCAAGGAAATATTTTCAAATTACTCCGTAAAGATGTTTTCCACCACTAGGGATAGAAAGGACCCCATGGTATTCCTTTGGTTTGTTCATAGTAGACTGCTTTGAAATATTATAAAGTGGAGGAGAGGAAAATATTGATGAGGTTAAGGGTTTCTTGGTCCACAAGATAAAAAATAATGCTAAGAGCCTTAGGGATGGGAATTATGTAAATAAAGGTACCAAATAAAAACTAACCATTAGGTCATTATCATTGAGATGAAGAGGTTTATATTTTTGGATGAAATCAACAAAATCCTTAATAAAATAAGGGGTTGAATCACCAAAGGGTCTGATTTTGTTGGAAAGGATCTTAAAAAGAGCATGGGTGAGAGATCCAATAACATTGACTATGAGCTGGAGTAGGATATTCTTTTTTGTGGATTTTAGGTTGCCCATATATTCTAAGGTCTAGGGATTGTGGGGGTTAATAAGTTTTTGGATAGAGGGCTCAATGGAGGAGGCTTTGATGGTTTTAGTAACCATGGAGGTGATAGAGGTAATGGAGCTTTTGGAGAGGTGTTTATAAGAATATGATGAAGGGAGGCTTATACATTTAGATTAATAGGTTGTTGTGCCCATGACAACAGAGACATTGCCTTTATTTTCTTTTAGAACAACAACTTTTGGGGTTGTCATTAATTTGACAAATGGCTAGAAACTCATCCTTCGGGAGGCTATGCTTAGGTGGCTTAGAGAGTTTAAGGATCCTAACACACTCCTGCCTTATTTCTTCCACTTCATGGGAAGGGAGAAGTTGAGAAACCTATTCAATAGAGAACATAATTTCTTCAGTAGGAATGAAATGAGGAGCAATGGAAAAATTAAAAGCTTTTCCCAAAAGGTGGATGATAAAAGGGTAAAGGGAGGTAGGTGAGAGATTTATGACAGTGGGAGGAGTTGAATGAGAGACGTTTGGAGGAGGATTGGATGATGGATCCTTAAGGAAAGGATACTCGAGAAATTTGACCTGGAAAGAGACGTAAATGGTAAATGTTTTTTATTATTAACTAAACATTCAATATTATCATTGAAATTTGAAGGTCTCTGATTATTATTATTATTTTTACTCAAAGGTGCTATATTATTATCAATATTGGTAACATTATGATTAAAAGGGGAATATTCAGTATTGATGTTAGAGTGGATATGCTGAGGAATAAATGAATTAGTATGGTAGGGGGGAGAGGATTAGTATTAGGCTTGATAATTCAATCAAAGGTAGGATACGATATGAAAAATTAGAAAAATCTTGACAAGATTAATGGGTAGGATTCGAGATATCAGAAGGAACGAAGTAACTTGGGGACTGACTGGACTGCAAAGGCTACATGAAAGGATTGGGAAGGGGTGCATGAAATGATTGGGAAGGGGTTATGATATAAGAGAGAAATGAAAAGACAAGGGCATAACATTATTACTAGAAACCTTGGACTGAATATTGTTAAAAAAAAATATTTGTTTGGAAAAGGTAGTTTAAAAAGAATGTTAGGATGTAATAAAGGATCTATTATCAAGGATGGAACATAAATCAAAGTTGAAAATTGAGTTAATTTTTAAATGAAGTTGGAAACATTTAAAAGATAAATAAGAAATAATTGACCTCGTAAAATGGATTTCAACTAGAAGGATTGGATGACTAGTTTTGGATAAGATACTAGGATGATCGTGCCTTTGAGGATGGTGATGATAGAAATTAGTGAAAGAGGGAAGAATTGGAGAGTCATTCCAACATATCAAAAAAGCAATATTGACCACTTTGTAGGCAATTTCAATCCTTATCTTCTCAAATATCCTGGTCTCCTTAAGACCAACCTCTCCATAGAGATTAAGAATGTTTGAGTGTAGATTCTGAAATCTCTCTTTATTATTTTTCTTTTTATTTAAACTAATTTATTATTTTAGTTTTTTATTATTTACTTTCCCCTTTCTTAATATTAAGCTATAAAATTTTAAATTTTTTAATAATACCAACAACGAATTTTGACCATTTTTTTATTATTAATTTTCTTTTCTTTTAAACCAATTTTTTTTTATTTAATTAATCTTACCCCACTCCCACTCCCACTCCCCCTTTTATATTATGTTATCAGAAAATTAATAATACTAACCACTAATTTCTTACCCTTTTTGGTAACATAATATAAATAAGGTAAAAGGGAGAAAGAGTAAACAATAAAAAAATTAAATTAATAAAATTATACTCTACTCATACTATCTCCCTCTTTCATAAATCTTCCTACCTTTTTTTTTTTTGAAATATCTTTTTATTTTCCTTTTTCCTTTCTTTCCATTATTTTTCTTTAACCAAATTTTTAATTTAATTGTTATTATTTACCTTAACCCCTTTACCTACTCTATATCAAGTTCTCTCTCACATACACATCTCTCTCTCTCTCTCTCTCTCTCTCTCACACACACACACACACACACACATACACACACACACACACACACATTTTAATGGCTAATTTTGGCCAAAATTTTATTGTTATTTTTCTTTTCATTCAAACCAATTTATTAATTTAATTTTTATTAGTATTACAAACAACTCTACTAATTTTGACCATTTTTTTGTTATTAATTATCTTTTCTATTATTATTATTATTATTATTATGAATCCACGACTCTTCTTTATATTATGTTATCAATTTTTATTTTTTTTAATAATACTTATGACTAATTTTGGACAGTATTAATATTATTATTTACAATTATTTTTTCCCTTAATTCAAGAATTTTCCTTCATCCCCTTAATCATGTCCCTTCTTTATATTTTTTCCTCAACATTCTCACATCATTATCCAAAAATATTTTTTGTTCCTAGGATGGGCATTTTATACCCAAAACATTAGAAATTTCACCCTACTTACACATTTCAACTCCATAAATCTATCGAGAATATGAACAACTTTGAAAATTGACATTCCAACACACCAAAAGCTAGCGAAATAATCAGAGATTTTTTTTTCGCTGATGTATTTAAAGTTTTTTTAAATTTTATTTTCTTATGTTTTTTCATAGAAAAAAGCGTAAATTTTATTCATCCATAGAGACAAAATTTATTTTTTGTAGAATACATGTTGTAAGAAAAAACATGTATTTCTATATGGACTTCTGCCAAGAGAATGCTTGGGTTATGTGCTAGTAGTGAGCATAAAATAAAAGAAAATTATCGTAGCATCAAAACCTCTACCATGGATAAAACACAACTAGTGACAAAACTATAGCTTCCATCACACATGGAAAGAACATAAAAAGTTTCTAATACATCATCTCCAATGATAAGATAATTGGTTCCTAAATACATAAATAGATACAATCTGGGGAAAAACATGTTTGCGTTAGATAATAAAGGTGACTAATTGAGGTTGTCTATCATGTATTTAGTGAATGATTAGTGGTAGTACTCATAGTGGTCTCCATCCTTTGATTCTATGATCATTCACGATCAATAATCCAACTCAATACGAGCATTAGAAAGGATGTCCACTTCTTAATTGTGCTCCATGTAGACATGATGTATATAAGAGTCAAATGTGCTCAATGTTCTATAACCTTCTTCAAGTAAAGGAAGCAATATGATATCATGACATTTATGTGTGTACCTAGACGAAGTGACAATGGTCAAGAGTTTACGTGCTTTTCACATGCAAAAAGGGTATCAAAGCCTTAGCCCAGGTTTGATTCCCCGATTTGTGTTTGAGGGGGAATGTTGAATTTTCACACTCACCTCGTTGGGAATCAATCATGTGGACTAACTGCCACTCTGGGATCCACCTGGGACCACTCAAAAAGGTAATGATAATGGTTTGGAAGTTTAATAATGCTTTCATGTTTTGGTGTAATGGAAAACCTCAAAAAATTTCGAGAGATCTAGTAGGTTGGGAATTATTTTTTGGCTTGATTCATCATTTCCCAAACCTTTCTAGTGTAGTCATTCCCATTGAAACCCGGCCCTTGATGAAAAGACCCTAAGCCTTAACTATTGAGAAATAACTGTAGAAGAAAGGATGATATTGTAGTCATTTTTACCTTTGGACTCCCAAATACCTAAAATCCCATCGCCATACCCTACCAATGTTTACACCGAGTTATCAAAACATGTTGTGTCGATGAATTTTAGTTTGTTAAGGTATGATGATGACCAAAACATTGATGAAACAATTTTGGGTTTCTTATTTTCCCTTTTCAATCAAAAAATCCTTTGTCAGGTTTTATTTCAGTCAATATTTATTTGATGCCATAAATTTTCAATTGTCTTAGCACACCCTCACTAGGTATTTTAGATACCAATCCTACTTAGTCTACATGTTTTTTTTAAGCTATATAATTTTCACATCTTTTGAATGGTGTTGTCATTAATGCAAACATTGGTATATGAATGCTCTTAATATATGTCATGGATTGCATTAGTTTGAAGCTCCAATGGAAAAGAAGCCCCATAAGATAGAAATCCCCTATGGTGTGGTTATAATGCCTCGTGTATGAAGAAATTTTGGATAGAAAGGTCAATGTTCTTGGACTCAAGAACATCATCAATTTATTCTCCTTGTGATGTTTGTAATGATATATGGCATGCCTTGTGGTTCATCTCGATTGAGGAGATATGCCACCTAAAAATTGGAGCCTCAAAGTGTGGTCATGCTGCCCATTTTAAATGATGCAAGGCAATTGTTTTATTGGTTACATTTGAATTATATTTGATTAATGGGTTAGTCAGCCTCAAATTATGGAATTTATATGGTATAAAGGTTTTAAAAATTTGAGTTATGGTAAGCTTCTAAAGGTGATTGAGTTGGCTAAAAAATGGTAAATATTGAAAATTCAAATTTAAATTTTTGAGCCTATTTTTGTAGGTCGGATCCATGACCTATTGGACAAGTCGACACTCCTTTTTATGCCCCCTTGCACAAGTATAAATAGTGTATTTGTGAGCCTTCAAATATCATCAATTTCTGATTGATCTATTTATGTGAGTAGCTCTGAGTTTCTGCGGCCATGGTCTATTGTGGAAATTTGATGAAGGGTTGATTATGAAGTTTATTCTTTTAGATTTATTTGTTTAGCCACAGGTCCAACTTTGCAAGAGAATATTTGCAAGTGAATATTGGGCAATGAGTGTAACTAGTAAATGCTTTGCGTCATGTCATTTTTTATTTTGGTACATGGTTTCTGTGTCCCTTTTTCTCGTTTGTGCTGGTCGTGTTTCGACTTGATAGTCTGATCCAATTAGTGTTAAAGGGAAAAATTCGCCAAGGGATAGAGTTGAGAGCCACAATACAGAGGAATAAGAACATAACAAATTAAACTCATGCAATTGGATTAAGCACTTGAATTCATGAAAGTATGGTCTTGAGACAACCGGTAGGTCCTATGTTTGAAGTAGATCCAATATGGTCCAAACCCCCAACCTTCTTCTAACATGTGCAAACCTGCAAATATATCACATAAACACAAGAAAATCACTGAATTCGAAGTACATGTATGAATATATATGTTGGATCATCATAATCATCATCATCAATTAAAAATCATATGATAAAAATTAAATATGGAAACAGAACATGAGTTTCTTTATTAATTGAAAGTAGCAAGAATAGGTGAAGCGATAACCTGATCATAAGTATAGGCACTGAAGAAACCTTCCTTTGGATCCATCTAGCTCGAACCATCGAAGACCTACTCTCCAATATATGCAAGATTCTAGATAAAGAGGTTGAGCATCTCTGCATGGAAACAAGGGTTCCTTGGAGACAAGGAATGCAGGGAGGACGGGAAAATTGCAAACCTAATATGGGGAAATTTGGTTATAGTATGGATACTTTTCATTAGGAATGGATTATGCCTAGCCATAGGGTGTATATATATCACCAAAAACCAGTTAATTCGGTTAGGCCATAGGCTCCCATAAGTGGCTTTTCAATAGTTTATTATATATTTTTTCAAGTTTTAAAAATGTGTACGTGGGTATAATATACAGGGACAACATATGTATGTGCTTTTATAGTGGATAGAGTCATGTATAGATTTTGAAAACTGTTTTTTTTTAGATAAGGATAAGTATGCAAGGGGAGAGGGATCTTCCTAGGCCATATAAGAGCATCTAGTGTACATGAGTGATAAAAGATGTTATAACAGTTAGTTATGTATGTTTTGTGTATTGGGAATTCTAAGTAATGGGAGAATAAAATTTAAATGAATTAAAGTGGTTCTTTTTATGCATTGGGCTATTAAATTACAGTATCATATTGGGCTATTAAATTACAATGTCATAGTTCTATCTCTGATTGGCTAGTGTGAGAATTGAGATGTTAATGTACACATTTGGTGTGTGCAGCTTGAGTGAAGGTGTGTTGGATAAATCTATGCATTGAGTCCTCCATGAGTGAGAGTGTATACCTCTGTGATGTATATGAGCATCACATTGCCAGTAAGAGGCAAATTAATGAGAGATTGATATCATGAGGGATTCAATTTCTAATGCGATCTAGCCTGAGTGTGTTTTAGATCAATGTGGATTAGTTACAAACTGATTAATCCTTATTTGAATAACAATATTCCATGGAATGATTTAGAGAAGTATGGACACAAAGCGATTTATATTTAAACTCTTGTAGAAGAGTGTGTGTTAGTTGAGACTGTGATGCGTTGGTCAGTAGCAATGGTGAAAAGATAGAGTGTACACATGAGAGCCTGAAGGAGTATCTCTATCATGTAACCATTCAAGTGATAGTGTGATAGGAGTCTATTTAGCATGTTAGCATATTTCTTGTTGGTGCAAATGATAGTGTGATAGGATTTTATTTAGCATGTTAGCGTATTTCTTGTTGGTGTGAAATTGAGAGGAAACCCCAAGTAATTACATTTGTGTACCAATTGGATTTAATATGCCACATGTACTGTATTGATTAAATAATTTCATGCACATGGTTTGTGACATAGTTTGAAAAAGAAGTGTTGTGCATTTGTGAAATTATACCCAGTGTGTTTAAGCCATAATAGAGATAGATCCAGCAAACATAGATGCATGTGCTTGTAGGAATGCACATTGGTATTCGATCATAGGTTAGATTATAAGTCTAATTAAGTGGAGATGTTACTTTGTGACACACAGAACAATGGATAATGGAGTGTGTATCAAAGTATGAAGGTCAAATTTGATATTGGCCAGGCTTGCTTGTTTTATCTGTTGCGCATGGGGTGGAGAAGTGACAATGCATTGGATTTGAGTGCATGGAGCGATATTATAGCTTTGTGTTTACGACTTATGTATATATTGATTGTATTTCTGATTCAATTTTATATTTTTGCTGCTAACATTTTTACATATAGAGAATGTTAATATTGTTGCATATGAAGTAAAGCAATGGTTGCATTGTTTTTTTATGTTGCAGAAGTATTGTCACAACTTCCAAGTGTTACAGAGGAGAGTGTATTTTTTGTGTTAGATGACAAAATATTAGATTGCCAAAGATATTTAAAGCATGCTTCTATTGCAGAGTTATCGTTGATGGGTTTAGACACAAAATTTATATAGTTTTAAAAGAAAGTTTGTTACATGTGTATTACCATGAACCTTGCACGTTGTTGGTCAGAATGTGTTGCTAGGTTTTGAGAAGACAAATTTGTTGAGTTCTGAGCAAAGAGTAGTGGGTGCTACTATATTTTCTAGTTAGGGATTGAGTGTAAGAGCAACCCGAGGCTATGTTAGAGGATGTATGATTGAGGATTGAGTGAGGATACAATATGACATGCTTTTGTCATGTCATATGATTGAATGAATTTTTGAGTAAAGAGGAATAATTGGTCATGAGAGCCTATTTGAGTTGGTTGTGAGATCCTATTTGAGTTGCAATGAGCTAAATGTATTTGTCAAGATATTGCTAATACATTATTAGGGTTTCACCAGTAAGGAGGCATTGTACAACAAAATTTGTAGCATGGCCAAGGAGTTAGAGTTTGTTGCTACTAATGTGTTGATTTATCAATTGTGTCTGTAATTAGGGTTTGATCATGTATATGAATTGTGAAAATTCGTTGTAGGAGTGGACTTGACAGAGTTATTTTTCTAAGGTTTGTGCAGAGGAAGTTGATGACCTTGTGACAGTTTTGTAGATCAATTGAGACAACAATTTATTTTGATCTTTTGATATTGAGCACAAGAGGATCTCATCTGAAAATTGTGAAACATTGTCCATTGTAGTGAAATATTGAAGGTTGAAACCTTTAGTTCTAGTGGTGGATTGTTGAGCAGGGCGACAAGGTGGTGCAAGGAAAAGAGTGGGAGTTTCCTTTAGGTTGAAGCCTAATAACACTTCAGGGTGGCAAGGTGGTGCTAACACAAGTTGGATCCTGTGCAGGGCGTTGGAGCGTCCCTCTAATAGAGTTGGTAAACCAAGGTGTTGGAGTGTCCTTCCAGTTGGAGCTGGTAAATCAGGGTGTTGGAACGTCCTTCTTGTTGGAGTTGGTAAATCAGGGAGTTGGAGTGTATCAGGGCCATGAATATTTTGTATCATTGTATAAAATATAACAACGTGATTCAATATGATCTTGTAATGTACTAAAACAAAATATAGAATCCTTCTGCAATTTGCTGAAAAAAAAAACATGATTGCACAATCACATAATAATTAAGAGAAAGAAACAATAAATCGATTGCAAAACACAATATGTATCTAGGGAAATCACACTGCATAAAACCTCGCTATCTGTATATTTTATAAAGTCAAGACCATGAAACAATACAATGCTTTTCTCTCACTGCGAAACTCCTGCACTCTTCTAGTTGTCTCACTCTGGTCTAGGCAAAATCAGTCAAATACTTAACCAATTCTCAGCCTCTTCTCAGCCAGCCTTGCTCACACATTCCTGGAGGAATTGTTGCCCTATTAAATAGGGAATTCCTTAGAATTTATTTTGCAATGCATCATAGGCTTCCACATGACTTTATAAATGACATGTACAATTTTCTACAATTGATAGTTATCATCCCTTTAACCTTAGTCTCAACTGGGCCTTCCTTAGAACTGGCATGAAACAACTATTTATAGTGAATTATCATTTAACTGATTGATAAATACTTGTGAATTAAATCAGATTTAATTCACTGGACCTCTCACTATCTCATCACTCAATTTGAACTAGTTAAACTAATTTTAACTCAAATAATTGAGTTAACTAATTAAAACTCACAAAAAACTATAATTGGACCCCCTAAAATCATGGGAGAGCTCTACATGCCTCCTCTCTAACCCTCAACTCAAATTTCCTAAGCTAACTCAATCATTATGACTTAATTAACTAATACAAGCTGTCATGAGATGAAATTGAATTTTATCTTCCAATTTAATTACCTGAAGCCCCGTTGGGGTGCCATTTCAACACTCCCTCTCAAGAAGAAAGGGATTATCTACTACCCTGATCCTATCTCTGTGGAGTTTTTTTTTTCTTATTTCCAGCGCCTTTGTCAATATGTTTGCATCCTGCTCCTCCATGGGAATGTAATCTAATGACATAATCCGTCTCTGAACACAAACTCTGAGATGGTGATACTAGATATCAATATGCTTGGACCTGTCATGGAATACTGGATTAATCGAGAGTTTGATGCAACTCTGGCTATCACAATGTATCACTGTCAGATCCATCTGTTGACCAAACAAACCAACAAGTATCTTCCTCATCTAGATGGCGTCACATGTTGCTTGACTAGCCACCATGTACGCTGCCTCTGTTGAACTGAGTGAAACTGATCTTTGTTTCCTATTGTACCAAGAAAATGTTGTTGATCCTATGCTGAAGATGCCTCCTAATGTGCTCTTCTTGTCAGATGGACTCCCTGCCCAATCTGCATCGGTGAAGCCTTGAAGATTCACTCCCTCTTTCTATTTGTACCATAATCCATACTTTGTAGTGCCTATGAGGTATCTCAACACACGCTTATCTACCTTCAAAAATAGCTTGGTAGGCTTAACCATAGCTTGGATCAACTGATTAACTACGTAGCATATGTCGGGTTGTGTGTTCACCAAATACATGAGTGAACCCACAAGTTGTCTGTAAATAGTAGCATCCACTACTTCGCCCGAAGTAACATCCTCCTTCCTCCAGTGTCCTGCTAGAGGAGTCTCCATCAGTTTTTTTGCCCTCCATGTGGAACTTCCTCAGAATATCCTTGGCATAATTTCCATGAGATACAAATAGATCCCCGTCTCTTTTCCATATTTGGAATCCCAAGAAATAGTGCAAGAGCCCCATGTCCTTAATCTCAAATTCTCTTGCAAGATCCTCTTTGCAAGACTTTATAAGTTGCTCATCACCTGCTAGTATCAGATCATCGACATAAGTACAATAATAAAAATATTACCATCAGCCACAATATAACATAGGTTCGCATCTTCTTCACTCTTGGTGAAGCCCAACCCAGTGACATAGCTATTGATCCTGGTGTACCAAACATAAGGCGCTTGCTTCAACCCATACAATGCTCTCTTGAGTCTGCACACATGTGACTCCCTGTCTAAGGTCTCAAAACCTTCTGGGTGCTTAGTGTACAGCTCTTCCTCAATAAATCCATTGAGAAAGGTTTTCTTTACATTCATCTGATGTATCTGCCATCCCATCTGTGCTGAGAGTGCAAGGATGGATCTAATAGATGAGTTCCATGCGACTGGTGAAAAATTATCATCATAGTCAATCCCCTCCACTTGAGAGAACCCTCTGGCCACAAATATAGCCTTGTGCTTCTCCACACTCCCATTTTCTGCCTGATTCACCTTGTAGACCCACTTGGGTCCAACAACTAACTTCCCCATTAGTCTTGAGACAGCTTCCCATGCACTATTTCTGATAATGGATTCATACTCGTCAACCATGGCATCAACCACACTGGCTGATGCACTAATTCCTCGAAGGAGGATGGTTATATCTCAATACCTTCTCTCATAATATCCATGTATCTAATTTATTGATATGGGGACCTTCTATGCATGCGTTGTGATGCGGGTGCTCCCAGATTCTCTCTCACATCCAACAACAATTTGTCAGCCTCTCTAGTGAGCTTCCTTCAATATATGGTTGATGTATTTTCATGAGTGGTTTCTACCACTCTCTGTTCCTATGCTCATGGCTAATCCACATCATGAGGTTCATCCTTTGGAGCCAATATCTCCTCAACTGCATGCAACTCAAGCTCGCTCTTAAGGGAAGTTCGCATGGCTTTCTTTTCATCGAATTTCACATCATTTTTTACCACTGTCATCCTGTGTTCTAGCAAGTACACCCGATAATTGTGAGGTGTATCAGTGTACCCCACAAATATCCCCAACTTTTTTATTGTCTCTATCTTCTTCCTAGCATCTTTGGTCACATGTAAATAAACAGATGAACCAAAAAATTTAAAATACGACACATCTGGTCTCTTACCTGAAAAATCCTCCTCTAGTGTACTCATCCCAACTATCCAATGAGGACTTCTATTCTGCACTAATATTTTTGTATTTCATTCTTCCACTGGTAGATGCAACGGTAGGCCCTGATCATGCAACATAGATTGTGCTTCTCCCACAATAGTTTTGTTCTTCCTTTCTGCAACTCCATTCTGTTGTGGGTTATGAGGTGCTATCAATTCTCTTCGAATTCCTTCTGAGAAACAAAAGATTTTGAATTCGTTAGAGATGTATTCTCCACCATTGTCACTTCTCAGAGCCTTCACCTTCTTCCCTGTATCTTTCTCGACAAGTGCCTTGAACTCACAAAAATTGGAGAACGTCTTATATTTCTTCTGCATGAAGGAAAACCAACAATTTCTTGAAAAATCATCAACAAAAATCATATAATACATTTTCTTTGTCATGGAAGCAGTTGACAATGGTCCACACATGTCTGAGTGAACTCTCTCAGTGATCGCCTTAGCTCAACTTTACTTATCGTGAAAGGTGGATTTGGTATACTTACTCAATGTACATCCTTTGCATGTATCTCTCTACGCAAGTGCACCCTTTGGAATTCCTGTAGAAATCTGCTGCATGATCTTCAAATTGTTGTTGCGTAGATGGCCCAATATCTTGTGCCATAACTCACCGTTGTATCGACTCTCCACTTTCTCTACTTTTGTGCTCAATGTTGCACAATATTCTACATCCAGTTTTTAGACATTATTTATTCGAACCCCAATAATTTTTACCTGTCTTGTGGCTTTGTGATGAAGGAATGACTTTCCTTCACTGAAGATCACATCATAGCCACGATCTTCCAACATAGGAACAAAAACCAAATTCTTCTTTAAACCAATAACATACATGACATCTTTTAATGTGAGTGAATTAGGTGACTCCCTCTGAAAGGTAACTGTACCTACACTGGTAGCACTATACCTCCCATCGTCACCTAGATCGATGTGCATCTGGATATCCTTCTCATCCAAGATACTGAAGAATTATTTGTTGTCGATAACATGGAATGAAGCTCCACTATCCAAGTACCACACATAGCCCATCACCGATGACACCATGCATGCGATGAGAATGATTCAACTCGAACTGTGAAGCAAGTGCTTCACCTGCTCCTCCTCTTGAGGCCTTCTTGTTGGTCTTATTTTTTGGAAAATTTGTGGCATAGTGTCCATGCTCATGACAGTTGAAACATTGTACCTTTGAAAAGTCTCGCTTCCTGCCTGCCTTGCCGGAATCTTATTTGGAATGGGATGCCTTCCCTTTCCCTTTCTTCGCCTTTCCATCTAAGGCACACTTCTCCTCATCATCAGTCTTTGATGAGGATCCATCTCTAGTGCTCCGCCGAATTTTTTCTTATACCAAATTGGACCATAGTCGCTCCCATTCAAGTAGCTTCTCCCTCCAATTCACAAAGTCCTGGTAGATATGCCAGCTCTTGGGAAGGCTTGAAAGAGCTAAGATCACCAAATCATCTGAGGCAACAATTATCCCAACACTTTAAAGCTCACCTTGACACTGAGTGAACTTCGTCAAGTGTTTTTGGATCGTGTCGCCCTTCTCCATTTTGATATTCATGATCTTGTCTTTCAGCACCAACTTCTTGTGGTCACTTCTATTCTGAAACAGATCAGTCAAGGCCTTCCACATAGCATATGGAGTCGCCTTCCCATGGAGACTTGAGACAATATGATTTCAAACTCCCTATAATAAATTCCTTCTCACCTTTGCTACATTCTTCTTCCATGCATCAAGTTGTTAATCATCTACTGCTGTAGGCTGAGGAATACCGGTATCAATGAATGCCTTCAGTCTATTATCCTTGAGAAGTGCCTCGATCCTGTTCTTCCATGCTATGTAATTCGAATTTCCCTCAAGAGCATATTCGAGTCTCAATCCATTGAAAGACATCTTGATCTGCTGCTAGGTCCTAAAGAATAAATCTGCAAATTCAAACATGTTCACAAAAAACTATGTTCTTATCTTCTATTATGATTCCTAATGCTCTGATACCATGTAGAAATCAAACAACGATATTCAATATAATCTTGTAATGTACTAAAAAAAAATACTGAATCCTTCTTCAATTTGCATAAACAAAACATGATCGCACAATCACATCTAAGTAAGAGAAATAAACAATCAATCAATCACACAACACAAGATGTATCTGGGGAAAGAACATTGCTTAAAACCCCACTATCTATATATTGTATAAAGTCAATACCATGAAACAATACAATGCTTTTATCTCATTGAGAAACTCATGCACTCTGACAACTGTCTCACTCTAATCTTGACAAAATCAGTCAAATACTTAACCAATTCTCAGCCTCTTCTCAACCAGCCTTGGTCACACATAGACTCGAGGAATTGCCGCCCTATTAAATAAGGAATTCCTTGGAATTGATTGTGCAATGCATCATAGTCTTCCACATGAAACTATAACTTGTACAGTTTTCTAATTATACAATTGATAGTTATCATCCCTTTAACCTTAGTCTCAACTGGGACTTCCTTAGAAATGATCATGTTGAAGCCTCGAAAATCGGTGCAACAACATTGGGGGATAACCACCCGATCCAGACCTTAAAGCAACTCCTTTTCCATTTGGAGTAGTGGCTCCAACTGGTTTAACTAGGTCCAGTTACCTTTTCCCTATCGCTATTGGTTTAAAATGTATCTTTAACTACCAATAGACAGGGATATCATATCACTTCTTCTTGCTGATCAGGCAAGAAAATGACCCTTAATATGATTTGGGTTCAGCCAAGCCATAACTAAAATTTTGCCTCTTTGAAAAGAGCACTTAAAAAAAGGTAGAACTTAATCTAAATGCAAACTTATTCTATAATGCAAGCAAAAGAAACTAATCTTAATCTTATCTCAATTAGGTAGATATATATCTAACCCAACTAAGAGCAAGATAATTAAATGATAAGGATTTAAATATGTCTGGATTTTAGTTAATGTCAAGCTAACGAAGTAATTCAATTAGCTGACATTTGTGAATACCGAAACACATCCTATTGAGACCTTTTAACTGAAATAATAAATCAACAACACTCAGGAACTAATTCACAAAAGTGATATTGATTGTCAAATCAGTAAACCCAATAATTAAACAATAATATGTGGCAATAGTTTACAACACATTACTATTTAATAAATCAGTTTTATAAGACAGATTTTTGAGTAAATAGTTACTCAGAAATCAGAGTTTAATCCATAAGAGCAGAGATACATAACAATATTGAGACAAATTATCCATATCAACAGAAGTGCGCAAACATGAATAAAATGAAACACAATTTTATTATCATAAAAATGAAACTGGTATTTGAAACAGTAGTGTCAAAAATACCAATTTATTGAATCCGTTTCTCTGATCCTAGTCTCCAACAATCCTTTACATTGCTTGAATTTCTGCTTTCAAAACTAGAGCTTCAAAAGTGCAAACTCTTCCCATCATACATAATTCAATATACAAAGGAAAAACCCTCAATAATGTTCAGATCTGAAATTGTCTCTTCTCCCTCCTACAACTCTAAATTCCTATTGCAGAAGTGCTTTGTAGAAGTCCAAAATTGCAGAGGAGAGAAACCCCAATTACATTCTGCAATCTGCCATTTATAATATTTCCAAAGGTATTTTGAGAGGAAATTTTGTTGAAGAAAAATCTGCCCAATCTAATTTAATTTGCTCAAAATTCCAATCTTTAAATTCTGGAGCATTCTCATTGATTGAGATCATTTTCTCCATATCTCTTCTACTGTTTTCCTGCAAAAGAAATCAAAATAAATTAAAATGTAAAAAAATTAAATCAAAATTCCGTTTTTGACATTAAAACAAATCCAATAAAATGAAATAAAAGGAAAGGAAATCCAAGCTTTTTATTGATTTCTGTGATGATTTAATCATGGAAAATTTTAGGGGCGAATTTTAGCCCAAAGGCGAAATTTAAGGGGTTTTAGATTTTATTGGGGCGAATTTTTTATATAAAACCTTTTTGTATAGTTTTGTATAATTAGCCCCAAAATTATTTTAAAAATAAATAATTATTATGCTTTAGCCCAAAAAAATAAGAGCGCATAAAACATGAAACACTGGATTCGCCTCCACATTTACTGGTCTGGACAGATTTGGTTTATATTCGCCCCAATTTACTAGGCTCGAGGGTTTTGGAACTGCATTCACCCCAATATCCAGTATGGCTATAGGGTAAAGCTTGCCTCTGGACTGGAGTCGACAATGGAGTCTTCTTTGGTTTATATTCGCCCCGATTTACTAGGCTCGAGGGTTTTGGAACTGCATTCGCCCCAATATCTAGTATGGTTGTAGGGTAAAGCTTGCCTCTGGATTGGAATCGACAATGGAGTCTTCTTTTGGGTCTGGAAAAGAGGCTTCTACTCATATCAATCTAGCAACTCTTCGGCCACATATGGATCCGCCATCGAAATGGGTGAATAGGTCTGTTGGGGCTGCGTCTTTTTTTGGAGGTGCTTGGTCATATGGGTGGAATTTTTTAAACCCAACATCGAATGACGCTCTTGCTGCTCTTGCCCCTGGTTGGCCCGGTTTGTGTTGGCCAGTGGTTGCTGGATCCTACTTTCCTCATCCTCCCGCCGGATGGGGGCCTGGACCATGGGTTTCAAGACCTTGGGTCGTGCTTGATCATTGAGGCCTAGCCAATTTTAAGCTAGTGGCTAGGAATTTATTGTTTATTGGGTGTGTGTTTGAATCTATTGCTTGATCTTTGCAAAATCTAGTCATTCATTTTGACAACGGCTCAGAGTTATATGGCTGCATTCTTAGCAATTATTGTTGTACTCGGATGGGTTGAATATGCCACAACAGCATCTGCCGAATATGTGTGTGATCCCTTGAGATTTCAAGCCTTGGGATTGAATATGAAGGATCTAGAATATTGTGATAAATCATTGCCATTTGCAGAGCGTGCAAAAGACTTGGCGAGTGGGTTGACTTTGGCTAAGAAAGCTAACCAGATGGGAAACACTGCTACTGGAATACAGAGGCTTGGAGTTCCCAAATATGAATGGTGGTCTGAGGCATTGCATCGAGTGTCTAATGTTGGTCCTGGCTCTGTATATAATGCCTTGATTGGCGCTTTTTGCAAAGCAGGCAAAGGGTCCAAAGCTGAAATTCTTGCTGCCTTTATGGAGAGGAATGGCTGCCTTCCAGATGTGATTACTTACAATACTTTGATCAACTATCACTCCAAGGAAGGCCATTTGAATGAGGCTCAGAGGCTATTTCTTAAAATGACAAATAAGGGTATTGTTCCTAACAGCTATAGTTACAATGAGCTAATTGTTGGCTTCTGCAAGGCAAACAAATTGGACAAAGGCTATCTGCTAGTATGTCAAACGATGGAGGTTGCTGGCTTAAGTGATGTTGTTTCATACAACACACTTATTAATGCACTTTGAAAACTTCGTAGAACTGGTACTACTTATAAGCTGCTGAGTGAAATGTTACAGAAAGGTATTGTTCCAGATATTGTCACCTACACTACGCTGATAAATGGGTTTTTTGAAGAAGGTCATCCTGACCTCGCAGAGGAGCTTTTCCATGAGATGTGGATGGAAGGTTTTACGCCTGATGTGATTACCTATACCACTGTGATTAATCACTTCTACAGGATGGGTAGGACTGACCAGGCCTGTGATCTGCTATCTGATGGTAAGAAAGGGAATTAATCTTGATGTGGCTTCATACAATGGTTTAATAAATGGGCTTTGCAAATCATTTAGAATAAGTGAGGCTGTTGAAATTTTGGAAGAAATGATAGAGAGTGGTTGCTATCCGGATGAGCATACTTATAGTCTGGTCATTGGAGGTCTTTGCCGAGAAGAAAATTTGAGCAAAGCTTGTAAAATTTGGGATCAAATGATGGAGAAAGGCTTCATCCTTGATTCAAGCACTCGTGAAATTTTGGTCGACACTGTTCGAAGGAAGGGCATCATTGACAGGAATACAAAACGGGTACTATTATAACTTTCCAGATTTTGTGTACAATACCTATTATGTGTATCACACATCACTCTTCCTACTAGCTGACAATAGGGATCCTTTTAAATGTTGCTTCGCAATTTATGCGTAAATAATTAGAGATCAAAATTAACTCCTCTTTGAACAAGCTTATGCTAAGAACTTGAGATCAAAATTATCTATCTTCCTTTTTCCCGTTGAACAATTTGTTCAATTAAAATTTGGTTCATGGCTTTCTTTAATTTGTATATATTTACTTATTTTTATGGTGAAGCTCTTGTAAAGGCTGGAGTTCCAAGATAGAGAATGGGTTGTCATTCAATATTGCTTAGTTTCTACGCAAGCAATATTTCAACAAGGGGTTTTCAAACATGCTAATTAGATAGAAGTACACTCATGGGCATGACTACCATATTGTTGCTCCTTGGTCAAACAGGTTTGGATGATACTTATATCTGCAGTTAAGTGTTTTCTACCCAAAATGTTTTTCTTAGTTCCTAGTAGTATGGAGAAAATCCAATAAGAGAATTCCTAAATCCTGTTTGGGACTTGTAATGTAGGTAGAGATACATTTGTCTTTATGGTGGCAGATATTTCGCAGAAGGTTGGCCATGATGATGGTATTTTTGAATTGGATGGGGATGAATACGGTGGTTCACAATGGCCCTGGGATGCATGTTAGCTAAAATTTCCTCATTCAACTGTGTAAGTAGGCTTTCTTCTAACCATGGTCATCAAGACTACTTTTCTGCCTTTCAAATGTTTTTACTCATTTGCTTGTGTTTTAACTTTTCCACTGTGCCATAATTTAATGGAAAGCTACTGTTGTCCAATGTATGGATTTTTATTTCAATTCTTCTGCCCGTCACTATACTGGCTCCGAGACTCTTCTTTCTTACCTAAAATCGGACTTAGACTTTACAAAAAAAATGAAAATTTTCTTCATACGTTAACTCAAAACTAGTACAAACTACCCAAAATAGGACTGACTTAGATTTTTTGGTACATAGGCTTAAAAAGAAATACAGTCTCCATTGAAAAATTGTTAGCTAAAAAGATCAGAAACTAAAGGTGAAACTCCATGGCCTCAGGATCTTGGCTATCCCTGAATTCATAAAGCCAAAAGAAGCAGAATGCATTGTCTATGCTTCCTTTGATAACTCATCTACTTTCTGATTCAACTTTATGTAGACATGTCTGAAGGAGGTCCATTGAAAAAATTGTAAAGTGTTTTAAATATCTTGCAACAAAGGACAAAGGAATGCATTCTCCATCACAGTTTTTTTGCATGCCGAATCAATCACTATTTTAGAATCTCCCTTAACCTGATTTTTGTTTATACCCTTCCTGTTAGCAAGGTATAGAAGATTCCAAAGTGCAGTGAACTCCACTTTTGTGTTTGTGCCCCTTCCATGGGCATACAGAATATGGAAATAACGATTATGGTTCAAGTGTAAGACTACCCCAACCCCACATTTGGGTGGGTCTCCCTCGCTTGCGCCATTGAAGAATCCCCATGGAATGTCCAAGTCCATGGCATGATTAGCAACACTCTTTGTTTCCTCTGTTTTGGATCCATACTATACTCTTTGGAAAGCTTTTCAATGAGACCTGCTGTTACCACTATAGGGACTTCCTTATCCTGAAAGATACTGGAATTGCGAGCCCACCATAAACCATAAAACTTGGAAAGCATCCATATGTTTATTGGGCGTGTGTTTGAATCTATTGCTTGATCTTTGCAAAAGCTAGTCATTCAGTTTGACAATGGCTCGGAGTTATATGGCTGTGTTCTTAGCAATTATTGTTGTACTCGGATGGACTGAATATGCCACAGCAGCATCTGCCGAATATCTGTGTGATCCTTTGAGATTTCAAGCTTTGGGATTGAATATGAAGGATCTGGCACATTGTGATAAATCATTGCCATTTGCAGAGGGTGCAAAAGACTTGGCGAGTAGGTTGAATTTGGCTGAGAAAGCTAACCAGTTGGGAAACACTGCTACTGGAATACAGAGGCTCGGAGTTCCCAAATATGAATGGTGGTCTGAGGCATTGCATGGAGTGTCTAACGTTGGTCCTGGTGTCAAATTCGAAGGCCCTGTGTCTGCTGCAACGAGCTTTCCTCTTGTCATTTTAACAGCTGTTTCTTTTAATGAAACTCTATGGAGAACCATTGGAAAGGTAAGTACTCATTGTTTATTAATTAGTATACATTTCAGCACCCAGTGCCCAATCAAAAATTTCAATTCTAGACTATTTTTGAAAGGATCTATGGGATGACAGTTAAGACTTTGAATTGAATAGAATAGCATTGAATGCAAGTGGCGTCCACTGAAGCACGAGCCATGCACAAAGTTGGCTTGGTAGGCTTGACATATTGGAGTCCTAACATTAACTTTTTAAGAGATCCAAGATGGGTTCGTGCCCTAGAAACTCTGGGAGAGGACCCTTTTGTTGTTGGCAGATATGATGTGAACTATGTCAGAGGTTTGCAGGATCACCCAAATCCTTCATCTGGGAAATTGAAAGTTGCTGCATGTTGCAAACATTACACTGCTTATGATCTCGACGAGTGGAACAACTACACTCATTATGACTTTAATTCACAGGTGGGTAATTGATGACAGTTATAAGCCTGTATGAAAGAAATAAATTATACCGATTTAATTTTGAGTCTGAAAATATAACATTAAATTTGAATTGATTTTGATTCTGATTGGAATGGATGCAGGTCACTCAACAGGACATGATGGATACTTTCCAGCCTCCTTTTGAGGCATGCATTAAAGATGGAGATGTTAGTAGTGCAATGTGTTCTTACAATCAGATTGATGGAATTCCCAGCTGCGCAGATCCGAAGTTTTTGGGTGAAACCATCAGAGGGGAATGGAATCTCAATGGGTAAGAAAACAATGATATTAGTATTAAGTACTTTATAAATTCAAAGCTATGATTATGGTACACTTCAACTGGTTGCCATGATTCTAACTTATGTTGTTTAGGTACATTGTGTCTGACTGTGACTCTATTGAAGTATTATATGATGACCAGAACTACAGAGCAACTCCAGAAGACGCAGTGGCATCTGTTTTGAGAGCAGGTTTGAAATATAGACAATGTTGCAATGGTTTATATTCTTCTCAGTCTAGTGTCTCATAGCAATGAATAATTCAGTCCATTTCATGGTTTTTTCCTTTGATTCAAGATTGGACTTGGACTGTGGATTGATCTATCCGGATTATCTAGAATCCACAGTTCTGCAAGGGAAGGCCAAGGAATCGGATATGGATAAAGATTTGATAGACATGTACATCAGTTTGATGAGATTAGCTTTCTTTGAGGTAGATGAGTATTATGCCAATCTGGGGCCCAAGGACGTCTACAGTGCTCAAAATCAAGAGTTAGCTGTTGAAGCAGCCAGGGAAGGTATAGTTCTTCTGAAAAATTATGGATCATTGCCCCTATCAACAAATGAGATTAAACATTTGGCTATGATTGGACCTCAGGCTGATGCCACAAAACCTATGATAGGCAACTATGCAGGTACATTTTCTATTTGTCTTTCATTTGAATTACAGTTGATAACTCTCTAGATTTATGAAGTTTTGAAAATGAAATTATTAAGGGTAGGGTGATGGTATGTTGTTGCATTGCAGGGATTCCTTGTAAATACATCTCACCTGTACATGGGATGGGAAAATACGCTAAAGCTGTATATCAACCTGGATGCTTGGACATGGCATGTAACGATTCAGGTTTTATACCTGCAACAGTAAAGGTAGCCAAAGAAGCTGATGCAACTATTCTGGTTGTGGGGTTAGATCTAAGTCAAGAGGCAGAATCACATGATAGACAAATTCTATTGTTACCTGGATATCAAATGGAACTTGTAACTTCAGTGGCCAGTGCTTCCAAAGGACCAGTTATAATGGTCATCATGTCTGAAGGTGGAGTGTCCATTCAGAGGAGAATTTTGATATAAAAATTTCTTGAACATGTCCCATGATCCATTGTCACATCGATTTCGAACCTCTTCTCGTGTTAGTGACCCATTTTTTTCAACCAACATCACCATATAGAAATTTGGATCAACAGGATTGGGTAAAACATGTCCTTTTAGGCCAAGGTTTGGTTCAGGTCTAATTCAAAAAACCACATCACTTGTACCCAAATTGATTGCAAGGTCTCTAGGATGATTCAAAGCTAAACCTACCAATCTATTTGGATTGTCTCCAAACCACTGGATAACCAAGCAATTTTTGTCAAACATGAATTTGTCTACAAAATATGACCTTAAATTACCAGCAATAGCATATGATGGAGCCAGTGGTCCAAGTTTCTTTTCCAAGTTTGGAGCAGTGGCCTCTAAGGCTTCCTAAGACCAATTTCTTTCTCTTAGATCCATCAAATTCATCCCTGCTCCATCGGTTTCATCAATATTGGCATAGCCACCAATAAAAAGGGATGTCATGAAAGAAATTACAAGAGAAATTATTTCAGTGTTATCATAGATATCCTTGTTTTTCTGATATAATTTCCGTATCTGATGTCCTGTGTATCTTTCATGTGCACAAGACCCAGTAAGAAAATCCAATTCGAGTATTGCGCCAAAAACATTCTCAATTTATCTGCACTGTGATGTTGTACTATTGTCCATACAAATATATGATTCATTTGTGGATAAATCATCCTAAAGCTATAAAACCAGAGGATCTTTTGGATTCACTCCTTTTAGAATGGATTCCAGGGAACCATTTCTCCAATAAACACTCCCGGGATAAATCTGGAATCTCTAGTGCAGGTTCTAAAAATGCTCAAAACACTCGAGAGGTTCAGATATAAAAGAAGAAAGGTGAGAAAAGGCCACAAATAGCAAAAATAATGCACTGATCTTTTTATGCAGCTAACGATTGTTGAGATGAATTTAAAAACCTTGGCTTCCTTGATGGCCAAACATTATGTACCTGAAAATGGAACTCAAACATACAAAATGATCATCCCATGTCGTGACAAGGGACAAGTAAAGAGGAACATCAACAGCCAAATAGCAAAGCCTTGAAGCATAAAACACACTGCCACAACATGATCTATCCTGCATGTCACCTCAGGCATGTCATCAATCACTCTGTCTTGGAAATTTTGATAGTTGATGGAGTTAGTTTAGTATCAACCAATCACTCTAGGATCAATTAAATGGAAGGAAATATGACTGGGATCAATCATTCTGTTTAAAAATGGTATTAGAACTAGAAAAATAATTACTGGAACTGTACATATTTTCTGCATGTGCAGATTAGGGAAAACCGGTTTTTGGTAAGGCAGATCAATGGATATCTCAGCTTTCCAGGAGGTACAAAAGTCTCCTTTCTGCATATGAAAGAAGATGGGCAGCTTATTTTGAATAATTGTAAATCAGTATAATCTTGGGGCAAAGGCTTGCTAAAATATTAAGAAAAAATTCTATCCCCAAAACAAGGCTATATTGCAATTGAACCTCATGTTTTTTCAGTAGATTTTTTGTTAGATTTGACTGCTTCTTATCATGGAGTAGGAAAATGAATGGCACAGAGTCACTTCTTCCATTTAAAATCCAGATTAATAAGTTGTTGAGAGAGAAAAACACATCACATACTGGCAATCATGCGGGTTGTGAAATAACTAGGCATCAGATAAGTATAAGCAACCACTTGCGGGAATTAATCTTTTCGAATATCACATAAATTAAAAAAAATCATTTATTTTTCAAAAGGTAGCAACAGTTTTGCTGCCAAAAAAGGCACCCTATAAGCATGAGACCTTGAACATGTTTCTCATACAAAAAAAACATGCACAACAGCAAAAAACTATAAAAATGCACATGCATGTGCTGCACACTTATGTTACATTGTTGTTACGTTCATAAGATCGAGCCAGGTTACACTCGAGGAAGAAATTATATATGGTTCTCAATCCACCCAAGGGAAAGAGTAGATTTTAATATGCTTGGCTCAATACACCATAGTCTATGTAATGGGAAATATGAACTACTTTGTGGATTCTGTAATCATTACTTTGTGATGAATAATAGGAATCAACATTCCTGGATACCCAGATTCATGCTAACATTTGAACTGTGTCCAGGCCCTGCCTGTCCACTGAAGAAATAATATATAATACTCACATCCACCTTGTCAAAAGTTAAGATTCTGCCTACTAACTGACCCTGGTTCAATACACATTAGACACTAAAAATAATGACTACCATTAACAGCCTGAGGACCCCATATCTGATCAATTTTCAAGGGATTTTCGAAGTTAGATTTCTTGATTATCTTAAATCCAAACTCTCTGCCAACATTGAGATGCTAAAAAACACACTACATGGCTCTTACAGCTGCATCTACCACCAAAACTTCACAGATGCATGCACAACTGCAAACTGGAGCTAGATTATTCCCATGTCTTGTATTTATCCAGCAGCCTACCCATTATTAAGGCTCTCTTCCAGCCATGACTCACAGATGAAGAACACTGTACACACCATCAAAGACCTCCATGGGTACCATCCACAAGCTTTTGAACATAATGTCTCAAACAATAAAAGCTATCACAGTCCATGTTGCCTTGATGCAGGTGTGCAGAGTCCGAAAGAAATTTCTGACCTTTTCTGCAATAAAATCTTCAATATTACTTTACAAATCCTAAGAGCAGGTACAAGACCGCCACCAAGCAGGAGGGACCCTGAACTGTACGAATGGTGTAACTGGAGGAAACAAGATAGTCTGTTAGATCCAGACAAGAGAACCACGATCATTTGTAGTTTGAGGACGCCCTCTTGTGGGTGTTGGGGGCCATTGCACATTTAGCTTCTGTAAACATGAAAAAATAGTAAACAATGATCAAATTAACTATATTCAAAATGACAAAAACACCAAATGTGCAAACAACACCAATATATGGATAGATTATATATATAACAAAAATGACAAAGAAATACCTGCATCCATGTGTCTTCGAGGTGACGTTCAGGTGATGTTTCTGGCGATGTGATCGCAGGAGGAAGTGGATGAATCAGTTTCGGGACTACTACAAGGTCCCTGCCAATAACTAAGATTGCACCTGCATTATTTGCAGTACCTATAAAAAAAAGAAAATAATTGCCATCAGAGAGCTAGTTAAATTAATCTCCACACTGAAGTCCATACAGCGAATATATAATTACCACAATAATTGGTGGCAGAGAAAAGAGTTATCAAATGGCCTTGGGAAAAATGCTCAAAGCCGTCCATGACGCATTCATGTGCTCGTACAATGAGCTGCAGATCATTATGGTTGAAAAACTCCATCACTCGATCAGGCTGAAAAGTGGAAGACACCATCAGCTCAATCAGTTGGCTAGCTTTCCATCAAAAACTCAAGAACCTAAACTTCACTCATCTGCTAGAAAGGAAGAAAAACAAATGTCCAGAAATCCATGTCCTCATATAAAGAGGTTCATGATTATGCCACGTGACCCACTGTTATAAAATACAAAAATTGAAGACTCAAATGATTGAGAATGCTTAGAAGAAATATATTTTGTAAGTCTCAGAAATTAAACTGCATGATTCTTCTGCAACAGAAATTTATAGAGCCATAATGAATGTTTCTTCGAAAATATCCTTGCTGAGAGCTTTGTAAATATATGGAACAAGCAACGAACTTTTGAAATGGATTTCTCCGAAGTTCTAGGTGCCCAGGTCTCTCAGAATCACTTCTATTGGAATCCAAGGAATGTAAGCTGACGTTTAATTCAAAAGGTTATCATTAAGAAGTGAAAATTGCATTGCAGCTACATAAAGCTTGGATAAATAAAGATAATAGGCATTGAAGTTTATCCTTAAATTTATTTTTGCTATTAGAGAGTTACCAAACACACTAATACAAACAGTCGCGCAGCTTCCAGAATAGCAAATAACCTAAATCACAGAAAACAATCTCAAGATCATAGAGAATGCTCAAGTGGATAGAACAGGCAGCTTTTGACATGATAGCACAAAATAACCCACAAGTAAGCTGGAGGAATCTCCCTGCATGAGAACTTTATAAAGGGACCAAAAAATGTGTTTCTCAATAAATAAGCAAGATGAAGGTATTTAGAGTCTAGACATCTGCATCATAAGTGAAACTCCTATGGGAATGGATCCCTCCCAACTTATAGATACCAATGTTTTCTTAGGGGAAAATGACCAATAAATTTATAAATTTTCAGATCTTACAATTGCTTCAAGAGAGTACCCGTAAACCTTGCTCTTTGTCCATGAAAATTGATTTTACCTTTTATAACAAAAATTCTAATGATTGCATAGAAACCATATTTTATAGGTTTCACAAAACGTGTCACGGGTACGAATTTCTGAAATGGGTAAAGCAGAGTATTACAAAATGACAAAAAAATATTGACTTCCAAAAAATAGATTTTTTTCTAGATTAGCAAATTATTTATGTACATCAATGTAAATTTAAACAATTAGACATCAAATATGCAAAGTTTGCTACAGCATGGTATTGCAATATAACAAAAAATATTGGCATTTAAAAAAAATAGTTTAAAATTCTAAATAGCACATTATTGATGTAAATCAATGTAAATTCAAACAATTAGATATCAAATATGCAAATTTTGCATATCTAAAAAGCATGTCGAGGAGGCTATAGCAAAACGTCATCAAGAAATAAGTTATGTGATACATGCAATTGAAGCTCTTACTGGAAATACAAAAACCTTAGGCTATAAATGGCCTCTAGATTCTAGAGTCTACAAATAATCATACTGTAACCAAATGAGTACTTAGTTCATATAAAGTCTGGCTTATGATCTCAGCCAAGTCCAAGATTCTGATGTTTGCTTTCTCACTAAATGACTTCAAAAAATACTTCCAGTTGATGTTTTAAATCAATTGGCACATCCACCATTGGCCACACATAGGTTTCAATTAGATGGAACCATTGAGAAGCCTATTCCTAAGTTACCAGCATTCGGATCCAGATTATTCCTATGTTACCATTACCATAATTCTGATCCAGATCCACCAGTTTTTTGAAAATTCAAGATCAAGAAATGGTAGAGAAACAGAAAGTACAAACAATATTTAAAAATTATAAACTTTTAAATATACAACTTGCATATATGTGTAATATGTAATACTTAAATAAAATGATTAATCTATTCAATCAAGATTCAACAAACTTATAATTAACGCATTACTTATGTAAGTATTTCACATCAATATTTTATAAAAAAGTTAAATTTCAAACTTAACCTTCCACATTCATTATATAAACTTTACAGTGAGTGCTTTCAATAAACTTAAATAGCAGTGTTTTTTTAAAATAATGTACTTTGAGGTAAAATTGCCCAGAGATCAAACCATTATATAAATTTTTGCATTCATCATGATATAATTTTACCTATCCTCCCAAAAAAAACCTGTGTACCCTGCATCCTCACATTCTGGGGATTTCTGGACCCTATTGGGAACTTCATCAGGGACTAGGGGACCAAGTGGCTGTCCCCAAAAAGTTCCAGGTAGATTTCAGAGATGTTCTGGGAAGATTTTAGATATTTTCTAGGCAAATTTCAAGGATAATCCAAGCATATATATTTAATTTTGACAATCTTGGACATTGATTATAGGACAATATGATCATTTTTTGCAATCCATTATTTTTATATTACATTGAATCTAAATCTAGTATTGAAGTTGCAACTCAAAACATGGGTTTCGTATGATGGGTTTCTTGAAATTTAAATATTGTATTTTCAACAGTGTTTTGAAAATCGCGATTTTTTTGGAAGGATGATTTAATCGGCGATTTTTTGGGCAATTTTTTGGATTTGAAAAAATCGCGATTTTTTTGGTAAAAAACGTGGGCCCATCAAACAACAACCTAATAAGTTCAAAAATCGATTTTTTTTGTTGTCATTTTTGTAGACAGAGGGCAAGAAAGTGAGCTAAGGAGGAGGAGAAGTCATCTTGAGAGGACACAATCCGCCTA
Source organism: Pinus albicaulis (assembly GCA_034641835.2). Taxonomy (NCBI): domain Eukaryota; kingdom Viridiplantae; phylum Streptophyta; class Pinopsida; order Pinales; family Pinaceae; genus Pinus; species Pinus albicaulis. The sequence goes on from CM076573.1 coordinate 270,178,097, forward strand.
CTGAACGACCTAGATTGACTAGAAATTACTATACTTTTACAAGGCAATTTTACCTCTGTTTTCATCTTCGGGGGCGCTGCCCCCAAAACCCCCTGCTAGGGGGGGGGCTCCATAAAGTCATAGCCGCCCCCCCTGGACCCCACAGGCAGCGTTTAATTATGGACCGCGTTGTCGCCCCATTAAGGTACAGGGGTCCAATGTTGTGATACAAAATAAACAAGATAATCAGGCTCCACACCCAATAGAGAGGCCTATCATGGAGTCAACCCCTAATTGGATAGAGCATGAGGTAGTGGAGGGGGAGGAGGAGGAGGAGGAGGAGGTGACACCACCTACCCCTGCTACCGGTAGAGGACGTGGTCTGCCTCCTTTAGCTCCTGGTGCTTCAGGTTCTAGAGCACAATAGAGTCCATTGCCAGCCCCGTCAGCTTCTTCTTCTAGAGGGAAAGCTATTACATTTTCTCGCAAGAGGGGCAGAGGAAATCAGTAGTATAGGTTATTTGGTGCATTCCTTTGTATATAACATTATGACGCATGATATGAGATAAATTATTATATTTTTTGTTGATATTTTGAGGTTGAGTTGAGACTCAGGACTTAGTATTCAGGACATGATTCACTATTATGTGTGATGTAGCACTAGACATTATATAAATTTTGAGGATAAATCAACCTTTCCATTTTAACAAAAAGTACTGAGATTTTGAAAGTTTCTAAAAATAAACCCAAGTGGATCAGTTCTAGCAAGATCTATGCTTCCGATTCTATCTTTTTCATCTAAACAACCTAAAATGCATTACAGGTTTGATAAGGACAACTGCTTGTTTTCTGTTAAACTATAAATCGGTAAACCAGATTACTACTGTATTATCCCATGTTATTACTTTTGCTGCTCGCTGAAAATGAAATCTCAAAAAGAGAATATCTTTCCATGGGACAGAGTTACTCTTGAGCTGCAGGCTCTCCTTGTGTTTGGTTCTCCATTGCTGTAGGATGGATCACAGACTTCCTATTGACAGTCAGCATATTGACTCCAACTTTTTCCAAATATAATGGGTCATGATCTGGAAGTATGCAGAAATTGCTACTATCGAATGCAGAAGGGATATGTTTTATACCTATCGTCCATGCTAGGATCCCTCTCTCGCTTGGCGTGATGGACCTGAGCTATGTTGCATGAAGGAGCTGAGGCCGGTCATCATTTTGAGAACCAAGTGCCAGTGTCCATTATTCTTGTTGAGATTCTGTGGCAGAATCTGTGCTAAAAATGCATATCTTTACTATCTTCTTGATCCTTTCCAAATTCTCTTTCACCTGAGCAGCTATCATATCCTCGATTGGCCACTTTAAATTTACTGCTGCTTTGAAAACAAATCTCTAACTTATGGTATTCTTCAGATTAATGAGAAGATTAAGGGTGTCCAAAATCCTCTACACCAAATATCTCTCTTTCCTCTATCACTCCTATGTCATTTTATTTTCACTCTTAGAGGAGAAGGGTCAATAGCTTCATAAACTGTTTGATGGGATTTGTTACACACCCAAGTGGGTAACCCCTAGGAGAAAAATTTTGTCCTATGGATGGATCACTGATTGAACAAAATTATAAATCATTTTTGGTTGTATTCTTGTTCCCATGCTTCACCTTGGTGGTTTTTACTTACCCCTAGTCTAGTGTGATCTTCCCTGAGGCCTTTCTTCCTGATCTATTTTGTCAAACAAAATAATGTACATCAAAAATTGCTCAAGTTTGAAGATTTTGTGTCAGTTCCTGCATTCAAAATTTAGCTCTTTTGCCTCAGTTTTGTTTCCAATATACTTCCAAATTTGATGAGTTTTAGTTTTGGATATAAATTTTATGGGTGTTGGATTTGAGATCGAGTTCATCCTCAAGATATATGCGATTGGGATTTTTCTTTGTTTTTGAATTCTCACATTCCAGTTGTCTGTTGTTCAGGTGGGAGCAACAATTTTGTGGAACCTCATAGTTGGTGGGTGGGATGTTTCCTATCGGTCAGAGTTTGTGTTGAGTGCACAGGGAAGCTATTCAACTCTAATTGACAAGAACATAAATTTGTCTTCATCTGATGAGTCAATTTGCAATTCCTTCAAGGCATCAGAGGCAGGGAAGGTAGTTCTAATAATAGAAAACTCTGCTTCAAACAAGAAGAAGGCTCAAAAATCGTCCTATATGCCAACTACTTCTCATGATCGTTCCTAGGAACATGAATCGTAATTTTTGTAGGTTTAAAATTTATCACAAGTTTTCTCTATTGTGGTCGAATTTGTGGAGGTTATCTCAAAATTTATTTAAGGTACCATGGATCTAAATTTCTTATGAACTTTCAACACTAACAAACTTTGGTGCAAATTGTTGATCAATTCTCACTTGGTTAGGGTTATAGATGTTAATGAAAATTATGTGTGCATGCATGAGAGTTGGGTGCAAATGCACAATGTTGTGTAGCATTAGTGTAATAAATATGGGATAGTGCAAAGCATAGTTTTGAAGATTAGTCTAATTTTCCTCATACCTAATCAACTCAGTCAAGTTGATTGTTGGTTGAGCGGTTAATTGTTGGTTCAATGGACATAAGATCTTGCAGGCACAAATACCAAAGGGAAAAATGGAGCCCATCATGGGGTACTCTTTGTAATTCTCCACCACTACTATGTTCCATGCTTCCTCAAACTCCTCTCCAACCTCAATATCAGTGCTAGTAGTAGCATGAGCAACAACACTATGCTTAGCAAAACTAGAAGAACATGTTTTCCAAACTGCACGAGAACTACTTCCCTCACGAGTCACCATGTGACATGCTTGGTCTCTATGGTTCTCTTCCTTCTACCCCTGGTTCAACTACCATATATTCATTGGAACCAACACCCCAAACTCCACTAGACAACGATTCACCATTTTGTAGTAGTGATTCGCCATTTGCACTGATGATTTTCCATGATTTTACAAGATAATATAATCTCGTGAGAAATTCGCCAAAAAATTATATACACATATTATATTATTAATAAAATCGTCTTCCATTTTTCCTATGTATCATGGGGATTCGCCCATTTATTATATATATAAATTTAGGGGGGTTCTTAAAATTTTCCCTGGATTTAATTGGCTAAAGATATTATTGATGAAGGAATCTGCACTTTAGAAAAGGTTTGGGTAAATGAAAATGAAGAAAATAAACTCAGAAAATTGATTTTGTTTAGAAATTCGGAGCTTGATCTTCTGTCTATTTTTAGACCCAATAAATGACTAAATCTTTTATTGAAACCTCCTCAAAAATGTTCTCCTTGATTTTCTCTTTCCAATGAGCCATCCTGGGCCTCATTTGGCCAAGTAAAACTCAATCTATGAGCTTCTAAAGTTGATGGGTCAAATCTGGCATAAATCTGGAAATTCTGTTGCTAGGCTAAAAACCAAAATTTTAATTAAAAAATCTAATCCTAATTTAGAGTCTAATTATCTAATAATTAATTGTTAATTTAATTTTTAATTATAAACTAAACTAATTATTTAATAAACTATTTATTAATTAATATTAATCTAACTAATAATTACAATATACTATTTATAAACAAATTAATCTAATTAATAATTAATTATAATTTAATTAAATTAATTAGATTCTATTAATTAATTTAATTAATTTAAAATTAATTATTTCAAATATTAAATATTAAATCTGAAATTAAATTAACTAAACTAACAATTATTAACTTACCACTCCACTAATATTAAATTAAAACTATCCTAACATTAAACTAACACTATGCTTAACTAACACTCCACTATTCTTATTCGCTCACGTATGAGTGGCTTTGTGACTCAAACAAATGGCTTATGTTATTTAACCTTTGACTTTTGTGCAATCGGCAAATCGGGAGATAGGAGGAATGAAGGTATGACTTCGCAATCGGAATATCGGGGAGGTCGAGGTTTTTAAAGAAACGCGTCCATTGAAAATTTCTGATGTGATGATGCGATGTGATACAATTTTTTTTATATGTTTTAAATATATTTTTTATATATCAAATTTTAATTTAATTAAATTAATTATATTTAACATAATAATTAATTTAAAATTTAATGTTAAATATTAGTTTTTATTTTGGTTTTATTTTAATGATATTTAATTAAATTATGAAATTATCTAAAGTGTATTTTCTTATCTAAACTACAGCCACTTTAATAAAAATAAACTACAGCTATTTTCACATTTTGAGTTTTCGAGATTAGTAATTTATTTGAAAATAGAAAATTGGAATAAATGACTGAAATCTCGATGCTTTATGATTTGGCTGTATAAGTAAAAAAATGAAAAATGTTAGTAATAAATAACTAGGAGTTAATATTTAAAATAAATACATTATTGAACTAATTTAATTACAAAAATGGAATATTGTATATTTTACGCATTTTTAAACCCAGACAACATAATTGATTAGACTTCAAAGGAGTGCCATTTACAAACCAGTTGACCAAATGAGGCAAAACAAGTATCAACGGGAAGCTTATAAAAAATCGATTTCAACCAAGCAATCAAAACAAAAATCTAAAGAAGATGAAAAATTAAGAAAATCGTGGGGTAATTAACTTAATAAAAATCCTAAAAGGCATTTAGCCAAAAATTTTATAGAAAGGGTCCCCAATATTTGAAGAGAACAAGTCAAAAATGGAGGGGATGTGTTTTACCACAACAATGGCGACATATGGGAGAAGAACCAGTTATCTCTGTTTAATATGAATGAGATTTTCCTAAAATTAAAGTAAAAATAATTAAAGAAGAGAAAATTGCTTTTTGGAATGTTTGACTAGGTTCATTAGTCTGAATAAAAGAAATAATGATCTTACTGCAATTTTCTTAAAATTCCTCATAAATTAAAATATTTCATAACTCTATATCAGTCCTTAATTAGTTGTAGAGATAAAGCAGGGGTCACTTTACAGCTTAGCGTTTAAAATGTACTCATTTTTCATAGGTAGAGCCACTGCTGCCAACAAACATCTATAGTCTCAACAGGGTTATCTTTTAATCATGAATGATTCAGAATCCCATCTATTTAAGAATTATTGACCTAGAGATAAATCCATTTATACATGTATTTTTATTTTTTTTTAAGTTCTTAAAAGCCATTGTCCTGGTTTGGTAGCCAGATAGTTGACAATGCCATTCACTGTTTATAATTGGAATGAACAAGCTGGCTTGTGATGAGACCCCTTGTCTTATAATTGTTTGCAATCATAAGCCATTACCCTGGTTTGTTTAGCAGTGCTGGTAATGTTAGCCTATTTTCCCCCTATGATCATGGTAAGCAGGTTCGTGATGAGACCTCTTATCTTTTAAGTTTAAATATATTTTTGGATTACACTCTAGAAAAATAAAACTCTTTTGAACAAGGAGAATCATTGACTCCTTAAGAGTTCAGAATGACAATTTCAGAGTTAAAAGTGCTTTGCTGTAAAGTGTCTTTACTTGGTTAAAAATAACTTTTCTTGACTGATAATAGAATTTTGAAAGATCTTAATAAAATATTAAAATCTCAAAATAATTACAATTTTGATGAAAAAGAAATTTTTCATATTTTATGATACTTCGTCAAATTCTCTTGTTCTGTAATCTCTTCCTTAAATATGTCTACTTTTATAATAAAAAAACAAACCTTATTAAGAGATTTCAAGAAAAAACTAATAGTGAACTATTAACAATTTTTCCCTATGTATGCCAACCAAAATTAAGTGATAAGAAGGCCTTTCATATAAATCATGGCAGAGTCACCAAAATTAAAACTGAAAACCAAAGGAAAAGAATTTTTAAGCTAAAGTGGGAAAAGAAATGAGCAATCAAAAATAAAAATGAAGAAATTTAAAAGTGGAAAGGAAAATCCTAATTTTGAAACACAAACTCTAACAAGAATGTTTATACCAATGTCTCAACAAAATGAACTAAAAGAAAATAATCATGTAATCATTCCTTCTTATGTCGAGATTCAAAAAACTTATACCTTGCAGGGTTGTAAGTGTTTTAGGCTTTAGATAGCAGTGATGATAAAATTCAGCCACAATGAAAAATTTAAGTCTGATGTCAATCTTCTTGTTTCAAAGCATCATCTTAATTATTTTCTAATAAAATGAATGCTTTAAAGAAACAAACTAAAGGTTTAGAAACTTCCTAGTGTAGCGGTTTCAACGAAGATTATCGCTGCTTCTTGAAATAAAACCAGGAGAAGAGTATAGGACTTTCAAAATATGATCTGGCAGATGATTGAAAGCTTTTATGCAGAGCTGCAAAACAGATTTAAATATCAACATAATTTAAAAAACAAAACTTGAAACTAAAGTAATGAAATGGAAATTAATGAAAGTGGGTACATGAATCTTACCATTGGATAAATGCATTTGATCTTACCTGAAAGATATCAGTTTCTCCAATACTAGTTGACGTCTTCTTTTAGTTAACATTAAAAACATGAAGAAGTCAAACTAACCAAAATCCTATAACCCAAAATCATTATTTATTTTATTTAAACTAAAGCAAGCAGTAAAATGTAAATAAGGGAATGCTTTGTGTTCAAGGAAATCGAAATTAAAACAAATGCATCAGAAATGAGATTGAAAATTTGCAGTGATGAATGTTCTCAAAATATTATAAGTTTCATACAAAATCCATGATTTTTATAAATTGTCCAGAGTTCAGACCAAATTTAAGATAATTAAATTTAAAGATAAAGAGGTCTTGAATTTCATATTTAATTATGGAATTATTTAAAACTAAAATATATGAGAAATCAAAATGATTTAAATATGCTACAAATTTGTCATCAATTGCTTTATTACCATAGTGGTTGCCCAAATTTTTTTATTTTTTTTTGAAATATTTCATACAACATAATGCCTTATCAGATGATTCACATTGTATATTTCTTCATTATGCTTAAAGTTCAATCTGCAAAATTTCACCTTTGCCGATATGTCGTATATTGATTAAATGTTAATGGCATAGAGGCATGCATTGGAATTTATCGCATCGGAAGTTGCAATGGAAAATTTGTAATCTGAGATCATGCGATGAGAATATATGTGATAAGATGGAGTGATTAAGATATTGAATAATTGTTATATCGAGGATCGGGAAATGATCACATCACACTTTATACTTTGCATATCACACATCGAATATCTCACAACACACACCGCACGTCGTACATCGCAGATTCAGAATAGTGACATGACCATGAATAAAAATGCGATGAAGCAATTGCGATATCGGCATATCGGAATATAAGACAATAGTCATGTCAGAAATGCCAATATGATTCTTGCAATAGCGGCGATGCAATGGTTATAATAATCGGTGATGAGCGAAGAGCGATAAGCGATGAGCAGTCGACGATTAGTGAAAAGTGATAGTGATGAGAAATCGGCGATTAGTGAAAAGCGATAGCGATGAGCAATCGGCGATTAGCCGATTCGCGTTTGCGATCAAGTTTTTATCGCATCGGAGCTTTTCAAATGGAAGAATTAACCTTATGCCTAATGCGTGTTTGCGATCCGATCCATCGCATCGGAACTTTTGTGATGAAAAACAAACTTTTCAATTTATTCCAATGCGATATGCGATTTTGTGTTTCATTTTATCGCATCGGAGTTTAAAAAAAATGACATGTTAAACTTTTTCTTTCATATTTTTGTGAAATGCGATGAATGATACAGCTCTCGACGATTGGCATTCTTAAGTACACGATGTAATATTTTTGATACGCTGATATGCGATGAAGAATGGACTCGATAAATTTATTATGAGATTTTAATATCATATCGGATCCGAGACATCAGTACTTTTAAAATTATGCCCTTACCATTATTGCGATTGAACGGACGCGATATTTCTTATGAACTTGATTTAAATTTGATATCGGGTCCCTAATTATGTGGACATCATAATATTGGTAAAGTCATTTTATTGGAGATCGGTGATTCAAGATAATGGAAGTAAATTCAACTGAAAACCTGCAATATAGCAATTTATGAGAGAATGAGTGAGGTAGAAAATCAGAGGTTTTGCATTAGCAATTTATTATCAGAAAATGCTAATAGCTACTTCCGATTGCGATACAAATGGCTGTGATATGGATGATGTGATATTGGAATGAAATAATTGACGAAGATGAGCGGGATGAGAATGTTGCAAATATATATATATTCACTGTAGTATCAGAAATATGAAAATCAAGTTGAAATGTTTTTTATATGAATCTTATGATACTGTTTTAAATTTCAATTGGGTTTTCTAAATGAATGAAAGCAAAGTTAAAGAATGTTCAAATTCTAATGAATCACAAATAAAATTTTCCTGAACCTGTTGCAAATTTGAAATGGGTTTGCTGCTTACTTCAAGTTTTGAAAACAAATGAAAACCTGCAAATAAAATAGAACAAGAATAAAAAATAAACTAAGGAAAAGAGAAACTTATAATAGATGAAAATGAACTTGTAAATGCGTACCTGGAAGGAAATTCTGTGTATCTTTTACCTCATGAATCTTTGAATTCTTCCTTCGATTTATCAAAATTCTGACTTTGTTCAAAATCATCTCATTATTTATTCTAAATTGGAGTGAGCAATCAAGCTGAAGGAAATCAATTATTCATGTTCAGAAAATTGAAATTCATAGCATCTATCAAAAACGAAAATGAGAATATGTTCTCTTTTGAATTGCAATAGCAATTTATTATCTCTGCTCATTCCAAATTAATCTTGAGAAAAATTTGTATTGTTATAATGAGTGTTAAATAATGCCTTTAGTAAATAAATATGATGCACATTGCAGCATCAGATAATAAACTAAAGATCAGAATGGGATAAAGCCACTAATTGTGGAAAAATATCAACACAAATTTGAATGTGTGCACATAGCAAAATGGACAGCCTTAAGGTCATTTTAACAAATTTCGAGGAAGATAATATGAACTTCATGTGATTACAATGAAAGGTTAGATTGAGTAATAATGATTAAATTAGGAATTAAGCTTATAATAGACAGTCATACATTTCCTGGGATAATGAGATCGTGAAGCTTTATATCCTCAAAACCTTTAACAAATAAATTTCAAAAGAAAATCATATAAGGATATTTCGAAATAGAGAAAAGTGGCTTTGAGGTGATTGGTGCCAAGTGCAACCTCAATTGCATTTAGTCAAGACATTATTCAAAATAGGCAGAGTAGAGATATTGCAGCAATATTTTTTGATTTAAAATGAGAAGCAAGAATTAGAAATTTTCTGATAAGAGGCAAATATTTCCTTGAACATGTATATGATATAAGAAGGGCTGATTGGTCGCTTTATTTTTTATCTGCAAAACTATTAAGAATAAATTAACTACATAAAACAAACAAACAAAATTAATTCTACTTCTATTCTAACCATATACATGAAAATGACTAGGTATAGTCATATTTCCAGTGTAACCATTCTCTTATTTTAATTCCTGCATATATGTACAGTTCAAATGTTAGTAATAAAAATATAAATCTAATTGAACTAAGAAAATTAAATCTGTAATCAGAATGTACAATTATTATTAACAGCTTATTTACAATAACCTTCTTTTAAAATGTCTTTTCTAACTGAATTCCAATTGGATCATCAAAACCTAGATGGGTTTCCATTAAGGATTGGAAAATGTTTAAAAGAGGAGATGACAGGCCATATTGTGGATATGAGCTTTTAAATTCAAAGGCCTGAAAAAAATTGTTAGTGTTATGTGTAGTTGTTAAACTATTAACAATCTTCCGTGAAGGAAAACTTTCCAAACAATTTTCAAATAAGCTAATGAAAAATGGATGGAAATCTGTCAAATAAGATGGAAAATTATTAATTGGATTAGATTGCTAGCCAGATTGTAAAAATACATTCTCTTGTTGACACTGTCTTTGAGAAGATAAAAGCTTTTGATAAAACATTAGCATTGATTGAAATTGAAATATTAATAGCTTTTGATGTTTATGGTTATAATATGAAACTTCAATTTCCCAATAAGGCAATGCATCAATTGAGTGTTCACTATTAAAGTGCTCAATATGCCAGCGTAAAGTGCCAAAAATTTGAAAGATAAAATCAGAAAATAAATCTAAATTTGAACAAAATAAGTATGAAAGAAAAAATAAAATGAAATCCCTATTGGTACAACTAATGTTACAACACAATTGGAATTGTTTTGAAATAATTTATTTTTCACAAGGATTGGTCAGAATAATGGAATTTGAATAATTTTCAATTCCAACTTGTGAATTAGAAAGAGAATTATGATTATGAGTAGGAATGGGAGTTTGATCATGATATAAATCATAAATTGGAATGTTTTCTTGAATGATGAAATCATGAAGATAATTTGCTACTCTAGAATGAGGATTGGTTGGAATAATTTCTAAATTGAAATGTTCCTCATTCACAGATTTTATTTGAATTTTATCATGAGGATTCTCTTGAGAAGAACATAAATTAGCGTCCTTGATGTCAAAGTAATTATCATAAACGACTTCAGAATATTCTCTAGAATTCTCTTCGATCTCGTCCAATATATCAAACAAGGAGGAATAAAAAATCCATGTTCATTAATGGCAAAAGAATGATCAATAATTGTTTCTCTATCTTGATAAAAACTTATTGGTAATTCATTTAGATCAGCATCTGTAGTTTCTGAAATATCATTAATATTAAGAGGAAAAAATTACCATCATTAAAGATATCAGGATAAAGGGAAAAATGTGAATCTGAAACAATGCATTTAAAAATTTCTCTGTTTGAGAACTCTTGTACATTATGTTCATTGTAAATTTCAGATTGTAGATCATTCATTTGTCTATTCGCACTTTCTTGAAGAATTGTGCTTTGGTTCTCTGAATTTGGCACTTGCTCGTCATGAAAAAATTGAGAAATTTGTACAGCAGCTTGCATGTTACTATTTACTTTGATTGCTACTTGCACTTGCCGATTTGCGATCTAATTTTCTGAATTTAATACAGAGTAATTTTCAGATTTCAAGGCAGTTCTTTCTCCAAAATTGTTGTTGTTGCCTTCTTGCATTTGATAAGAAATATTTTCTAAGCTTTGTGAAACCACTTCATTATAATTTATTTGCACATCCATATTGGAATTTTCATTTATGTTGGAAAGGGATGGAAAAAAGTTTGAACTAATTTCATATGGATTGGGAGTGGGAGGAAGAAATCAAATATAATCAAACCATTCTAGTGATTCTCCTCCCTCCTACAACTCTAAATTCTTATTGCAGAAGTGCTTTTAGAAGTCTAAAATTGCAGAGGAGAGTAGCCCCAATTACATTCTGCAATCTGCCATTTATAATGTTTCCAAAGGTATTTTGAGAGGAAATTTTGTTGAAGAAAAATCTGCCCAATCTAATTTAATTTGCTCAAAATTCCAATCTTTAATTGCTAGAGCGTTCTCATTGATTGAGATCCTTTTCTCCATATCTCTTCTACTGTTTTTCTGCAAAAGAAATCAAAATAAATTAAGATGTAAAAAAATAAAATCAAAATACCGTTTTTGACATTGAAACAAATCCAATAAAATGAAATAAAAGGAAAGGAAATCCAAGCTTTCTATTGATTTCTGTGATGATTTAATTGGCTAAAAATATTATTGATGAATGAATCTGCACTTTAGAAGAGGTTTGGGTAAATGAAAATGAAGAAAATAAACTCAGAAAATTGATTTTGTTTAGAAATTCAGAGCTTGATCTTCTACCTATTTTTAGACCCAATAAATGATTACATCTATTAGTGAAACCTCCTCAGAAATGTTTTCCTTGATTTTCTCTTTCCAATGAGCCGTCCTGGGCCTCATTTTGCCAAGTAAAACTCAATCTATGAGCTTCTAAAGTTGATGGGTCAAATCTGGCATAAATCTGAAAATTTTATTGCTGGTCTAAAAACCAAAATTTTAATTAAAAAATCTAATCCTAATTTAGAGTCTAATTATCTAATAATTAATAATTAATTTAATTGTTAATTATAAACTAAATTAATTATTTAATAAACTATTCATTAATTAGTATTAATCTAACTAATAATTACAATTAACTATTTATAAACAAATTAATCTAATTAATAATTAATTATAATTCAATTAAATTAATTAGATTCTATTAATTAATTTAATTAATTTTTTCAAATATTAAATATTAAATTTGAAATTAAATTAACTAAACTAACACTTATTAATTTACCACTCCACTAATCTTAAATTAAAACTATCCTAACATTAAACTAACACTATACTTAACTAACACTCCACTAATCTACAAACACTCCACTATTCCTATTCGCTCACGTATGAGTGGCTTTGTGACTCACACAAATGGCTTATGTTATTTACTCTTTGACTTTTGTGAAATCGACAAATCGAAAGAGATATGAGGAATGAAGGTATGACTTCGCAATCGGAATATCAGGGAGGTCAAGGTTTTTAAAGAAATGCGTCCATTGAAAATTTCCGATGTGATGATGCGATGTAATAATTTTTTTTTTTATATTTTAAATATATTTTATATATATTAAATTTTAATTTAATTAAATTAATTATATTTAACATAATAATTAATTTAATTAATTTAAAATTTAATGTTAAATATTAGTTTTTATTTTGGTTTTATTTTAATGATATTTAATTAAATTATGAAATTATCTAAAGTGTATTTTTTTTATCTAAACTACAGCTACTTTGATAAAAATAAACTACAGCTATTTTGACATTTTGAGTTTTAGAGATTAGTAATTTATTTGAAAATAGAAAATTGGAATAAATGACTGAAATTTCGATGCTTTATGATTTGGCTGTATAAGTAAAAAAATGAAAAATGTTAGTAAGAACTAACTATGGGTTAATACTTAAAATAAATGCATTATTGAACTAATTTAATTACAAAAATGGAATATTGTACATTTTACGCATTTTTTAACCCAGGTGACATAATTGATTAGACTTCAAAGGAGTGCCATTTTACAAACCAATTGACCAAATGAGGCAAAACAAGTATCAACGGGAAGTTTATAAAAAATCGATTTCAACCAATCAATCAAAACAAAAATCTAAAGAAGATGAAAAATTAAGAAAATTGTGGAGTAATTAACTTAATAAAAATCCTAAAAGGCATTTAGCCAAAAAATTTATAGAAAGGGTCCCCATTATTTAAAGTGAACAAGTCAGAAATGGGGGGGTTGTGTTTTACCAAAACAGTTCACTACTTCAGTTAACTAATTGATCACTACTTGTGAATTAAATAGTATTTAATTCATTAGTCTCTCACTAGCTCATCACTTAGTTAGAACTAGTTATACTGATTTTAACTCAAATAATTGAGTTAACTAATTACAACTCACAAATAACTATAACTGGACCGCCCAAATCATGGGAGAACTCTACATGCCTCCTCTATGACCCTCAATTTGAATTTCCTAAGCTAACTCAATGATTCTGACTTAGTTAATTAATACAAGTTTTCATGAGATGAAATTGCAATTTATCTTCCAATTTAATTAAGGAAAAATTTAAATCAGAAGCCCCCTCGGGGTGCCATTTCAAAAATCGTTGCTTGGGAGGTGTCCAAGTTTGCAACTTATCTGATCTTATCTTATCGTAAAGAAAGAATAAAACACTTTTTTTCTTTCTTTTAATGCATGCATGCCTCATAGACTTAGAGATAAGTTAGAAGTTTTTTTGGACAAAACATATTATTTTCGAGCCTTTAAGTAGAAATTAGAAGTGGTCGGTTAATTGTGAAACATTATCTTCCACAACAAGGGTATTTGAGACTTATCTAGAAGAGTAGGCTATAGCACTTGAAACCCTTTCAAAAGGATGTAGCTCCCCATCTTGTTATACAATGGATGAAAATGGAGACCTTATTCAAGTCTTTGAGTATCCTATCAATGAAACCAATGGAAATCTAGAATGAAAAATATCAATCCATCTATACTTCCTCACTTCTATAGAATAATCACTGAGCATGTTGACACTTTTATACTTGAGTTTGATGTGGTGTGAAATACTTATGAATACCTTATATATGAACATAAACTCAAGCTCTTCCATTCTACCTTAAAAGGATGCAACTCTAAGGTGGTTCATCAACCTTGAAGAGAACAACATTACCACATGGAAACAAATGAAATAAGACTTCATAAAAAATATAAAGATTATTATGGAGCCATAGATACAAGGGATGAGATATTTTAGATGACCTAAGGGGACAATGAATTGTTGGAGGATTCTAAGAACATATTTCAGTTGAGCTACAAAAGAGCACATAATTGCACCCTGGATGATGACTCTATAGAACTTGTTCTACTAAGAGGAGTAATAGAAGAATTAAAGGAGACATTGAATCTTTTGGAAAATGGGTACATCTATCAGTTGGATTATGCTACTATCAAGAAGATTTTTGAAAATCATTCCAGGGCTAATAAGAAGAAAGATAGATCTAGAACAATCTCGGTATGTCCTTCTACTTCTTCCCTCTTTCTTATAAGGATAATTGGAGGAAATTTAGAAGACATGGTAACAAAAAATTTGCATTCACTAGCTTTACATATTGACACATTGTAGGCCAAGATAAAGCAAGAAGAGGTAGAGAGGGAATTAGTTTCCTTTTGTCCCAAGTGCACAAAATGTCACCTTCAAAATGAATTTCCACTTAATAAAAGAGAAAAATGTTCACTTTGTGAATAACAACACTCTACTGAAACTTGTCCTTCCTTCCCAGAATTGGAAGTTTTTCACCAAGGAGATGAGGGGATATAGAGTCAGTATGCTTCATCAACCATAAGAGGCCAACACGACCAAGGCCTCATCTACAAGGTATGGGTTATAACTCTTCATAGTATTTCAATAATTACCCTACATAATTCCAACCTTAGTCTTGGTTCCCACCTAGTCCCTCACCTTGGTCTATGATTAACCCATTGTAGTACTCAAACTGTCTTGTGACTCTCCTTACCAAAAATTCCATAATCAACCTCCTTAATGGAACAATTTTTCCCAAGGTTGGAGGTCCTCTATGAATCAACAACTAGCCTTAATGCCTCTAACATAGCTCAAAATTCTACTCCACCAAATCAACCTCCACTTCCTACCCAGCCTACTCCAAATCCCAATAATAAGAAGACGCAACATGTTTATAATAGTGAGACTAAACTTAATATTAAGGACTTCCTGAGAGAAATCAATAATGTGCTCCAAATGGCTAACAAATCTACAATAAAGACAGAGGGCATAATAGAATATTTCATGTGTCTCCATAGACTAGGGAGTACCCCACTAATTTCTTAGCCTTACAATTGAAGACGGATTTTAATGGATATCCATTGATTTTGGCTAGACCTTGGTTAGCTACAACAAATGCATATATCAACTATAGAGTTGGAAATATGACTATCACGATGGGAAATCCTAGAAGAAACTTGTGTTGTGTCGTCTTGCTCAACCTTTGGTTGAGAAATATTTTCCTCTTTGCATGGAAGATGAAGAAGAATATAATTCCATCCTCTCCTCATCCCATCCTGTCTACACCATTGAAAAATCCCTCAATAGTAAGTAAGATAATGAATATGACTCAATTGATAATATTTTGCAAAATAATTATCTTGTTGTTATGCAAATTAATTAGTTGAATTATGATCAAGCCATGCGACAACCTAGTAGTTCAAGGGACAATAAGTGGGAAGAATTTTCCACTGTTATTGCGCCGAGAGGTGCATTCGACAGCCCAATATGACCCCAATGTGTAAGTATGTCGGCTTGAACAATAGCTTACATAAACATATAAATGAACAATTAAAAACTTATTAAAAATAAATTTAAACGATATAAACTTAAAATATGAAGAGTTTACTAACACTCAAAAAAGAGATATGGTAAATAAATAAAATATGGTAAATACGTAAAAATATAAATAAACCATATGTATGGTAAATAAATAAAACCTCTTTTTATATTACTCAGGAGGTATGGTAAATAAATAAAAATATAAATAAACTAGAGGTATGTTAAATAAATAAAACCGATTTTTATATTTACTCAATAAACCACTTTATATTTACAAAAATTCAAAAATAGGTTTTATTTAGGTGAAGCCTATGGGACAAATTATTATTAATACCATGGGCCAAATAACATATTTATAAAATAGGTATGGTAAATAAGTAAATATAAAAGAGGTATAAAGAGGTAAGGTAAATAAATAAAATTATATCAAATACCATTAGAAATCAAGATCTAATTATAAATGAAGTATAAGGGTCAAATAACATGGACCAAATTATTATTAATACCATGCAAAAAAAAATTATTAGCCGTAACATTGATATTAAAATATTAATATTATTAAATTTAATATGTTTAGATTAATAGAATATTAAATTTATTATATTGTAATATATATTAATATATCATGATATATGATAGAGGTGGAGAAATAGGGGGAGTGACAAGGGAGATATGGAGATAAATTAAAGGAGAAGGGAGAAGAGGAATGAAGAGAGAGAGAGAGTGAGAAGAGTGAGAGAGTTAGAGAAGGGTAAGAGAGGGAGAGGGAGACATAAAGATGGAGGTGGGAGAGAGATAAGGAGAGAGGGAGGGAGAAGGAGAGAGGATTGGAGGGTAGAGAGTGAGAGAGAGAAAGAAGGGGGAAGGGAGAGGGAGGTAGGAGAGAAAGGGAGAGAGAGAAAGGATGAGAGGTGGAGGAGAGAAGGAGGGATAGAGAGATGGAGCTGGAGGCGGAGTGAGGAAAGGAAGAAGAAATACATAGAGAGGGAGTGACAAGGGAGAGATGGAGAGATGGAGCTAGATGAGGAGAGAGGGAGGGAAGAATAAATACATAGAGAGTGAGTAGTGGAGAGAGAGGGGGAGTGACAAGGGAGAGATGAAGAGGGAGTGTGTATGTTTTGGGGTGAGATAAAGAGACAAATAAGGAGATATAGAGAGAAGGGTGGAGAGAAGGGGAGAGAGAGGCATATGGTAACAAATTTGGAAGGTGAAGATAGAGAGAGAGGGGGGGGGAGAGAAAGAAAGAGAGAGAGAGGGGGGGGGGAGAAAGGAAGAGAGAGAGAGAGGGGGGGGGGGAGAGGATATGAATATGGAGAGGGAGAGAGGGGGAGGTAAGAATAAATACATAGAGGGTGAAAGGTGGAGAGAGAGAGAGGGAGTGATAAAGAAGATGGAGAGAGAGGGAGAAAGGGTAGCATGAAGGAAGAGAGATAGAAGCAAGAGAGAGAGAGGGAGAGAGAGAGAGAGAGAGAGAGAGAGAGGAGGGAGTGATAGATAGATAGATAGATTGGAGAAAGAGAGTTTATGTTTTGGAGTTGATATAGAGAGATAGAGTGAGATATAGATATAGATGTAAGGTGAAGAGAAAAAAAGATAGATGGAGAGAAGGAGGGAGGGACAAGGAAATTGGTAGATATGGAGTGAGAGAGAGTGTGTGTATGGTGGGGTGAGATAAAGAGAAAAAGAAGGAGAGATGGATGGATATATAGATATATATGGGGGAGAGAGGGAAGAAGGTTTCCTACAGTAGATGCATTGATTTCAGTGTAGATGGTGATTTCTAATCCTATTTGATTTCTTGCACTAGATGAATTGATTTTGGTGTAGATGTTGATTTCTAATGATGTTTGATTACTTACACTAGATGGATTGATTTTAATGTAGATGATTTCTAATCCTATTTGATTGCTTGCACTAAATGCATTAATTTCAATGTAGATGATGATTTCTAATCCTATTTGATTGATTTCACTCGATGCATTAATTTTAATGTAGATTTTGATTTTTGGTTATTTTTTATTTCTTTCACTAGATGAATTGATTTCAATGTAAATTATTTTTAATCCTATTTGATTGCTTGCACTGAATGGATTGATTTCAATGTAGATGGTGATTTCTAATCCTATTTGATTGCTTTCACTAAATGCCTTGATTTCAGTGTAGATGGTGATTTCTAATCTTATTTGATGGTTGCACTAGATGCATTAATTTCAATGTAGATGTTGATTTATAATTATATTTGATTGCTTGCACTAAATGCATTGATTTAAATGTAGATGATTTAACTAAATGCATTGATTTAAATGTAGATGATTTATAATCCTATTTGATTCCTTGCACTAAATGCATTTATTTCAGTGTAGATGTTGATTTCTAATCCTATTTGATTGCATGCACTAGATGCATTGATTTCAGTGTAGATGTTGGCTTTAAATCCTATTTTCCTACTTGCACTAGACTCATTTATTTGAGTGTAGATGTTGATTTCTAATCATATTTCATTACTTGCATTAGATGAATTGATTTTAGTGTAGATGTTGTTTTCTATTATTATTTGATTTCTTGCATTAGTTGCGTTGATTTTAGTGTATATGTTGATTTCTAATTTGATGTAATTGGATGTATGATGGTACATTAATTTTAAAGTCATTGGATTAATAGTGTGTGTGCAATGATTTCAGTGTAAGCACAAAAAATTATTGACAATGTACATTGATTTTTGTGTTATAGTAATTCAACCTATCAATATTGGAGAGCAAGAGAGACCAGGTATGATGTTTACTACAACAGCTCGAGCTAAATATTTAAATGGTTTACGATTCCAATTGTCCTTTTCAAATAATCAATATGAAAATATGACAAAATTAACATGGGTGAAAATAAGAATAGTAGAAGAAAATAGTTTGAAATCAATCACAATGAATACTATTCGTAATTGACTACATTCTTATTATTCATAGTTTCTATCATTCAATATTATTACATTTTCACTTTGCATTCAAAATTTTATTTCATCATTAAAGTTATTTTACAATATTTATCATCTCAACAAACTGAGGTAACTAATCAAATTTAAAATTAAAATGACTCAATAAATCTCAGACATATTTAACATATTTAAAATGGTTATGTTAATATTAGATGTATTTAAATATTATTGATAAAATAAAGCATATGTTCCTCATATTATCGATAGACTTTCCTTGGTCGCACACGACTGAAACCAGCCTAGATCCATCTTAACTTCGGATCTATCAAGCGCCGAGAGGGATCAAATCTCTCGAGGTGAAAACCTTTCCTCAAGTTTTGCGCTCAAAAAAGAGGTTTTCACCTCGAAAGATTTGATCCCTCTCGGTGCTTGATAGATCCGGAGTTAAGATGAATCTAGACTGGTATATGATAAAGAGAATAATAAAACATTTGCAATCCACCCCTCCAAATTTCTAAAAATCAACACTTTCCTTAATGTTGATCAAGAACAAGGGTTGAAAGGTGACGGTTTTGGGAAAACACATTGATAATTTTACATGGGATTATAAGGTATGGAGGGGATCCATTCATCTATTTGCACCCATCACATTTAAATTAAAGAAGGTCACAATCCCATTCACCAACCCTAGAGAAGGATGAACATTGTTTTAAAAAACATTGCCAAAGAAGAACTACATGAACTCTTTGATGTTGGGCTCATATGCGTTCCTATAGACAGACATATAACTATCATAGGCCCTCTAGTTTTGTAAATTTTCCAGATGCATTGCTTAAAAGTAGACAATGTGAGACCAAGATATTATATATGTGCTACTGGTCTAGTTTTCTCCCAGGAAGATTGGTAGCGCAAAGTCAATTCCTAAATAGTATATTTCTAAAGCAATGAAAGTTGAACGCTCATTTTAAAAAAAAAAAAACAATGAATACATTAAAATTTCCGTGCAACCATCTCCCTCCCTTTATCATCATATTTGAGGAGGGGTAAATTTTGTGTAACGGGTAAGAGAGCTCGACTTCTCACATATTCTCAGTTTATAATTTGTTGTACCGTCCCTTACCAGACATTTATTGTGTTGGATTAATATGGATAGCAATACTTTTGTAACTGTCCATTACCAGACATTTCTTGTGGATATTCATGTTCAGTGACGAAGGGCAGCTCGTTGATGAGGTCATTCAACAAGTTTTGAAAAAAGTTCGTAGACCTCCTCTAATGTAGCGAAATATCCAACTGGCATGTTTGAAAAAGTAAAGGATGTGGAAATCACAGTTTCACTGCAACGACAAAGTTGGAAGCCCAACATTGTGGGAATTGTGGGTCTGAGCGGAATTGGGAAAACGACCCTCGCCAAAGAAATATTCAATTTGGAGATATCAAAGTACGATGAATCTTGCTTCTTGTCTGATGTCAGATCAGGAAATTTGTTTTCGATGCAGAGTAACCTTCTTAAGCATTTGAGTCACTCGAATGTACATATAAACAACGTTGATGAAGGCATAGAGGCCTTGAAAAGGCATATTTCTTCTTCTAACCAGGCTCGCATAGTTTTAGACGATGTTGATCATATTGATCAACTCGATGCATTATTTTCACCACTTAAAGATATTGTTCATCTCGCATTAAAGATGTGCTCACAAGCTCAGGGATTGCAGAGTCATCCATTTACACGCTGAAAGGTCTCAATCGAGAGCACTCGCAAGAGCTCTTTTGCTCCCATGCCTTTGGCCAGCCCTGTCCTGCGTTGGGATTTGAGGATGTGGTTGAAATTTTTTTGGATATCTGCAATGGTTTGCCCTTGTCTCTTAAGGTGCTTGGGGCCCTCCTTTGTGGAAACTATGATTTAGAATATTGGGAAGCCCAATTGCGCAAAACCTCCAAAATAATTCCCAACGATATTCAAAGCACACTTAAAATTAGTTATGACGCCCTGGATAAAGAGGAAAAGCAAATATTCTTAGACATTGCCTGTTTTTTCATTGGAGAACACAGGGATACAATGATAAGGATGGCTGGGTCTTCGTAACCTAGAGAACAGATGCCTTCTCGAGGTCGACAGTGAAAACTCTATAAGAATGCACGATCACGTTAGAGACCTCGGCAGTGATCTCGCAAAGGAAACTCCTAGATGTGAGCTTCGACTTTGGTGCGACTGACAACCTTCTTCATAATCTTTCGAGACAATCTCCTGTACGTATTTTGTAGATTTGTAGATTTCAACCCTCTTCGAAAATAACTTTGTGTTATCAAAAATTTGTATCGGTTCAAATTTTGAAGTCTTACAAATTTGCAGGATTGACAATCTTATTTCTAACAGTTCCAGGTGATCAATTCAGGTGCGTGAAATTAGCATGGCTCACGGAAATGTCTCTGAACAATCTTTGGAAACCCTTGCGAACAACTTCAACCTAACCAGGATGCAGCTGCTTAGGGCTGAAGGTTATTTTGTTGAACGCTTTTTCCGGGCTGGGCAATTACCACAACTAATATACCTGCCCGTACTCATCCTTACCTTCATGGATTTCACTAAACACTTTACGAGTTTTATATATACAGAAGGTGGACCACCTGCAAACACTGTGGAAACATGAATCTCAGGTAATTATTTTTCTTTTTCTTTGGAACAGATTTTTGTTTTGTTTCTCCAAATTATAAAAATCACTTGCAGTTAAGAATTGTGGGCCAAAAAGTTCACATTTACAGTGTCAAACCCAATTTAATAATGTACATCGCAGGCACCTCTAGAATTGAGGGAATTGTATATTCGTTCTCCGCTTTCAAAAGTTCCAAATTCCATTGGGAAGCTGAAGCACCTCCAAAAATTTGTCTTGTTAGAAAGTCACCTTGAATTTTTTCCCAATGAATTTTGCCATATGGATTCCTTAAAACACGTTGGATTAAAATATTGCTTCACTCTGCAAACGCTCCCAAACTCGAACTTAACGGGTCTTCAAAGTATGGAATTCTGCAGCTGTTTTGCTCTGCAGACGCTCCCAGACTCGGTTGGGAACTTAAGGGAACTCCGAAGTCTTGACTTGGATGGGTGCTCCAATCTTCAGACGCTGCCAAATTCAGTTGGGAACTTGACTGCACTCCAAAGTCTTGACTTAGGTGGGTGCTTCTCTCTGAAAATGCTGCCTGACTCAGTTGGGAACTTGACGGGTCTCCAGCATCTTGACTTGGGTGGATGCTCTGCTCTACAGAGGCTCCCAGGTTCGATTGGAAACTTGAGGGGCCTCCAACGTTTTCACTTGGGCGGTTGCGTCTCTCTGTGGATGCTTCCAGACTCGGTTGGGAACTTGATAAGCCTGCAACGTTTTCACTTGGGCGGGTGCTCCACGCTGCAAACACTCCCAAACTCGGTTCGGAATTTGATGGGCCTCGAATATCTTGACTTGGGCGGGTGCTCCGCCCTGCAGATGCTCCCATACTCGGTGGGAAGTTTGACGGGTCTCCAACGTCTTCACTTGGGAGGGTGCTCCGCTATGCAAACGCTCCCAGACTCAATTGGGGATTTGACGGGTCTCCAATGCCTTCACTTGGGCGGATGCTCCGCTATGCAAACGCTGCAGACAGTCCCAGATTGGATTGGGAATTTGAAGGGCCTCCAACATCTTCACTTGAGCCAATGCTTCACTCTACAGACACTCCCAGAGTGGATTGGAAACTTGACGAGCCTCCAACTTCTTCACTTGGGGGGGTGTTCTTCTTTGCAGACGCTGCCAGACTCTGTTGGGAAGTTAACCGGCCTCCAAAGTCTTTCCTTGGGCAGGTGTTCTGCTTTGCAGATGTTGCCGGACTCTGTTCAAAACTTGACGGGCCTTCAGAATCTTCGATTGGGAAGGTTCTCCACTATGCAGACAATCTAGACCTTTCAGACTTTGACGGGTTTCCAAAGTCTCTACTAGAACGGGACTCCAAATTTTTCAGCTGGAAGGGTGTTGCAATTTACAGATGCTGTCTACACAGTGTATAGATTTCAATTAAAAAAAAAAAAAAAGGGAAGTTTTAAGTTATTTTTGAAAGGTGTAAAAAGTCGAAATGAAAAGTTGTTTATTGAGTGTTTTTAATTTAATATTTGTAAATTTTGTAAATTTATTTTTATAAATTTATAAATATAAAAAATATGGAATAAATGAAAAAAATTAATTATTATATGATTTTGAGTAGTTCCTTAAGGATATATGAGGAAAAGAGTTGGGTAAAAAGAAGAAGTAATATGTCACTTGTGATCTCCAACAAAAAAAAGTACATTGGAGCTAGCATTCCTTGGAGAGAAAAGATTCTTATTGCTCAATTAAGAACCAACTCACATCAACTATTGTGTGAAAAAGGATTGTGGAAGAGACCTAAAGAAGCTTCGGAAGAAAGGGTGTGTACTTTTTGCACTTCTCGGGCAGTGGAATCAGAAAAGCATTTCATTTTGGAATGTGATGCTTTCAGAGACATCACTGACAGTTACTGTAGTATGTTAGCATCAATTTCGTGGCAGTCTTTTCAGTGAGGGAACTCTTATAAGGTTGGGTCAGCTCATCATCAATTTGAGTAAGAAAAGGGCTGAATTATTGAAGGAAAAAAAAAAACAAGGATGCTCGCAGTCCCATAGACTATTCTAGTCTCCTGGACGTTAAAATATCATTCAATCATTCATTATAATTATGATTGGAGTTTTATGATACAGTTTTGATAAAATTGCATTTTGAAGGTATAAGTGCATTCAATATCTTAATTTTTATTTCATTATATTTGGATTATACAATTTTAATCATTAATTTTGCAATTTCCATTACTCTTTTAAAGTTTCATGACAGGGTGATGGGGTGAGATCTATGACAGTTACCTTAGTGTGGATTTGTGCCCACCAATTTGGGTTGGTGAATAATGAAGGGCATTAAAACTAGAGTGGTGTGGCCACCCCCATGCACTCTAATAATTCTCAAAAGTTGTGAGATTTTTTATTTTGTGTTTAAAGAATATTAGAAGTAACCACAAACC
This sequence comes from Pinus albicaulis, assembly GCA_034641835.2. Taxonomy (NCBI): domain Eukaryota; kingdom Viridiplantae; phylum Streptophyta; class Pinopsida; order Pinales; family Pinaceae; genus Pinus; species Pinus albicaulis. The sequence goes on from CM076573.1 coordinate 270,201,939, forward strand.
TAATTTTAAGCATTAGGATCTAGCCTTCCTAATGCTCAGAGAGGGCTCTCTCTATATTATTTAACTTTGCTGTTTATATTTGATTTTAGGCTAGTTATATGGGGTAAATTAGTTTTGGGTTTTTGATTTGGTTTGGTGGGGAAATCACTTACTTTTATGGATAGCTATAGATTTGTATCCCATTGGGAAAATGGATTCAATGTGTCAAGCAGTCAGATCAGGATCAAGGTCTAAAGGTAAATGTTTAGAGGGGAAGATAGCAGAGTCACTTTAGATCTTCAAAGGCTGATGGTGAAATGGTTTTTATCGGGATAAAGAGCAATTAAGGGTTCTTAAATCCAGATTAGGAGTGAAAAGGAAGAGGTCAATCGAAATCAGAGAGAAATTAAGGGTTCCCTAGTCTGGATATCAGTAGAAAACATTTTAATTGATAATCAGTCAAAACAGAGTTCTTTTAACAAATTATAAAATACAACTCTTGATTTATCATTTAGATGAAGAACACATTCATGAATAGATGGAAAACATAAGAAAATTAACAAGATGAAAAGTGAAATACTTCACTGCAGTGGCCCAACACATGAATCTTGTAATATGATGCTTTATTTCATGTGATCCAGTCTCCTAACTTGAAATTGATACAAAAACCCTTCAGGTTCATAAAATTATAACTACATAAATTTTCAACAATTAATCCACCCTCAATACTTCAAATGATGAAGTATTTATACAAAAACTAGTACAATATATCCTAGAATAAACTTAGGAATTTTTCTTGGAAAATAAATATCTTCATGCAAGAAGATAGTGACAATTGCATAACTAGTTGCTAGATGTCCTATTTATTGAAATAAAATAACTTGCTATTTTGATTTAGGTTGTAGCTGGACAACTGAGGTGTCCCTCATGTTGGCAGTTTTATCTTCAATCTGATTTTGTCTTCATCCTTTCCTCTGATACACTTTTTACTGATACACTTTCAACTAATACACTTTCATTGTAGAAAACCATTTACTGCTGATGTAAAAAATAATAAACTCTTGCTTTACCTTTTATGCTCTGTCATCCCTGTAATCTGATTTTATAGTAAATCATTTAACTTCTCCCAAAAATCAGCTTCTGGAAATTTGATCTACATAAGCAATCTGAAGTTTTCATCAGCTTTAGTGCATTTGGAAAATGTTGTTTTGCTGAAAAAATGTAATATTCATAATTAGTCCTAAGCTAATAGGAATATTCATTTTCTTTTTCTTTCTTTATTAAAAGAATAAATATGTAAAGGAGGTTCATAAAACTCCTAATAAAAGAATAAATCAATGCCCAATGTGAACAAGGCTAAATCTAGGCCACTTGTAAAAACACACTTGAGTCTGAAAGAGAATGAATCTATTGACCAAGTCAACCAGGACCAAATCAACCATGCTGCCTAGATACAATTAATCTCCTAGAAGGACAACACAGTCAATTTGGAGGCTACACATGTGAATGGGGCTAAATCATTGAAGGTGGTTTAGGGTTTTACAATCTCTTGATATTATAAAAGGAAGAGGAGGGCAACATATTGAGGTTGTTCATGATTTGATTTCTAAATTGCTGTCTGTTTAGACAAACATCTTTCTTGGCTTCTTAGCCTAGATTGCGCTGGGATTTCCTGTTTAGGAGTACCATCTCTTCCCATTGAGGAGCTCTTGGGAGAGCTTCTATTTCTTGTCCACTATTAGGTTGGAGACCAAGATTCTACTTCCAACTGCAATTCAGATCCAATGAGGGTTTGCTTGCTTTTGTAAGCTACAACAAGTGGAATACTAGATCTGTTCAGATCTAGCTTTTATTGGAGCCTCTTCTTAGTGAGTGTGTCTTTTAACCTCCTGGAAGAGTGCATCCATTATTGGAGCTTTAGTTTTTGATCTGGGCATCAGGAAAAATTATTATACATCACCATCTTCACAATTCCATGAAGAGACTGCATCCTTTCTGTTGGTAGAGTTGCAGTGGGGTTTGTGTAGCAGCTTGAAGGAAAGATCTCTGGTGAAAGGGACCCTTCCCTTCACTGTGGTGATCCATGGATTGGCCAACCAATCCATGTCCATTTCAGATCTGATTTTCTCTATATCATATGCTTCATAATTTTTTGAAGATTACTCTAGATCTGTATCTTATATCTCAGAACTATTCATTGATATCCATCTTTTTCTGAGATCCCCAAGGGGAGTGTAAAGAAGAGCCTATTTGGCATATAGATCTATAATAGATATATATTTTTATGTAAGTATCTGCCCTAGATCTGAATTATAATGAAATATTGCTTCAACCCTCTGAAAATTATGCTGTCAAGTTCTTCAGTCTTCATACATGGTGCAACACCTCTATTTTGAGGGTTTATTCATGTTAAATCTCTATTTTTCTCTTGTATATTGTTTGATCCATATCCTTGATCCAATTTACTGATGTTCAAACCCTATTACAGTTAAAACCTTCAGAAAATCATGTTGTATGTGCTTCAGTAAGTTCTGCATACTCTAAGTCATGGGAAATCAACAGTTTTAAGCCATTTCGGGAGTGGGGGAACTGTTTAACTTAGCTAGAGTGATTTTTTTAAAGCTGAAATTTGGTATGTAAGTCCCTCATGACCTAAGATATCAAATACAACCATCAATTTCCTCTATTTCTATGCAGATTTCTAAAAATAACCATTTTAGGGCTTAAATCACTGCTTTTCCCCACTTTGGGTTGAAGGGATAGATAAATTTCCTTGCTTCTGTATATATTACTATTAGTAGAGGTTTTATTAACACCTACCATGCATTATTAGCCTTATTCTACTCCAATACAGTGTTTTTATATTGTTGCAGTCCCTCATTGGACATTTAACAAGCCATACTACGTGTGGGAGGCCTCTTTGCCTCACCTAGTTTATTTTGTTTCTAATCTCCTCTTGGAATTGGGTCTTAGATTACCAGATCTAAGGAATCTGATGGCTAATATTGGTTTTTGAAGCACACATCCCTAAAAAATGCATTTTTCAGGCCTTTTTTGCTGAGCAGTCCCTTTTGGGATATTATAGTGGTATCGAAGCATGATCTCTGGCTTAGCCTGTGAGATCTAGTTAGCAGAAGAATAAAGAAGAAGATTGAAGGAAGAAATATTACACAAAGGACAAAGAGAATGGTTTTCATAACACTCTCTCTCAAGCCATGCATGAATTGAAGGAAGAAATCAGGGGAATGAGGAGGAGAAGGCATGCAAATCCCTCAAGAAGTTCTTCTCATGAAGGAAGCCTCAGTACTTCTTAGATTGTGTGTGAGAATTCAACCACACAATCTAATCTACAACGTTGTGACATGCCTACTTTATTGTTGAGAGAAAGAGGAGAAGGAGGAATGACAGAAGAGGAGATCTCCCTGCTTCTTTTCCAAACCTTGGAAGTTATTAAAGAAGATCTCAAGGAGATGGAAGGGGAGGAGTGTAGAAGATTCCTGGAAGGGTTTGAAACAAGCCCTAACTATTATCATGGTGGATATGAGCACTCAGCCACATCATCAAAGCTACCATGTTCTAACAGCAACTTCTTCAGGAGGAGCAGGAGAGGAGATGTACCAAATGGAGGATCTACAAATCCAACTCCACATATGAAGACCATGGAGGAGAATGTAAACTTTTTTTAGACCTTGCCAAGGGAAAGATCATCATTTGATGAAGAGTCTTCTTCTCAAATAGAATACATGAAGATTCCTCTCTCAAGGGTAGATCAAGATCTAAGGTCTCCTATTGACGATGAGGCATTTTCCACTATTGAAGAGAAGGCTAGGGGTGATAGCGTAGTCACAACAAAGGCATCCCTAGCATTTCATGAAGAATGAGGAGGGGCAGCTGATCCATGGAGAGAAACTCTTGCATTCTTGCAAGGAGTCTCAAAGAGTCTCACATATAGGAATTATGGCACAATCCCTGAGCAGCATGTGCCATCATTATCAGATGGTGAGATCTTGAATACTGCAGAAGATGAAGGGGAGGACAAGCTTCATAGGGTAAGAAACATTTACCCTCCCTCTTTATTTAAGAGGAGTAATGTTATAAGAAGGCATGAAGATCTATGCAAGAAAGGCCAGGACACATCAGTCCATACATCTTTCTATGATGATCTATTCCTTGATGTCTCCTTACTTAGAAGAAGCCCACTAGGGAAATTCCCTGATGGAAAGAGAAAAGTGTTCTCTCAACCTTGTACAGTGATGATACATTTGGCCAAGAGAGGAACTATCACAACACTGGAGACTTTGGGTAAGAATCATGCTTATGCAAAGCACATTTCACTTTATGATTGCATGCTCTCTTTTACTTTACATGTGTAGGCCATGACTCCTAGAAGGAGTGTCCTACCTTATAAACTTCATGGCCAACTATGGGCCAAGAATATTTTCAAACTTGGCCACTCCCTTGGTGAACAAAGGGAGATTTTTTAGCATGATGGGCGCTTTCCTAAGGCACCAAATCTATCTTCCACTTTCAGCCATGGAGATATGTTATTGGCAGCAAGTAAGTGGTGGGGGGACCATTTACCACATATGAATTTTATGCAAGTAGGAGATGTCCTACTCTGGTTGCTATTGGGTGAGTATGGGTACTACCCAAGGTTTGATATTTTCTTGTCTCATGCCCTGTATCTCAATGAGAGGATGCATAAGAAGAATGCATGGTTTCTTTGGTTGACAAGAATAGATTTTGGACATCCCATGTTAAATTTCATGTCCATGTATTTTCTTGTGATTGGGATGTGTCTCATGTATGTACATGAATTTTTGTTTGGATTGTATTTCATGATCATGTATGTACCTAGGTTTGGGAGAAAATGTAACTCTCTCATGAGGTGGCATAAGAGATATTATTTATATGATGATGATGATGATGCTCTAATCTTTGTTGGGAACATGAGAGGAGTGATGAAACATTGGTTGAGTGTGTCCTTTGGGAATGAAATATCCCATATTCATTCATGCTTCAAGAGGAGGATAGAACATTGTGTGGCTGCTATATTATATCATTTTCTTACTTATGATAGAAGCCATATGTTGGGCTTATGTAATTGGAAGAAGTCTCTCACTTGGGAGAATTTACAGTAGGACATGTTTTGTTTGAATCATATTTAGCCAACACCTATTACCATCTACTATTTCCAAGCTTTGAAGAAGCTTTTTGCAGCAAGAAGGTGGTGGGGTGGCCACTTATTGTACTATGATTTGAGGCAACAAGATGAAGGACAACGCTGGTCTCAAGGGAGGGACTATTGTCACCATCCAATATGTCATATGACACTTAGTCCATGTTTCTTTTGGAGCACATATGGTGAAGATCCTCTATTCACTATCTACATGGAAGGTTGGGAAAGGAGGCTCACTATAATCCATGAAGGGAATCATGAAGTTCCAAGTTTCTTTTGGTTTCATGAGGACTATATTAATGTAGCCCAGGATCATCAGCTCCATATTTGTCATAAATGGAAGGAGAGATAGTGTGAATTGAGAATTCTTATCTCTAATTCCCAGCCATGGAGCCCCTACACATTGCATATGGTGGGGATTGGAGACTATTTATTTGAGCTATCAAGGATGGATCACTTTGTTTGGTTGATAGCATGGAGATTGAAGTGTCTCATAGGGGTTGAAGTACCCAATATTTACCATCTCTCATGCCTTGAGAAGGCCAATGGACAACATATGATTTTTTTCATGTATCTCCCACTATTTCATGATGACAACTGTTTGGTTCATCCACCAAAGGAAAACTTGTATTCTTGGGAGGAGATAATTCCATTGGAGATTCTGCAAAGTCCTTGTGAGTTGCTTGATGACAAGCAACATTTTGGAGAGGAGGACTGTAATGTTCCTAATTAATCCTAAGCTAATAGGAATATTCATTTTGTTTTGCTTTCTTTCTTCAAAGAATAAATATGTAAAGGAGGTTCATAAAACTCCTAATAAAAGCATAAATCAATGCCCAATGTGAACAAGGCTAAATCTGGGCCACTTGTAAAAACACACTTGAGTGTGAAAGAGACTGAGTCTATTGACCAATTCAACCAGGACCAAATCAACCACGCTATCCAGATACAATGAATCTCCTAGAAGGGTAGCACAGTCAAGTTGGAGGCTACACATGTGAATGGGGCTAAATCATTGAAGGTGGTTTAGGGTTTTACAATCTCTTGATCTTATAAAAGGAAGAGGAGGGCAACATATTGAGGTTGTTCATGATTTGATTTCTGAATTGCTGTCTATTTAGACAAACAACTTTCTTGGCTGCTTAGCCTAGATTGCATTGGGATTTCCTGTTTAGGAGTTCCATCTCTTCCCATTGAGGAGCTTTTGGGAGAGCTTGTATTTATTGTCCACTATCAGGTTGGAGAACAAGCTTCTACTTCCAACTGCAACGTAGATCCAGTGAGGGTTTTCTTGCTTTTGTAAGCTGCAACAAGTGGAATACTAGATATGTTGAGATCTAGCTTGTATTGGAGCCTCTTCTCAGTGAGTGTGTCTTTTAACCTCATGGAAGAGTGAATCCATTGTTGGAGCTTCAGTTTTTGATCTTGGCATCAGGCGAAAGTATTCTACATCACCATATGCACACTTCCATGAAGAGACTGCATCCTTTCTGCTGGTAGAGTTGCAGTGGAGTTTGTGTAGCAGCTTGAAGGAAAGATCTCTGGTGAAAGGGACCCTTCCCTTCACTGTGGTGATCCATGGATTGGCCAACCAATCCATGTCCATTTCAGATATGATTTTCTGTGTATCATATGCTTCAGAAATTTCTGAATATTACTGCAGATCTGAGGCTTAGATCTCAGATCTATTCATTGATATCCATCTTTTGCTGTGATTCCCAAGGGGAGTGTAAATAAGAGCCTATTTTGCATATAGATATGTAATAGATCTATATTTTTATGTAAGTATCTGCCCTAGATATGAATTATAATGAAATAATACTTTAGCCCTCTGAAAATTACGTTGTCAAGTTCTTCAATCTTCATACATAGTGCAACACCTCTATTTTGAGGGTTTATTCATGTTAAATCTATGTTTTTCTCTTGTATATTGTTTGATCCATATCCTTGATACAATTTACTGCTGTTCAGACCCTATTAAAGTTAACACCTTTATAAAATCATGTTTTCTGTGCTTCATTAATTTCTGCAAACTCTAGGTCATGGGAAATGAGCATTTTTAGGCCATTTTGGGAGTGGGAGAACCGTTTAACTTAGCTAGAGTGATTTTTTAAAGCTTAAATTTGGTATGGGAGTCCCTCATGACCTAAGATAACATATCCAACCATCAATTTCCTCTATTTTTATGCATATTTCTGAAAATAACCATTTTAGGGCTTAAATCACTGCTTTTCCCCACTTTGGGTTGAAGGGATAGATCAATTTCCTTGCTGATGTATATATTACTGTTAGTAGAGGGTTTATTAACATATCCTATGTGTTATTAGCCTGCTGCTACTCCAATATAATGTTTTTATATTGTTGTAGTCCCTCATTGGACATTTAACAAGCCATACTAGGTGTGGGAGGCTTGTTTGCCTCACCTAGTTTGTTTTGTTTCTGATCTCCTCTTGGAATTGGGTCTTATATCACCAGATATAAGGAATCCAAGGGATGATATTGGTTTCTGAAGCACACATCCCTAAAAAATGTGTTTTTCAGGTTTGTTTTGCTGAGCAGTCCCTTTTGGGATATTACCCAAAAATGTGTTTTACTTCATGTTGCAAGTAAACCAAATTTTTAAGATTCTTATGCAAAAATTTCCCTATTGGGATTCCCTACCAATATGATTTTTTTAAATGTTCTTTAGAAAATTCTTTCATCTTTTTGTCATAATCCTCCTGTTTCATCAATTTTTCATTGATTACCAGTGGATTAGGAATTCCCTTTTGCCTTGAAAATTTCTAATTTGATGATAAATCTTGTAATTTCCATTTCCATGTTTTGGAACTTTTCCTCTAATTGGTTCATCAAGTTCTTCTTGGATATTACTTTTCTTACCTCAATTATGGTCGTTGTTCTGTCTGTAATTCCAATTTCATCCAATTCTTGTTTATTTTTGGAATTGAGAAATTTAATAATTTCCAAGGCCTATTCAGGTTTTTTACCTAGCTCCTCTTTGGTTTTATGTATTGCTTCTTTTGCTGCTTTCAGTAAATCTTTCTACTCATAAATTACCTGTATAGATGGCCAAGTATTATTGATTGCTTCAATGATATTGGACCATAATTGGTTCTTAACATGTGCCATGGGTTCTTTCAAGGTTAATTCTTTTTCTAATTTCTTGAGCTATTTATTCAACCCATTGGCCTTTTTCTCTTCATTCTTGGCGTTAATCTGTGCAAGATTTATGGCACCTTCCTCATTTTTAATTTATACCTTTAACCTATTTATCTCATTGGTTTGGATGGACATGTCTTGCATTGCCTTCACCAATTTACTTGCCTCATATAATTGTTGTGATGTTGTTGTTGAAGACTCAGTGGTATAAGTTGTTGATGAAGTTACTAGGACTGTTGTAGCTAGTGGAACATTTGGAGCTAGTGTTTCTACCAGAGTAGATGGCACTGTTTTTGTAACCACAGGAATTATAGTGGCAGGGACTTCCTGTGTTTTGGTGGCTTCCTTTTCTTGGACCAATTTGTCCATCTAAATCTCCATTTCTTTAATATTGGCTGTCAGCTGCAAAATAAGACTCATCATTTCATATTTTTGATTAATATATTGCAAAATCTCTTTAGCTTGAGGATGCTCAATGGGAGGCAATTTTAACTGTTTCTTAAGTGCAAAAATATCAGAATTCTTCTTTTTAATCAATTCCTCTGCAACTTTTATGTTCTGAGGGTCATACCCTACCTCAATCACTAATTCCTCCAAGGATTTTATTCTGATATCCTTTGCATATGATGAAGCTTTCTCTAGTTTGAGCCGATCTCTTACATTTATCAAAGTATTTTGAAGCTTTTGAGCACTCATTTCCTTAGTAGTCATTGTGGAATAAATCATCTCTCCTACTTTTTTAATGGAGTTCAATTTGGTCCAGAGGATGAACATCCTAGACTGCTACTTCAAAATCAACCTTTTTATAATCAAATGATGTTTTTGGAGTTGGTACTATGGGCTGAAGCACTATCATAAGCATATTCTTGTTTTTGTAATCAAAGGCTGAAAGCAACCTGTTTTGTATGCTGGGGGTCTGCTTTAAGTACCGAGAGTACATTTAATTTTTTATTTCTTCATTTTTAGCTTTAATCTCCCTGTACCTTTCCTTGATGTCCATATCCTTTTCTTCTATTTTATTTGATGATGACACTTCTATACTATGATGTTTTTGAATCAAATGTTTATTAGAAGTGGTTGGTTGTTGTTCATTTCAATTTCTATTGGAGGCACAGTATCTTTCTCTGGAATCTCTGTGTCAATGATCTTAACTGTATCTTTTTTTTTTCTTACAGGATTAATCTTTGGCTTTTTGCTGTATCTGAGTTTAAATTTGGTCTATGTAGTGGTATCAGATGTGTAAGACCCTTCTTCCCTGTTTCTTTTCATAATTCTGTCTTCCTAAGCTGAAGTCTGCAAATGTGACTAGTATCACTTTGCTTATCAGCTTCTACTATTGTATTCTCTAACCATTGTGTTTTGTTTGAGAATTTCTCAATATCAGGATTTTTTTCATGAAGTTATGGAGTTAATCTACATTTAACTCTCATTTTGCTGATTATACCAAAGGGATCATAATACCAAAGAAAACTAGTGCTGAATTTGAACTCTAAGAACTGCTTTTCTGCCTCTGGACCTGGTTCTCTGTTATTACATATGAATGAACCAACTTGATTCTTCAATTTAAATTGGGTTTTCTTCTTTGCAACCAAGAAATTTATAGCATCTGAGTTCAAAATCTGACTTATATATTCTAGAGCAAACAACCTCATGGGGAGGTATTTTGGCAATTTATAAGGAATCAGGTTTGACCCATAGAATCTAATTTCAGTGTGATTTTGGTATAAATACCAATCACCTGTCCTGATTTGCTCAAATAATTGTAAAAATTTCTTGATTTCATTGCTGATCCTGGGTTGAACACTGTTGTTTAGAAAGTTTATCAATGGATGGATTAAATAATCTGTAAATTTTGAATAATTAAACTCATTTGATTCTTTCCTTATTAAGGAGGTCCAGAATATGACAGATTGAGGATTTACTTCCACATCCATCTTCTGAAGAGCTATAGGAAACTTTTCTGACTGAAAATAAAGGAACATGTGGAAAGGAAATAAAGAATACCTAAAGACACCTTCAGTAGGTAATTTGACTAGTTGTTCATGAATTCTATTAGAAATATATTGGGAAAAATTGAAGATAACTGCAGGAGGTTGACTAGGTACAAAAATGGACAAGAAACCAAGTGCTGATGCATCAACATATTCATCTGTGAAATATCCAAGGATAAAATATAACATGGAAATAATGTGTCTGGTTCTTTTTGAGAATTTAGAAGAGGTATATGGAGGGTTGAGCTTAGGAATTTCCACATAGGATGGCATGAATGTTTGAAAAATTTGAAATCTCTTGGGAAAATCCAAGTCCAAATAGAACTTAGTGAGGGCTTCAATTAATAAAGGGATTTCATTAGGCTTAGGATGTAATTGAAGCATCTGGTTAATTGATTCAACTATAATGGTAAATAATACTTCTTTTTCATAATTCACAATGGCTCTTTGATATGGAGAATAATAAGATTGGCATAATTTAATAGCTTTTGGGCATTGATGAGTGTGACAGAAAACATATTTAGGAAAATTTGATTCCCAAATAAGCACATCATCTGCTTGATCTAAGGATTTCTCTTGGATCCAACAGTGAAGGTCAAGGAGGTTAAACTCTATCACAGGATTTGTAATTTTAAAGTCTACCTCTGCCAAGGGAGTATGTTCTACATCTACAATAGGAGGTTGTTGAGGGCTGATCACAATAGTGCTTTTGGATGCCATTAATTAGTTTTATTTATCAATTTAAAAATTTTTGACCTTTAAAAACACTGATTTTAGGCTGTAAAATAATTCTGTAAGTTTAAATAATTTACAGAAGGATTTAGATATGTCAAGGGTTCTATATTTGGCCTGCAAAAGGTATAACTATGATCAATTTGAATCAAAAAATATTTTCTGTATCAAACAACCAATTTCTTGACCTTATAGTCTCAACAAAAGATATATAGGGTTTCAGTAAAATTTCTATGATGAAACAATCCTAGAGCATCAAATTTTATGCAAAAAGGATTCTGAACAATGTAGAAAAGGTTTTGGAGATCTTAGAGGGATTTTTAAGTCTGCAGATGGCTTAAACTCAATAATAATTTATTCTAAAATAGGTCAAAGCTTCAGAGCCTGTGAAACATGCTCAAGGCTTACAAAAATGATGAATTTATGAGGCAAACGGGTATTCTTTTAGGCATACAGGCTTCTAAAGGATTCAAATGAATTGTAAAAGCTCTTTAGAATGATGGATGAGTCTCTTTCTCTGAAGAATACCTGTGAATTTTGGATTTTTCTGTGAAGAAGTGTTTATTTGGGTTGGAAAGCTTTCAAAAGCTTCTTTTGGCCTTTATATGCAATCTGGTGGTTCTGGCAGTGATGTAGCAATTGATTTCGATGATTTATATTAGTTTTTAGGCTAAAACAGAGGCGACAACGTTCTAATCTCAATTTAAAATGCTCTTCTGCACAGAAAATGTTAACAGAAGGCTCAAATGAATGTATTTCAGACATTTTATAAGGATTTTCAGTGAATAGTAAATGCATTAAACACTGGTCAATTTAAAACGAAAGGTGGTTTAGGTGGAGGGGGGGAGGGAATAACCACCAGGTGGTTTTCGCACAGTCGAAAGGCGGTAAGTTGAATTGGGAGGATCGATGTGATCCAACAGAATTGGGATGCTTGGAGGGGAGAGAAAATCTCTAAACAACTTATATCGCAAGGTTTGGATTCATTATTGATCATGCTGAAAACTATGCGATGGTGAATCTTCACCATTAGATCTGGCGGATAGGAAACGAACGGTCAGGATTGTGTGATGAAGGTGCGGGGTGTTAGGCATGGGTCCCAGGATTATGTATGCGATGAGAGTGGATTATATATTAAAACATAAGGTTTTAATATATAGTTTAGGTGTGCTTTATGATAGGCTGGTTAAAGTTTTATTTAACGAATGTAATGAATATAAGTGTACTGTTAACATAGGAGGGGTTATTATATAATAAGAATAGTTTAACCTATGGGAGCAGGAAAATATATCACATGGGGAAATAAGACATAGGCTAAAATTTAAAATATGGGTGGGAATAATATTAAAATGAATTAATGTAATACGTGCTTAAAGGAAAATGAGGAGCTAATATATAAAGTTAATGTTTAGTAATTGAAGTGTGATAAGGAAAAATATACTAATCTTAGTATAAAACATGATATAGGAATGATCATTTGTTGTGGGTCTCTTCATAATGTTTTTACACTTAGGATATAGTCTTTTTTGGGTTTTTTGGGTAAAATGGGTATTATTCAAAAGGTTTTACTTTCCTTAAGTAAAATGAGTTTTACAATTAGGAAAGGAGATTTTTTCAAAGGAATATTAATGATGATGGGAAAAGGAAAAAATGAAGGTGAAATAATGAAAATAGTGGGGATGAAGTATTTTTACAAGGGAATGACTTTTTTGAAGGAAGTTAGTGACTGAATTGACCAATTTTTGCTTATCCATGGTTGTAAAAATTGCTTCTACCTACCCATTTGCTACCCTAACATTTTTTTTTCATTTACCTGGGTGCATTTGAGCTTGCAAACCCTTGTTCATTTTTCTTTTAAAACACAAACTAACTAATTCTATACTTATTTCTCCCAAGGGCTTAGATTAAATTGTTGAGCTCCTTAATTATTCTCTACCTAACTACTGATCTTCCAAGATTAAACTGTTTTGCTATATCTCTATTCTCTATCTAATAACATAAAATTTAAAGTATGAAAAAGTCAAGATTAAGCTATTTGACTTATCATGGATTATGGCATTTTGAAAAAGCTTCACATAATATTTATTTTTAAAGTAGCAGTAAATAATAGTGGCATTTGTATTTTCATAACTTTCATGTTTTATTTTTATCTCTTTCTTGTTTGGGGTCCATTTTTCTATTCTTTTTTATCTTTTTTCTTTCGAGTCCTTTGATTTTTCTTGTAGGACTTTTACCCTCTTTACATTTTTTATTTTATTTTTTCTAATATGGGAAAACAATTTTTAGAAAGCAAAGTATGTACATATTACAAGACTAATCAAATTCAATTCAAAAATTATGAATCCTATTATTATAGGACCCTAACAGTGGCTCCACATGGAGATGGAATTTCTTGGTGAAATTTCAAGAACCTTGAGACTAGTAGCCTTTGAATTTTGATTCTGTTGGCCTTGGAAATGTTTTATGAGCTCTGCAATTATTCATACTTATGATATTTTATCCTTCAAAGCTTAGGGCCTTCTCTTCGGGCTTCAACTTTGCTAGGAAAAACATCCAATCCAATCTAAAATCTGCAATGTTATGTACAATGAGTAAAGTAAACAAAGTGAACTATTTGTTATTCTGAGGAATAGTAATTCTTTAGCATTCTACCATTGACAGGTCCACCTAGCAGATTTGATCCATCCAAATCCTTCAAATAGAAACCATTGTTACCTATGTAACCATAAATAACATAAGGTCCTTTCCATAGGAAATCAAATTTCCCATGTTTACCTTTATCTTCTCTCCTTGAATCCCACTTTAAAACTTTGTCACCTATATAGAAATCATCTTCCTTAGTTTTATTGTCAAAAATATTTTTAATATTTTCTTGGACAACTTGAGACTTAAAATAAACCTCTTCTCTGGTTTGCTGCAAGTGTATGGTTTGGTTAATCCTTCTTTGAATACCATTGGTTTCAACTTGCAGTTCTTGAATTATCTTCGTTACTGGTACTCCTAAAGAAGATGGAAGGACAACACCCATTCCATAAACAAGATGGTAAGGGGATGTGCCAATAGATTTCTTTGTGTTAAGTCTATCTGCCCATAAAGCATTCACTAACCTCTTGTTCCAAGTTTTCTTGTTGCCTTCTAGTAATTTCTTGATAATATTCACAAGGCTTTTATTGGGGGATTCAACAAGGCCATTACCTTGAGGGTAATATGTAGTAGAATGGCCAAGGGTAATGTGGTATTTATGACAGAAGTCAATCATATTTTTGGACTTGAATGCAGCTGCATTATCAGTGATGATCTTTTGGGGGCATCCAAATCTTGAGAGTATGTTGTTTTCTAAAAATGAGATTTTGACAGTGTCAGTGGCTTGCCTGGAAGGTATGGCTTCTATCCACTTAGTGAAATAGTCTATGGCTGTCAAAATCCACTTGTGTTGAGCTGAGGATGGAGGGTGAATTTCACCAATGAAGTCAACACCCCATTGTTGAAAAGGAATTTATGTTGAGATGGGTTTTAAGGGAAAAGGTAGAAGCTTTTTCTTTCCTTAAAATATTTGGCACTTGTGACAGGAGGTCACATACTTTTTTACATCTACAAACAAGGTAGGCCAGTAAAAACCAACTCTTAAGATTTTATCTACAATAGTCTTCCAGTATAGATGTCCCCCACAGTCACCTGCATGAAATTCTTCCAAAAATTTATTAGCTTCTTCTTTAAGTAAACAATTCTATAAATTTCCACCATGATATTTCCAAAATAGTGCATTGTCTATGATACAAAATCTCATTGCCTTTAACTTTAAAAATCTATATTTGGTTCTTGATAATATAGGAGGAGCTTGTAAATTTAGTAATACAAATATAATATCTTCATACCATGGTGAGTTTGAAAAGGATTAACTGATCTCTGGAGTTGCCACCTCTTACTGCTCATCTATTTGGGCAATAAAATTAATATCTAAAGCATGACAATTTGATTCAGCCATGAGTTTGGCTAAACCTTTACCTTTTATGAATTTGGCAGGTTTTATTTTTATGTCATATTCCAAAATGGTGGAAATCCACTTCCCTCTTTTACCATCAGGCCCATTTTGTGTTAGAATGTCCTTTACAACTGCATTTGGAACATAAGCAATGATATGTGAATAAAGGATGTACACTCTAAAGTCCTTGATAGATTTCACTAAAGATAGTGCCTGCTTATCCATTATGTTATACTTTAAAGTAGCATATCTAAGTCACTTGCTGAAAAAAGCAATGGGTTGCTCATAGCCTTGATCATTTTTCCGCAATAAAACTACAACAATAGTGTGTTCTAAAGCAAATGGAAAAATAATGAAATATTTTTTAAAGTCAGGACTTATAAGGACTAGTGTTTTTGTCAAGGCTTGTTTAATTGATTCAAATGATTGCTTTGCCTCCACAGTCCATTTAAGTACTAAGTATTTTTTCAACATATTGTTAAGTTCTCTAATTTTTTCAGCTAGATTTGAGATGAATCTTATGAGAAAGTTAATTTTACCCAAGAAATCTTGCAATTCTTTAATATTCCTAGGAGGACTAATGTTTAGAATTGCCTCTATTATAGCTGCGTCTATTCTAATTCCCTATTTAGATATGATATGTCCTAATAATTTACCTTCTTCTAGTCCAAATAAAGCCTTTCTAGGATTTAGAGAGATGCCAAATTTCCTGCATTTTAGAAATACTTGTCTGAGATGATTTAAATGTTCATTGTCAGTCTTTGAAAATACAGTAATGTCATCTAAATAAATCACAATGAATTCATGAATTTCTTTAGCAAAGGCTATATCCATAGGTATTTGAAAAGTGGCTCCTGCATTCATTAATCCAAAAGGCATTTTCACATACATGAAAGTGCCCCAAGGAGTAGTAAAAGCAGTTTTAGGTTGGTCTTTTGGTTGGACTAAAATCTAGTTATATCTAGAGAATCCATCAAGTAATGAAATTCTGTAAGAACCAACCACCCTTTGTAGAATGTGATCCATCTTACGGAGAGGTTAGTTGTATTTTAAGGAAAGTTTATTTAAATTTCTGAAATCAACACACAGTCTGATTTCTCCTGTCTTTTTCCTAGTGGGAACTAGATTTGAAACCCAATTAGAATATCTATTTGGTGAAATTATTGAGGCTTCATACATTCTCTTGACCTCTTTCTCAATAAAATGCATGAAACATGGTTGATCCTTATAAGCTTCTGTTTGAAAGGTTTTTGATCTTCTTTTATGGGTATTTTATGTTGTATTATACTAGTGTGATAGGATTTTAAGTCCTCATAACTCCATGCAAATACATCCTGAAATTCATTAAATAGAGCTATGTATTTTACTTTTTCTTCATGAGGTAAGGCTTTCGAAATTTTAATCATTTTAGGCTTTGACTCTAGTCCTATATTGCATTCTTCAATATCAGACCTTAATGGCTCCATCTTAGGATTTATTGCAACATCATTAGAGTCAAAAAGATCCTCTAAAGGGGCTAATACCTTAGGTAAAAAGTTGTCATTAAGGTTTAAAATGTCAGAATCATCATCTACTAACTCTTCAATCTCTATTTTATCTAAATTATCTATTTCTACCTGAGTAAACTTAGGAGGTTTAGCAAAATCTAAGTTATTTACATCTACATTGTTTAAATCAATCGCACTATCTATATTTTGATCTATTGTACAATCTGTGTCTATATTACAACCCTAAAATTCTCCTTCATTGTTCATGAAATTATAAATTTGTTCATCTTGTGAAAATATTTGCCAATATTTAATATTGTCTGGTATTATAGGTCTATGTTTAACTTCTGTTGTATATTTGTGATTTGGTTGAAAAAGTTGCTAAGTTGTGGGTATTTATGTTCTGTTTTCTAGGTATTGCAGCAAAGTCACATTCAAGTAGTTACTTAATCAAAGCTAAAACAATATCTCTATATCAGATTAATCTCGGATTATATACAGAATATTTTCCTGTTATCTGTTTCAAAATTAACTCATAATCTCCCATAATTGGCACTCTTTTGGCTCCTAAATTTCTAATAGTCTGCAGTCCTAAAATAAGAGCTTCATATTCAACCATGTTGTTTGTACATTTGAAATTTAGTCTAAAATCATGACCTTCTGTATGATTGTTTTCCATATTGTGTATCCAAACTCCTGCTTCTGCTCCTAATTTATTAACTAATCCATCAAAATCTAGGTGCCATAATGATTCATAAATAATTTTGTCACTATCTGGTGCCTTGTTTTTTTGTTTTAGTTCAGTATTGTTTTCAATGCCAGTTTTAGAATTACATAAAAAAATGAGTCCATATCAGTAGGTGTGGAGTAAATAGGATAATTTCTTGGTCTTTCTACACTACTAGCCATGTACTTCATCAATGTTTCTCTATAAACTTTCTTGGGTTGGCCAAAAACTGATATTGTTGCACAATAGATATCAAGCTGTAGAGATCCATGCAGTTTAGCTCGCCATGAGCGAGATAAGGGCATTCCATACTTGGGAGGGATGTCAGCTACTACAATGTCCATGACTATGGTTTTTCTAGGATTTTGAACTAAAGTAACACATAAATCTTTTATCAAACCTACACATTTCACTTTGCTGGAGTCAAATGAGAAGAGATCTTTGTAAGGTCTGGTGATGTATAGATTCAAGGTTTCCATTATTGCTTTTGGCATAAAAATTTTTGAGGCCCCTGAATCTAGCATTGCAATATGTAAAATATGATCATGAACAGTTAAGCTAATGTATAAAGGTGAAATTGCTCCATCTTGGTGTTTCCCATTAACATCAAGAGCAAAGATTAATTCTGGTTGATCATCACTTAAATTTACTGAATCTTCTCCATCATTCATATTCAAAGTCTCAGTGATAGGTGTTTTGTATAGGTCATGTTTTACCAACTTTGTCAAAGGAATTAGTATATCTAATTTGGCAATTTCAGCTTGGATATTAAATGGTGCCTGTGATTTTCCTAGTTGAATTATTTCCTCTTTTGTAACTGTAGTTTGTGTAGGTTTGTCTTCTTTTTCTACAGTTTATTTCTCATTCCCTGTTTGTATTTCCACTCTTTTACTGCTTTTAGTTTTCTTTCCAGGGACAGTTTGAGATGTAGTGGAAGTCTTTGCAGATTTTGTATTTTCAACAGTTGTTTTAGGATCAATTGATTTTGGATCAACAGTAGGTGTTTTGGAATCTGAAATTGTTGTTTTTGCAGAATTTGTTGTCTTGGTAACAACATATTTTTGAGAATCTATTGATGTTTGGACACCATCATCTGTGATGTCAAAAATTTTGGGATTAGGTGAAATTTTAGGACTTAAAACTTTCTGAATTGAACTAGAGTTTTTCTTGGTTTCCCTATGGAGGATTTGCAGAAATTTAGTGGTAGAAGCCTCTATTGCTTTCTTTGTTTTTGTTTGGACAAATTTCTTAATAGAATTCTCTACACTTTTCTTGCTTTTAAGGTTAAAATTTCTTATTAACTTCATTAATTTCAAACTCATAACCTTGCTTGTAATCAAAAGACTCACCAGAATCTAATTATAGTTGTTGTAATTCATATAAATCTTGTTCTTCTTGTGTAAGAAAAATGGTTTTATCTTCATTAATACCCATTAGATTAATGGTGTCTTCATCATCTTCATTTTGATGAGAACTTCCATCATAGTTCTCTTGGAAAGATGCTCTTATTTTTTGGTCAGGTGTTGATTCTCTAGATTTTACAGTGTTTGTATTTTTCCTGAAATTGGGATTTCTAATTTGAGGTCCTTGTTGTTGTTTATCCCACTTTGGCTTCCTTTCCATATTATATAACCTATCCATCATTCTCTCTAATGTTTTTTCTAATTGATTTGTTTTCAAATTTGATGTAGATGTTTCCTCTTTTATTGTCACTCTCCTTTCATTTCTTAATCTAGCTTTCTTTGTTAACAAGTTTGCCTCTACACTAACATCATTACTTTGCATTTGCACTAAGGTCTCTGGATTTCTCTCTCTCAGTTGATAGGCTATATCTGTATCTGTCTACTCAACTTAGTGTTCCTAAATTGATGTCCTAAATTGTCAACCAGGGCTAGTAAACTGTTGAAGTGAAGTGCACTATATGTGCCTAGGTATCTTCTTCCTACTCTGTTGTGTTTAGTGTTTTTTTTAGTGTTTTTGGTTTTTTATTTTTGTGTTAAGAGGAAAAGAACTAAATTTTTGGCAAAGATAAGTTACTGATCATAATAAAACATAAAAAAATCTACTCTAAACTGTGTATGACACCTAAGAACAGAAACTGCTAATTCACAAATTGCAAAGCTTGACAAGGAAAGTAACTCATAACATTAACCCATTCCAATTCATTTCATTAGAAGTATGTTGGAACAACTTGAGAAAAGGATAAGTTTGATGTAATGAAGTTCTCTATAGTAAACAACAACTTACAATATTACAGAGAAAATCTCATCCATAGTTAGAAATTTGTTGGAACAATTTGAGAAAAGATTATCTGCAACATAGTAAGGAACCCTATGCTAAAATGACTTATGACACTAATATTAACCCATTCTACGAGTCAAAATGTTACTATTAAGCCTCATTCAAGGGTTAGAGATCTCTTGGAATAGCTTTGGAAAAAGGCTGTTTGTAAAATTATGAGAAATTGCAGAATATTCAAGGACTCAAAATGATATAGCTAATTCTTGTCCATATGATAATGATGTATTATAAGAGATTAAGAAAAAGTGCAGTTTGTATATAATGAAGGCCTTTTAAGT
Organism: Pinus albicaulis; assembly: GCA_034641835.2. Lineage (NCBI taxonomy): Eukaryota > Viridiplantae > Streptophyta > Pinopsida > Pinales > Pinaceae > Pinus > Pinus albicaulis. The sequence continues at coordinate 270,221,754 of CM076573.1, forward strand.
CTAAATTAACAGGACTAGAATGTAATTAATAAAACTTGAAACACAATGAACAGAACTGAACTAGAATGCACTTAACCTCCGAAGTATTATAGCTCTATCTCATTCATGTGTTAGTGATTTATTGGAACAGTTCATAAGAATGAGATTGACTGTAACATTCGATGTAAGTGAACATAAAACATGAAGTTCAGAAAACTGCCTAAATTAGGAACGAAACAGAGCTAAAGTCACTTATCTAGAAAATATGCACAAAGCCTTTTGGACAGTAGGGGCCCTCTACCATCGGATTGGCACATGAATCTCCTCAAGATTTCTTCAGATCATGCATTAAAGTTGTACTTATTTCATTAAAGGAGAATGCTTTAGAAACAGAGTATCACAGTTTTGGAAAACTTAACAACAAAACATCAACTAGCTAACTGTCTCTCGGTTCACCGAGTTATTTTTATAAAAAAAATACATAACTGTCATTGAGAAGAAATAGGGATAGGTGTATTTTTCAATCAAAATCGAATTAGAACTCCTGTTGAGGCCTCGTACTTTGCTGAAGACATCTGCAGAGTCCTTGTCCTAGTAGAAGTCTACTTCTTAGTTTTGGTTTCCTCCACATGCATAACCACTTGCAGATTTTTTCTCAGACTTCATAGAGGGCAAGGAATGATGTAGGTGAGTTCTAGAATTCAACCATATGCATTTATCCTTTAAGTGACACCTGTAACCTGTGTGAACATAAATATAGCTGCGGAATATGCGACTAGCTACAGAATGGTTGCATTCTGTAGCTAAGTCTAGTCAAAAATCACTACAACAACAAAACCAAAAAAATATAGTAAGTTAGTCATTGCATGCATTCTTAAAGTGACTTTAATCAATCCTATTGATATTTTAAGCCTATAAATGATAAAGGACAAATGGAATGAAGTGAAATTTGGTGAAAGGAAAGGACATATTTGGGGCTCAACAGTATCAAATCCATCAGGGAATTTAATAAAGATAGAGTCTGGAGGAGGGTTAATATTAGTAGGAATTGCATTATAAATAATGTTATATCTAGTACAATAATCTTGGATTGTTTCATTTATTTCTCTTTTTATCCTTTCAAATTTAGATAAGATTTGTAGTGGATTTTTCTTCTTTTCCCATATCTTAAGAAATAATCTATGAAAAACTGCTAAATCAGCAATACTACCAGAATTTAAACCTTTAAACCACATTTTTACCTCACTAGTTAAAGTTTGAGCAAAAAGTCTTATTTAGACATCAACATCATCTATTTCATGTAGTTGAAAACAATTTGTCATATTATTAACATGTTTTTGGGCAGTGTAATGAGTGGTTGCATCAAATTGAGGGATTTTTCTTTGATAATCCTGGGGCATGTCATGTAACTGTGCTGGTAGGACCAAGGGAGCATATCTGGCAGCCATGGCCTGAACTCTAGCTTGGCTAGGAGGTAAGTTTGTAGTACTTGGTGAAGAGCTAGAAATACTTGCTGATGTAGTTAAAGAACTTGCATATGATATTGGAATATAAGAAGATGTGCTTGCAAATGTGGTTGAGATACTAGAAGATGAAGTTGGGATATGTGAAGAGGTGCTTGGGAATGAGAATGATGTATTGGAAAATGCAGTAGAAATACTAGGGAATGAACTTGAAGTGGTGGAGTAGGGAGATAATATTCTAGGTTCGAATGGTTGCTTTGGAAAGAATGAATATGTGGAATAAAGTGTGGTGGAAATAATGGATGAAGTGGTAGTAAATAGGGTTGAACCTACTGATTATAAAAGGTTGGTATTTAAATGGTTGGTAGAAGGCTTAGGGGTATAGGCTGATAAAGCACTCAATTCAACTGAATTTTGTAAATAAGCTTCATCTATTTCTTTAATCAAAGGAGAAGTTATGGCATACAGTTTATCATAAACTTCAAAAATATTTTTCTCAGAATCAACTGAAATAGTTTCCTTCTTAGTTTCATAAATCGGGATCTATAACAGTACTATATAAGTCACTTTATGATTTAGTTCTAAATAAATATTGTTCAAAATTTAAATCAAATTCTATGTCTTGTAAACTTGATAATTGTTTTGGAAGGGAATTTTCTTTGACTAATGAAATATTATTACATAAATCTTCTACTCTTTTGTTTTTCTTTCCAATTTTGTCAGGACTATCTACTATGACAGAAGGTTGTGGATCTGGATTTGACCTGGTATATTAGACTCTTCTAGAAGCCATAATTACAATTTTTATGAAAATATACTCACAACTTATTTAAAACAATCTTAAGGTGAAAAGATAATGAAAAGATTTCATTTAAGATCTATTTAAAACACTAAGTATTGGTTAGTTCCCCAGTGGAGTCGCCAGTATGTTATCACTCTAATAATTCTCGAAAGTTGTGAGATTTTTTATTTTCTTTTTAAAGAATATTATAAGTAACCACAAACCTACTTTTAAGCCTTAGGATATAGCCTTCATAATGCTCAGAGTGGGCTCTCTCTATATGATTTAACTTTTTTGTTTATATCTTATTTTAGGCTAGTTATATGGGGAAAATTTGTTTTGGGGTTTTGATTTGTTTTGGTGGGGAAATCACTTACTTAGATGGATATCTATAGATTTGTATCCCATTGGGAAAATGGAGTAAATGTGTCAAGAATTCAGATCAGGATCAAGGTCTAAAGGTAAATGTTTACAGGGCAAGATAGCATAGTCACTTCAGGTCTTCAAAGGTTGATGGTGAAATGATTTTTATCAGGATAAAGAGAAATTAAGGGTTCTTAAATCCGGATTAGGAGTGGAAAGGCAGAGATCAATCTAAATCAGAGAGAAATTAAGGGTTCCCTAGTTTGGATATCAGTGGAAAAAAATTAAATGATAATCAGTCAAAATAGAGTGCTTTTAACAAATTATGAAATACAACTCCTGATTTATCATTTACATTAAGAACAAATTCATGCATAGATGGAAAACATAAGAAAATTGACAAGATGACAAGTGAAATACTTCACTGCAGTGTCCCAACACATGAATCCTGTAATATGATGCTTTATTTCCTATGATCCAGTCTGTTGACTTAAATTGATACAAAAACCTTTTAGGTTCAAAAAAAGATAACTGCTGAATTGTTCAACAATTAATCCACCCTCAATACTTAAAATGATGAAGTATTTATACAAAAACTAGTACAAAATATCCTAGAATAAACTTAGGAATTTTTCTTGGAAAATAAATATTTTCATGCAAGAAGATAGTGACAACTGCATAACTAATTGCTATTTGTCCTATATATTGAAATAAAATAGCTTGTTGTTTTGATTTAGGTTGCAACTGGACAACTAAGGTGTCCCTCATGCTGGAAGTTTTATCATCAATCTGATTTTTCCTTCTGTTATCACTCAGGTTTTCCTTGAAGTTGTGGAAAAGGAAAGTATACCCGAGGTAACCACAAACCAACCTTCAGATGCAGAATCTAGCCAATCTGCATCCAGAGAGGGCTCTCTCTTTATAATTTATCTTTGTTCTTGGAAGGTTTTAGGCTAGTTATAGATTCAAAGTTTGCTTTGGGAAAATGGTGGAATCCACAAACTAAGGGCAAGGTTGAGGGCTTTCAGTCCATTGGGCTATGGAGTCTAAGGATGGCTTTACTGGATTTCTATTCTAAGCACAAGATGGTATTACAGGGCAAGATAGCTAGACAGAGAACAATCCTTAAAATTTAAAGTGGATGGGATAATCTTGAAGGGATGAAAGGCAGCTAAGAATCTTTCACCATGTTCAAAAGAAAGAAATGAGATGACTACAAACAAAGAGAAATGAAGAATTCTTTATTACAGTAATCAACAGTGTTTAAATTAGCAAAGCAGGAGCATTTAAGAATTCATGCTTATAACTAATTTAGAAGAAAACATTAAGAATAATAACATTTGAAAACAGAGTACAATTAAGCAAATTCTGTTTCAATCCTTTATGCAAATTATTCAGAGATGAACATGACGATATTATAATGACTATAAAACTTGGAACATAGGATAGAAAGACTTACATTGAACTACGGTCAGAAGCACATGAATCACATAAAAGATCACAAAACCTAAATTGTCATCAGGTAAGCCACAAGTAAATTTCTCCAAAACACTTTTATTCCAAAAATATCAATGTCACAGCAAAGTAGTAGAATCCACACTCAGCACTCTCTTTGAGGGTTTATTTATACAAAAAATGATTGAAAATATCTCACACTAACCTATCCAATAATCTAGGGTGACTAATTAGTAATTTACAATAAAAAGGAGACAAATGGTCTCGTAAACAGAATAACAAGTAACTGCTGATGTGATGTTTCCTTCCTTAGTGGATGTGCTGGAGGCAGGTGCTATAATAGGGCTTGATGCTGTCCCTTTGAGTAATTCCTTTGCTTGTCTGATACTCTTTGTTTCTACGGATACTCTTTAACCTATTCAATTGATACTCTTTAATCTGTGCTCATTATTTATCCTTTACATAATGGTAAAAAGATCAAATTTTCTGTCTGAAGATAAATTTTACAAAATTTCCAATAAGTCGTCCCACCATTGATCTTCTGCTATTACGGTTCTTTTAAGTTTTCTCAATGTCTCATCGGCCTCTGTGTATATGTAAAAAGTGGGCTGACTAGGGAACAAATACTTTATTTCATGCTCCAGATGAAACAATTCTTCAATCTATCATTGAGATTCCTCCCTGTTGGCAATGTTGCTTGTGATGCATTGATAGAAATAACAGTTGTGTTATGAGCATGTATGTCTATTTTAGTAACATAGGTTTCCAGGTCCATTATCTTGTCACCTGCTAGCATACGACTGGGTAACCCATTGTCTAATAAAACCTGAAATTTCCCTTTAAAAGCATTGATTTCTTCTTGCATGTCTGAGCACTTCCTTTTCAAATTCTGCATAAGAGTTCTTTTGGTAAAAACTCTTTTTATTTCTAAGATAGTGCCTGTCCTGTCATCAATTCCTAACTTTTAAAGCTGTTGCTTAGTCCGTGTGTTCAGAAACTGTATAAGTTGACTGGCTTGCTCAGGTTTGGTCTTCGATTCATCTCTTGTTTTGGCTATTTCTTCCTGAGCTACTTTGATCAAGTCATTTTGTTCAAATATTTTTTGAACAAAAGTCCAAATACTTTTTATTGAATCTATTATATTATTCCAAAGAATTTCGTTTATTTCTCTCAAAGGCTTTTCTAATGAAAGATCTTTTTCTAAAGCCTTAACCAAATTTTCCAATCTTTTAATTTCCCTGGTATTATCTGCAACAGTCCTTTTGGACATATCATATTTCCGCTCCAAGTTTTCTAACTGCAATTTTGTGGTTTTAAGTTCTGTGACCCTGAGTTTTAAACTTTCCATTTGTTTTACCAATTCATCAGAACTTAAACCAGAAGTGTCTACCTGTGCTGATTCTGTTTGTTGATATGTTGTTGTAGTACCTGTAGTTGTAGTAGCTTCTGTGATTGATGCCTGCATGATAGCTTCCTTCTCTTGTAAAGCTTGTTCCAATTCTTTCTCTGTTTCACTCAGTTGCTTAGTCATTTTTAAGAGCAACTCCATTATCTCTTCCTGTGAATTCTCCTTCAAAACTTCTTGGGTCTGGGGATGTCTTGAGGCTGGTAATTTCAGCTGCTTTCTCAGTGCAGCAATATCATCATCTTTCTTTTTGATTAGTGCCTCAATGCTTTTGATGTCTTTGGGGTTGTGACCCAAACTGATGATTATGTCTTCTAGAGACTTTATTCTGTTATCTTTGGCCTGAGAAGAGGCCTTCTCAATTTGCAATTGGGTGTTCGTGTTATTTAAAGAATCTTGCAGCCTCAGGGCTGACATGGCCTTATCAGTAAGAGTGGAATATACCATCTCCCCAGTTTGTTTATGCAACTCTATCTGGTCCAAGGGATGAATGTCTTTTTCCAGGACCTCAAAATTGGTCCTAATATAATCAGCTGCTGTCATGGGTTTGGGCACCTTGGATTTAAAATGAATCATCATCATTTTGCCTTGTTGAATGTCAAATGCTGACATTAACCTTTCCTGACTATGTGTAGCCAATTTCAGATATTGATCATATACCTTCATTCTCAATGGTTCATTCTTTTCCTTTATATTAATGAAAGTTCTTTTTATATCACCTGTATCTGTGTTTGGTGGATTAAAAGAAGATACTTCGGTACTCAACTATTTTTGCAATTATTTTCCTTTGTGGCCTGTATGTGTCTCACTAACTGTGCCAGTTAGTTGACTATATTCTCTTTCATCATCAAATATTTCATCAATGATTTCCACATCTGAAAGTGGATCGGGTTTCTGCTTTTTGGCTTGATGTAGCTCTGAGGACTCTTTGGGAGGAGTAGGATCTAGAGCCTATCTTTTCTTACCTATTTCCATATTGGATGGAGTTTGCAATTCTGAAACTTCAGGATGATTTACTTGAGTGGGAGAAACTTGTGCTTGATCTTGTGCTCTGGAGGTTTGAGGTTTCTCTGCCATGATAAAAGTTTCAATGACCTGTATTTCAGGTTCCTTTCCTTTGCCTTTTGACTCTACTGCAATAGATGGACTGCCTTCCTGTAATCCCTATTGTAGATTTCCTGCTGAAGAAGTGCCAATGTGAGGTACCTGCACTTGTGCAAAAGATTCTAAGTCAAAGTTTTTCTCAAGGTCTTTTAAAATTTTGCTCATTTTGTCTTCTTCACTTTCTTCCTCAACTAGTGTTTCTTCCACCCATTCATCTTGGTTAGCATATTGTTCTATATCAGGAATCCTGTGGTGAATATATGGGGAAGATTTGTTCTTCATTCTTTTATCACAGATGAAACCAAATGGATCATAAGGAATCCAACGGAAACTCCTTTGGAACTTGCAATGATTTTGTAGTATATCTTCTGCTTCTCGCTCGGCCTCCCTAGAGTTGCAGATGAAAGGACCTAATTGACTTTTAATCCTAATTTGGGCTTTCTTTTTCACACTACAAAAATGAATCATATTAGAATTATTCATTTTCCTGAAATATTCCAAGGCAAAAAGTCTCATGGGCACATATTTTGGCAAATTGAATGGATGCACTTCACATCCATATATTCTGATGACTGAATGATTTTGGTATAAATACTAGTCCCCAACTTTATATGTTCTTGAAAGCTGCAAAGTCTTCTTAATCTCATTACTGAGCCTTGGAGGGGGAATTCCTGTCAACAAGGTAGTTGCAGGATATACAAAAATATCGATGAACTCAACATAAGAATAGGCAGAATCATAAGAAGAATGAGTTATGGCAGACCAAAAAATAACTGATCTAGGGTTTCCCTTGGCATCAAGCTTTTTAACAGGGAAGGGGAACTTCTCAGATTGATAATAGATGAGGAGATGATAAATAACTGAGGAATATTTGAACACTTTCTCATTATCTAGCCTCATGAACTGGTCATGGATTTTATTGGAAATGAAGGATGCAAAATCATATTTTACCGCAGGAGGTTTCCCAGGAGTAAAGATAGACAAAAATACCAAGGTTATTTCATCAACATATTCACTTGTATTGAAACCCATAACAAAGGATATCATATTGAGGATGAGTCTGCCCAACTTGTTAAAGTAAGCAAAACCATATGGAGGTGGCCTCTTAGGTTGATGCTCAGGCAACATAAAAGTCTGGCAAATGCATTTCAATTTTTTTGGAGACAGTTGATTGGAATTTTCAATCAGTTCTTCCATAGACAAGGGAGTTAGCTCTTGATCAGGTTCAAAATGTAGCATTGCATTGATGGTCTCAGGAGTGATAGGGAAAAGAACACTCTGGTCAGGGGACATCACTGCTCTTTGAGTTGGATCATAGTTAGAATGGCAGTAGTGGATAATTTCTAGGAAAATGAGGACTGAGGGGATGAGATATCTCGGGAAATTGGATTCCCACAATCCAATGACATCCAATCCCTTCGAATAATTGTCTCTGCAGCGGCAATAACTTCGAAGGGGGATTTCATCGAAAACCAAGTCTTTAATTTGGAAGTCTTTATCAACTAAGGGCAAATATTCTAACTCTCTATGGGGGGCATTCAATGGAGTTACATTCAGGGCTGTCGGGGCTTCCATTTTGGTTCTTGTGTATTCAAAATGGAAGTTTATGGGTTTTCTTCACAGAACGGGTGCGATTTCAGTTTTAATGAGGGAAATTGGCACAGTAGCAGGTTTGGGGGAACAATTTCACAGTTTTAAAGCTCAGGGAATGATCTTAGCGATAAGATTTTAACACTAATCCAGTGAAAAAAAAAGGAACACAGAGTTTCTTTTGAAGTTCGGAGCGCAATAGAATAAATACCTGTTTTCGGAGGCAAACTGGGATTTAACAGGTATCAAATGGTGGCAAGAAGATGCTTGAACACTGGTCCGGCGAAATTCTCGAGCGAAATTGGATAGAACAATAATTTTCAGTGAGAATTTTGAATTTCGCAGTGGAAGGTGCAGTCGCTTTCAGCAATGAAAATGACAGAAAAAACACGAAATTTGTTTTATTTACAAAGTCAAAAGGGATTTTTATTTTATCGAGGAATGACGTCATCGAGGTACGGGATGACATGTGGCAGGGGTCAGGTGGTAAGCGGTAATTTCCACACTGCTTATGGGCAATGGTGGTTTTAAACGCGGAGGGAGCGATTCCATTGATCAACGGACACGTGGTCGGAGGACTATTCCAAAACCACCATGCCCCCGCGCGTTAAAGTTCTGACGAGGGACAGCTAGCGGAATTGGAGCGGGCCGTCGATCTGGGAATGAGCGATCGGACGGATAATATGACGTGCAGATGGAGGGGTATTTAACGTGCAGGCCCAAAAGAGTTATGGTTTAATTAAATATCCCGGGCGGCTTTTGATTGGTTGGAGGTCTGGTTATTAATTAATCCAACTGATTAATTAATCCCTTGGTTTTATGAATGATCGGGGTGCGGCGAGACTTTGGCTTTTTAACTCGAGTTAAGTTTGGAGAATGAAATAAATAACGGGATTTTTAACTTGAGTTAAAGCGTCGGGTACTGGGGAAATGGGATTATTTCCGAAGTTTTGGTTTAAATTAAAACTTCGGGTTTATTATTTTTTGTGTCAAACATATATACCATATGTTTAAAGTTTTTTCATATATGTTTTTTATTATATGATAAATTAACCAATATAATTAACTTATCATAAGGGCAGGAATATTATATAATGATATATTTTAACCAAAGGGCACATAATGTGGGTTTTTTATAAATGCATGGGGAAATAAATACTTTGGTTAAAATCTTAATAGATGAGTTTTTGGGATATTAGATAAAAGGAGTTAAGTACTATAGGATAAGGACTTTTTACTAGGGATTTAATAAATACATCAGAAGTTAATATGACAAAGGACAAGGTAGACTCAAAATACTTTACAAATCTAGGAAAGTGAAGATTTATTGAAGTAAATTAATGAAATATGGCATGATTTTCCTAAGTAAAATTGGACTTTACTTAGGAAAAGATTAAAGGTGAATGATCATAATGATAAATAATTTCAAGTACTTAGGTCTTTTTGATCATTAGGCTGAGGGTCCGGTCCCTCCAAAAGTCAAGGAAATGCCTTGAGCCCCTTTGATCTCCAAGTACCTTAGCACTTTGGGGAAATTAGTAAAAATCTTAGGGAGAAAGTGATGTGGGAAGTTAATGATTTTGACTTTGCTTTCTGTGAATTTTCCAATGTATTTTCTGCTTCAATACTTGTGATGAAAGTAAAGGATTAACACATTTAACACCATCATTCATCACATAAAACTTTGCAACACCATCTACCTACCCTATCTACTTTACACTACCATTTTCTCTTCTTTATTATGGTGCATTTAGACTGGCAAACCCTTATCAATATTCTTTTCTTTTACAAGGCAAATCTATCTAATTCTACCCTTATTACATCCAAGGGCTCAGATTAAACTGTTGAGCACCTTTTATTAACTCTACCTATCTACTTATCTGCCAAGATTAAACTGTTTGGTCAGATATTTATTCTCTATTCTACAACATGAAATTGAAACATGAATGAGTCAAGTTTAAACAGTTTGACTCTTTATAAATTGTGGCAAAGTTTAACAAGATGCACACAATTACTTATTTACAAAAAATGAAATAGTAGTGGCATTTGGATTTGCACACTTTCCTTGGTCTATTTTTGTTTGGGGTTCATTTCTTTCACTTTTTTGACCATTTTATTTTTCTTACCCTTTGATTTTTCTTTTAGGGTATACCCTCTTTACATTTTTTAAATTTTTCGATTTTTTGGTTTTTTAAGAATATGGAACACCTTTGCACAAGAAAAAGGTTTGAACATATTGCATAGTTCAATAAGACAATCATGAAAAATGACACCTATTGGTATAGGAGTCTAACACTGGCTCCACTTGGGGATGGCTTTTCCTTGCGGAAAGTCAAGAATAGCAGGTCAGTTGCCTCAAAATGCCTTCAAACTAAACCATGTAATCTTCTTCTTCTAGTAGCTTTATTGTATATATGATAGTGAAATTTTTGAAGCTTAGGGCCTTCACTTCGGGCTTCAACTTCAAGAAGTCACCATCCAATCAAAACTGATGCATTAGAAAAGGATATATTATGTACAAGTTAGAAAAAATTAGAATATCCTAGTAAATAGGATCAAAATAATGCTTCAGCATTCGACCATTGACTGGTCCTTCCTCAGCTTCTAAATTGTCCAAATTCTTCAAAAAGTATGTGTTGTTTCCCTGCAAGGCATGAATGATATAAGGCCCTTTCCATAAGAAATAAAATTTCCCATGTTTCCCTTTTTCTTCTCTTCTAGAATCCCATCTTAGGACTTTATCACCTAGTTGAAAATCTTCTGCTTTAGTCCTTTTGTCAAACATTTTCTTTAACTTTTCCTGCAAGACTTGGGATCGTTGATACACTTCTTCTCTGGTTTGATGCAAGTGAATTGTTTGGTTAATTCTTCTTTGAATATCATTTGGTTCCACTTGAGCCTCCTGAAGTAATTTCATAACAGGAATTCCTAAAGATGATGGGAATCTTGCTTCAATGCCATAAACCAATTCATATGGACTAGTCCCAATTGATTTCTTAGTTGTAAGTCTGTCTTCCCATAATGCATTGATAAGTTTCTTATGCCAATTCTTTTTGTTTTTTTCCAGTAAATTTTTAATGATATTAATAAGACTTTTATTGGAAGATTCTGCTAGTCCATTACCCTGAGGGTAATAGGCTGTTGAATGGCCTAAAGTAACATGATATTTATTGAAAAAACTAATCATTTTCTTTGATTTAAATGCAGCAACATTATCTGTTATGATTTTTTCTGGACAACCAAATCTGGAAAGTATGTTGGTTTCTAAAAACCCTATAATTACAGAATCATTGGCTTGTCTGCATGGGATAGCTTCAACCCATTTGGTAAAGTAATCTGTGGCAGTTAAAATCCATCTGTGTTGCCCAGAGGAAGAGGGATGAATTTCTCCAATAAAATCTAATCCCCATTGTTGAAAGGGTCTTTCTGTGGAAATTTGTCTTAATGGTAAAGGTAACAACTTTCTTTTACCCTCAAAGATCTGACACTTATGACAAGTTGTTACAAATTTCTTAACATCTGAAAACAAAGTTGGCCAGTAAAAACCAGCCCTTAAGATTTTTTCTGTAGTTGATTTCCAGTAGAGATGTCCACCACAATCCCCTGCATGAAATTCATTAAGAACTTTGTCAGCTTCATCTTTCAATAAACAATTTAATAAGATTCCTTCATGATTTTTCCAAAATAGAGTGCTATCTAAAATATAATATTTTAAAGATGTCATTTTCAAAAATCTTCTTTTCGTTCTGGACAACCCTGGAGGAGCTTGCAGGTTTAATAAAACATGAATGATATCAGTCTACCAGGGTGAATCTAAGAAAGCTTGACTGATCTGTGGAGTTGCCATCTCTTGTTCGTCATCCAGTTCGTTAATGTCTAAGCCTTGGTAATTAGTTTCAGTCATAAGTTGAGCTAGACCTTGACCTTTTATGAGTTTTGTTGGTTTAATTTCAATATCATATTCCAAAATGGTAGCTATCCACTTACCTCTTTTGCCTTTAATGCCATCTTGAGTCAAGATGTCTTTGACTACATCATTAGGCACATAAGCTATCACATGAGAATATAATATGTAAACTCTGAAATCTTTAATTGCTTTTACCAATGCGAAAGCCTGTTTCTCCATGATATTGTTTTTCAAAGATGCATCTCTAAGTGCTTTACTAAAAAAGGCAATTGGTTTTTCATGTCCCTGATCATCTTTTTGTAGTAAAACAGCTGCAATTGTATGTTCAGAAGCAAATGAAAAAATAATGAAATCTCTGTCAAATTTTGGACTGGTAAGAACTGGTGTTCTTGTTAAAGCCATTTTAATTTCCTCAAATGATTGCTTGGCTTCTACAGGCCAGTCAATGCTTGAATCTTTTTTAAGCATGTTAGTAAGCAATCTAAGTAATTCCGCTAAGCTAGAAATAAATCTTCTCAAGAAATTAATCTTTCCTATGAAGGCTTGCAACTCTTTTATGTTTCTGGGATGAGGTATCTGCAAAATTGCTTGTATTCTTTCAGGGTCGATTCTAATGCCATCTTTAGAAATAATGTGACCTAGGAGCTTTCCTTCTTCCAAACCAAACAATGACTTTTTAGGATTTAAAGAAATGCCATATTTTCTGCACTTTATAAACACTTGCCTTAGATGATCTAAATGTTGCTGATCTGTTTTAGAAAATACCGTTAAATCATCTAGATAAATTACTAGAAAATCATGTATTTCTTTAGCAAAAGCAATATCCATTGCTCTCTGAAATGTAGCTCGTGCATTCTTGAGTCCAAATGGCATCTTGACATATTTAAAGGTACCCCATGGTGTTGTAAATGCTGTTTTATCTTGATCATCAGGATGAACCAGAATCTGGTTATAACCTGAAAATCCATCCAATAGAGATATCCTAGAAGAACCCACTACCCTCTGAAGAATATGGTCCATTTTAGGCAAAGGATAGTTATCTTTTAAAGAAACTTTATTCAAATTTCTTAAATCGACACACAATCTAATTTCTCCTGTTTTCTTTCTTGTTGGTACTAGATTAGAAACCCATTCAAAGAACCTAATAGGAGCTATAATCCCTGCTTCAAACATCCTTTTAATTTCTTTTTCAATTGAAGGTAGTAAAACAGGATTGATCCTTCTAAGTTTTTGTTTAAAAGGTTTTTGATCTGGTTTCAAAGGTATAGTGTGTTGAATTATGGATGTATCATATGCTTTAAGGTCTTCATAACTCCAGGCAAAAACGTCTTGGAATTCCTTTAAGAGTTCAACATATCTAACCTTTTGATCTTCTGGTAGAGATTTGGATAATTTAACCATTTTAGGATCTTCTGGGGTCCCTAAATTGTATTCTTCAATATCAGCCTTGACAGGCTCCATTTTGGGTCTAAATGGAATATCATTTGAGTCGAAAAGATCCTCCAAAGGAGTTAATCCCTTGGGTAAATGATTATATTTCAGATTAATGATTTCTGTCTCATCTTCTATGATCTCATCAGATTCCATGTTTTTCAAATCCTGCATGTCTTTTTCTGTGAATGTGGTTGGGTGCAGCATATGAATTGCGTTCTCTCTTGAAATATCTATTTTTTGTTCTTTTCTTGATTAGATTCACTAACTGTTATGTCCTCATCTATATTACAGTTAGAAAACTCATTTTGAAGTGTCAAAAAACTATTGATTTGATTATTATTTACAAATACTTGCCAATTCAAAATATTGTCCGGTATAGCAGGCCTATGTCTAATCTCAACTGAAAACTGATGATTAGGATCAAAAGGTAATTTACATGTACTAGCGAACATTGTGAGACTGTGAGCATGCAAATTTTGTTTCCTGGGAATCTTGGCAAGTTGAGCTTGTAGAAAGGTGTTGAGAATTTCCACAACTGTTTCTCTGTATTGTTTCAATCTCATGTCTTTTGTTGAACATTCTCCTTTAATTTGTTGAATAATTAGCTCGGAATCTCCTATGATTGATACCCTAATAGCTCCTAACTTCTTGACATGTTTAAGCCCTAATAAAAGAGCTTTGTACTCTACTATGTTGTTAGTGCATTTGAAATTCAACCTATAAGCATGACCTTCAGCATGATTATTTTCAACATTATGTAACCAAACCCCAGCTCCTGCTCCTAATTTGTTCACTAAGCCATCAAATTCTAAATGCCACAGAATTTCATGTTCATAATCTTCATCAATTGTTTTAAAATGTTTTTTGATAGGAGCTAGTTGTTTAGTTTTTCTGATATTTCTTGATCATCTGGTGTTTCCTTGTTTTCAGAAATCTCTTCAATCTTAACAGTAGTTTTGTTTGTAGTGTTGTTTGTAGTTTCCAATTCTGGAGCTTCTATTTCAGTAGGAAGATCCAATTCAGCATTGTATAAAATAAAAGAGTCCATATCAGAATGTATAGAATAGACAGGGAAGTTTTCAGGCTTCTCATGGCTACTGACTAAATATTTCATCAATGTCTCTCTGTAAAGTCTTTTAGGCTGACCAAAAACTGAAATAGTGGCTTATGACATGTCCAGTTGAATAGATCCTCCAAGTTTAGCACCCCAGGATCTAGACAACAACATACCATATTTAGGAGGGATATCAGCCACTACTATATCCATCAAAATAGACTTAGCATGATATTGCACCAAAGTAACACACAAATCTTTAATCAATCCTAGACATTTTACCTGACTAGAATCAAAAGAAAACAAATCTTTATACGATCTGGTAATGTCTAGATTTAATCTTTCCATCACTGCTTTTGGCATCAAATTGTGAGATGCTCCATAATCAAGCATAGCATTGTGGAGTATCTTGTCATGAATGTTTAGGCTTACATAAAATGGAGGAGTCCCTCCACTTTCTGGTTTGCCATTTACCTCAGGGCCAAAAAGGAGTTTGGGTTGATCATCAAGAATATTTACTGAATCATCCATTCCAGTAATGTTAATGTTTAGGGATTTGCTGATTTGACTTCTATAGACATCGTGTTTAGCCAATTCTGATAAAGGAATGGCTATCTTTAGTTTTCCTATTTCAGCCTCTAGATTGAAAGGTTTTTCTGTTTGAGCTTTAGTGTTTTGCACAGTTGGGTTTTCTCTATTTTTTGGATCTTCAATGTTTTTCTCTTTTTCATGAGTGAAATTTTGATTTGAAGGTGTTTTTGAACTAACTTCTACTGGTTCTTCTTCATTTCCTACAGGAGGAAAAGTATTAGATTGTTTTTTATTGTTTAGTTGGTTATAAGACACATCTTCAATTATTGGATTTGAAGGGTTAGGATTTGTCCTAGGCATAATTTGTACAGGAGGAATGTTTTGTACAGGAGGGATGTTAACTTTACCTTTGACATTTTGTTTTGCAGTTTTCTGTTTGCTATTCTCTAGCACATCAATCCGTCTGCTTCTCAAATTGTACTGTTTATGAACCTCATAAATTGTTGTGTCATAGCCTTCCTTAAAATCAAAAGTCTCACCTGAATGAGTTTGGAATGTTTCAAGGATGTGATTCTCTTGATCATCCTGGGATAGGAAAACTTTTGGTTCATTTTTGTTTTCAGTTACATTGTTTATTTCTACATCTTCTGTAGGTTCTTCAGAAGTTGAGCCTTCAATAAAATTTTCTTGGAAAGGTGGCCTGATGTTTTGGTAAGGGACATTCTTCCCACTGTTTTGGTTCTGATTTCTTCTAAAGTTTGGGTTTCTCACAATATTATCACCAATAGATTTTCTTTCGATTTTTTCCACTCTGTCTCCTAATATTTCCATACCTTTAATGATTGCATCCAGCTTCTTTTCAAAAGCTGAAGGTTCTTCATTCAAAGGCATTCTTCTTTCGGCCCTAGCTTTGGCTCATTTTTCTATAAGATTTGCTTCTACAATCACCACTATGCTTTGCATTTCCTCTAGGGTTTGGGGGGCTCTTTCCCTGAGAGAATAGGCTATGTCAGAGTCAAAACCATCTGGAAATTTGACCAATACAGAGTTAGGTGGGGGTCTGAGGTTCTGGGGAACAGTGTTATATGCTTCATTGAATATTATTATGTAATCTTGCACTGTTTCATTAGGTCTTCTCCTTAGTTTTTCAAATTCAGATAAGATCTGAAGAGGGTCTTTCTTCTTCTCCCATCTATTCAAAAATTCCCTATACAAAGCTGCTAAATCAGCAATACTGTTTGGATTAAGGGCTCTAAACCATGTCCTAACTTCCCCAGTAAGACTTTGAACAAAAATTCTCATTCGGACATCATCAGTATCAATCTCATAAAATTCAAAGTAATCAGTCATCCTTTTGGTATGTTGTTGGGCTGTGTAAGTACCTGAGCCATCAAAAGGTGTGATCTTACTCTGATAATCTTGAGGCAAAGCTGCAGGGTTTGCTGGCAACTGTAAAGGAGCATATCTATTGGCCATTGGAAGGGGTAATGGAATAATAGGTGGTGGTGGTCTAGGTGGAGGAGTAGAAGGGGTGACTGGTGTTTGAAAAGCTTGAGAAAAAGTAACTGAACTTGGGGAAGCTTCAGTAATCACAGAAACGTTTGAACTTTCTTCAAAGGTCAGTTCGGATGAAATGGAGTTTTGTAAATGTCTCTCAAGGTGATATGAAACAAATCTGAATTGCAAATCTTCAAAAAACAATGGATCTGGAACTAATCTTGATAATTCGGTTTCAGAAAAATTCACAAATAAGGATGTTTCAAATCGTTCATCAAAAGGAATTTCGTCAAAATATATGATTTTCACGGGACAAGATTGTGATCTAAAAAGAGGTCTGGAACTACCAGAGCTCTCTTGACTTCCTCTTTCAAATCTTTCTTGACTTCCTTGTCTTCTAAGAATCCTCGGAATCAGATTCGGATTTTCAAATATCGGTGGTGGATTGGGGTCAGGATTTGACCTAGTATGACGAATCCTTTCTGAAGCCAGTTTTCCTAAATGATATATGTTTTTGGTTTTTTAGTTTTAATTGAAATGAAAATACAACTTCTATAAATTCTTCAAGAAATAATGATTTATGATTAAAATTTTCTCAAAGATTCTATTGAACTAGAGAGTCTGATTAAACATTTGAAAGTAAGGTTCAAAGTATAAGCTAAATCAGAGATAGACTGAAGCAGCATTTATTTACTATGCAGTTGCAGGGAAAAAGCATTTCAAAGGCTACCTGGCTGATCTTCAGACTCTGTCTGTAACTTATAAGTGAACAATATTAACAAAAACTGATTCAAGATCCCCAGTATGGTCGCCACTATGTTATCACTCAGGTTTTCCTTGAAGTTGTGGAAAAGGAAAGTATACCCGAGGTAACCACAAACCAACCTTCAGATGCAAAATCTAGCCACTGCATCCAGAGAGGGCTCTCTCTTTATAATTTATCTTTGTTCTTAGAAATTTTTAGGCTAGTTATAAATCCAAGAGTTTGTTTGAAAATGGTGGAATCTGCCAACTAAGGGCAAGGTTAAAGATTTTCAGTCCATTGGGCTATGGAGTCAAAGGATGGCTTTCCTGGACTTCTATTCTACACACAAGATGGCTTTGCAGGGCAAGATAGCCAAACAGAGAACAATCCTTAAAATTTAAAGTGGATGGGATGATTTTGAAGGGATGAAAGGCAGCTAAGAATCTTTCACCATGTTCAGAAGAAAGAAATGAAATGATTACAAACAAAGAGCAATGAAGAATTATTTATTATAGTAATCAAGAATGTTTAAATTAGCAAAGCAAGAGCATTTAAGAATTCATGCTTATAACCAATTTAGAGGAAAACATTAAGAATAATCACATCTGAAATCAGAGTACAATTAAGTAAATTCTGATTCAATCCTTTATGCAAATTATTCGGAGATGAACATAATGATATTATAAACAACTATAAAACTTAAGACATAGGGTAGAAAGACTTATTGAACTGCAGTCCGACACATGAATCCTGCAAAAAGTCCTGAGCTTCAAATTGTCATCCAGTAAGCCACAAATAAATTTCTCCAAAACACTTTTTATTCCAAAAAACTTCAATGTCACAGCCAAGTAATAGAATCCACCCTCAATACTCTCTTTGAGGGTTTATTTATACAAAAAATGATTGAAAATATCTCACACTAACCTAGCCAATAATCTAGGGTGACTAATGAGTAATTTACAATAAAAAGGAGACAAATGGTCTCGTAGACAGAATAACAAGTAACTGCTGATGTGTTGTTTCCTTCCTTTGTGGATGTGCTGGAGGCAGGTGCTATAATAGGGCTTGATGTTGTCCCTTTGAGTAATTCCTTTGCTTGTATGATACTCTTTGTTTCTACGGATACTCTTTAACCTGTTCAACTGATACTCTTTAATCTGTGCTCATTATTTATCCTTTACATAATGGTAAAAAGATCAAATTTTCTGTCTGAAGATAAATTTTACAAAATTTCCAATAAGTCGTCCCACCATTGATCTTCTGCGATTACAGTTCTTTTAAGTTTTCTTAATGTCTCATCGGCCTCTGTGTATCTGTAAAAAGTGGGCTAACTAGGGAACAAATACTTTATTTCATGCTCCAGATGAAACAAATTCTTCAATCTATCATAGAGATTCCTCCCTGTTGGCAATGTTGCTTGTGATGCATTGATAGAATTAACAGTTGTGTTATGAGCATGTATGTCTATTTTAGTAACATAGGTTTCCAGGTACATTATCTTGTCACCTGCTAGCATAGGACTGGGTAACCCATTGTCTAATAAAACCTGAAATTTCCCTTTAAAAGCATTGATTTCTTCTTGCATGTCTGAGCACTTCCTTTCCAAATTCTGCATAAGAGTTCTTTTGGTAAAAACTCTTTTTATTTCTAAGATAGTGCCTGTCCTGTCATCAATTCCTAACTTTGAAAGCTGTTGCTTAGTCCGTGTGTTCAGAAACTGTATAAGTTGAATGGCTTGCTCAGGTCTGGTCTTCAATTCATCTCTTGTTTTGGCTATTTCTTCCTGAGCTACTTTGATCAAGTCATTTTGTTCAAAGATTGTTTGAACAAAAGTCCAAATACTTTTTATTGAATCAATTATATTATTCCAAAGAATTTCGTTTATTTCTCTCAAAGGATTTTCTAATGAAAGATCTTTTTCTAAAGCCTTAACCAATTTTTCCAATCTTTTAATTAATGTTGCTTGTGACGTATTGATAGAAAGAACAGTTGTGTTATGAGCATGTATATATATTTTAGTAACATAGGTTTCCAGGTCCATTATCTTGTCACCTGCTAGCATAGGACTGGGTAACCCATTGTCTAATAAAACCTGAAATTTCCCTTTAAAAGCATTGATTTCTTCTAGCATATCTGTGCACTTCCTTTCCAAATTCTGCATAAGAGTTCTTTTGGTAAAAACTCTTTTTATTTCTAAGATAGTGCCTGTCCTGTCATCAATTCCTAACTCTGAAAGCTGTTGCTTAGTCCGGGTGTTCAGAAACTGTATAAGTTGATTGGCTTGCTCAGGTATGCTCTTTAATTCATCTCTTGTTTTGGCTATTTCTTCCTGAGCTACTTTGATCAAGTCATTTTGTTCAAAGATTGTTTGAACAAAAGTCCAAATACTTTTTATTGAATCAATTATATTATTCCAAAGAATTTCGTTTATTTCTCTCAAAGGCTTTTCTAATGAAAGATCTTTTTCTAAAGCCTTAACCAATTTTTCCAATCTTTTAATTTCCCTGGTATTATCTGCAACAGTCCTTTTGGACATATCATATTTCTGCTCCAAGTTTTCTAACTGCAATTTTGTGGTTTTAAGTTCTATGACCCTGAGTTTTAAACTTTCCATTTGTTTTACCAATTCATCAGAACTTAAACCAGAAGTGTCTACCTGTGCTGACTCTGTTTGTTGATCCGCTGTTGTGGTACCTGTAGTTGTAGTAGCTTCTGTGATGGATGCCTGCATGATAGCTTCCTTCTCTTGTAAAGCTTGTTCCAATTCTTTCTCTGTTTCACTCAGTTACTCAGTCATTTTTAAGAGCAACTCCATTATCTCTTCCTGTGAATTTTCCTTCAAAACTTCTTGGGTCTGGGGATGCCTTGAGGCTGGCAATTTCAGCTGCTTTCTCAATGCGGCTATATCATCATCTTTCTTTTTAATTAGTGCCTCAGTGCTTTTGATATCTTTGGGATTGTGACCCAAACTGATGATTATATCTTCCAAAGACTTGATTCTGTTATCTTTTTCCTGAGAAGAAGCCTTCTCAATTTGCAATTGGGTGTTTGTGTTATTTAAAGAATCTCGCAGCCTAAGGGCTGCCATGGCCTTATCAGTAAGGGTGGAGTATATCATTTCCCCAGTTTGTCTATGCAACTCTATCTGGTCCAGGGGATGAATGTCTTTTGCCAGGACCTCAAAATTGGTCCTAATATAATCAGATGATGTCATGGGATTTGGTACTTTGGATTTAAAATGGCTCATCATCATTTTGCCTTGTTGAATGTCAAATGCTGACATCAATCTTTCCTGATTATGTGGGGCCATTTTTAGATACTGATCATATACCTTCATTCTCAATGGATCATTCTTTGCTTTTATATTAATGAAAGTTTTCTTGATATCACCTGCATCTGTTTTTGGTGACTTAAAAGAAGATACTTCAGTACTCAACTGCTTTTGCAATTCTTTTCTTTTGTGGCATGTATGTGTTTCACTAACTGTGCCAGTTAGTTGACTATATTCTCTTTCATCATCAAACATCTCATCAATGATTTCCACATCTGGAAGTGGATCGGGTTTCTGCTTTTTAGCTTGATGTAGCTTTGACCATTCTTTGGGAGGAGTAGGATCTGGAGCCTGTATTTTCTTGCCTATTTCCATATTAGATGGAGTTTGCAATTCTGAAACTTTAGGATGATTTACTTTAGTAGGAGAAACCTGTGTCTGATCTGGTGCCCTGGAAGTTTGAGGTTTCTCTGCCATGACGAAAGTTTCAATGACCTGTATTTCAGGCTCTTTCCCTTTACCTTTAGACTCTACTGCAATTGATAGACTCTCTTCCTGTAACCCTTATTGGAGATTTCCTGCTGAAGAGGTGCTAATGTGAGGTACATGCACTTGACCAAAAGATTCTAGGTCAAACTCTTTCTCAAGATTTTTCATAATTTTTTTTCTATTGCCTTCTTCATTATCTTGCTCCACTAGTGTTCCTTCCACCCATTCATATTGGTTAGCATATTGTTCTATTTCAGGAATCCTGTGGTGAATATATGGGGATGATTTTTTCTTCATTCTTTTATCACAGATAAAACCAAATAGATCATAAGGAACCCAACGGAAACTCCTTTGGAACTTGAAATGGTTTTGTAGTATATCTTCTGCTTCTCGCTCGGCCTCCCTAGAGTTGCATATGAAAGGACCTAATTGACTTTTGATCCTGAGTTGGGCTTTCCTTTTTACACTACAAAAATGAATCATATCAAAATTATTCATTTGCCTGAAATATTCTAAGGCAAAAAGCCTCATAGGCACATATTTTGGCAACCTGAATGGATATAATTCACATCCATATATTCTGATGATTGAATGATTTTTATATAAATACCAGTCCCCAACTTTATATGTCCTTGAAAGCTGCAAAATCTTCTTAATCTCATTACTGAGCCTCGGAGGGGGAATTCTTGTCAACAAGGTAGTTGCAGGATATACAAAAAGATCGATGAACTCAGCATAGGAATAGGGAGAATCATAGGAAGAATGAGTTATGGCAGACCAAAAAATAACTGATCTAGGGTTTTCCTTGGCATCAAGCTTTTTAACAGGAAAAGGGAACTTCTTTGATTGATAATAGATGAGGAGATGGTAAATAACTGAGGAATATTTAAACACTTTCTCATTATCTAGCCTCATGAACTGGTCATGGATTTTATTGGAAATGAAGGATGCAAAATCATATTTTACTGCAGGAGGTTGCCCAGGAGTAAAGGTAGACAACAATACCAAGGTTATTTCATCAACATATTCACTTGTATTGAAACCCATAATAAAGGATATCATATTGAGGATGAGTCTGCCCAACTTATTAAAATAAGCAAAACCATATGGAGGGGACCCCTTAGGTTGATGTTCAGGCAACATAAAAGTCTGGAAAATACATTTTAGTTTTTCTGGGGACAGTTGGGCAGACTTTTCAAGGAGTTCTTCCATGGACAAAGGAGCAAGATCGTGATCAGGTTCAAAATGGAGCATTGCATTGATGGCCTGAGGAGTGATGGGGAAAAGGATACTCTGATCAGGAGACAACACTGCCCTTTGAGTCGAATCATAGTTGGAATGACAGTAGTGGATGATTTCTTGGAAAATATGGACTGAGGGGATAAGATATCTTGGGAAATTGGATTCCCACAACCCAATGACATCCAGACCCTTCGAATAATCATCTCTGCAGCGACAATAATTTCGAAGGGGACTTTCATCGAAAACCAAGTCTTTAATTTGAAAGTCTTTATCAACTAAGGGCAAGTATTCTAACTCTCTGTGAGGGGCATTCAATGGAGTTACATTCAGGGCTACCAGAGCTTCCATTTTGGTTCTTGTGTATTCAAAATGGAAGTTTATGGGTTTTCTTCACAGACCGGGCGCAATTTTAGTTTTAATGAGGGAAAATGGCACAGTTGCAGGTTTGGGGGAACAATTCACAGTTTCAAAAATCAGGGAATGATCTTAGCGATAAGATTTTAACACTGATCCAGTGGAAAAACAAGGAACACAGAGTTTCTTTTAAAGTTCGGAGCACAACGGAATAAATACTTGTTTTCGGAGGCAAACTGGGATTTAACAGGTATCAAGTGGTGGCAAGAAGATGCTTGAACACTGGTTCGGCGGAATTCTCGAGCGAAATTGGATAGAACAGTAATTTTCAGTGAAATTTGAATTTCGTAGTAGAAGGTGCAATCGCTTTCAGCAATGAAAATGACAGGAAAAACACGAAATTTGTTTTATTTACAAAGTCAAAGGGATTTTTATTTTATCGAGGAATGACGTCATCAAGGTACGGGATGACTTGTGGCAGGGGTCGGGCGGTAAACGGTAATTTCCGCACTGCTTATGGGCAATGGCGGTTTTAAACGGGGAGGCAGCGATTCCATTTAGAAGTCAACACGTGGCCGGTGGACTATTCCAAAACCACCGTGCCCCACGTAGCGGTCTTTCCAGGACCTTAAAGAACGGCCAACGGAATAATCTGAGTACATTTTATCTTTGGGAAAGGTGATTTGACGGTGGAGGACGTGGCGTTGGCGGGTTTTAATGTGCGGGCCCGACAGATATTTAAAATAATTAACATTTCATTATTTATCCCAGGCGGCTTTCGATTGGAGGAAAGGTTGGTTATTAATTAATCCAAGTGATTAATTAATCCCATGGTTATAAAGGGTCGGGTTCGTAACAAAACTTTGATTTTTTAACTCGAGTTAGGGTTGGGGAATGGAATATACAGCAGGATTTTTAACTCGAGTTAGGGCGTCAGGTATGGGGGAAAATGGAATTATTTCCGAAATTTAGTTTTAATTAAACTCGGGATTTATTTTATTTAAACATATAAAATATATGTTTCAAAGTTTTTCATATATGTTTTTATTATATGATAAATCAACCAATGTGTTTAACTTATCATAGGGGCAGGAATATTATATAATGATATATTTTAACCAAAGGGCACATAATGTGGGTTTTTTATGAATGCATGGGAAATAAATACTTTGGTTAAAATCATAATAGATGGGTTTTTGGGATATTAGATAAAAGGAGTTAAGTACTATAGGATAAGGTCTTTTTACTAGGGATTTAATAAATACATTAGAAGTTAATATGACAAAGGACAAGGTAAACTCAAAACATTTTGCAAATCTAAGAAAGTGAAGATTTCTGAAGTAAATTGCAATATCTCAACTTCAACACTTAAACTTAGAATAGTAAGTTATTTTGAGGGATTATTATGAAATTTTGCATAATTTTCCCTAAGTAAAATAGAATTTTACTTAGGAAAACATTAAAAGTGAATGAGTGCAATGATGGATAACTTCAAGTACTTAGGTATTTTTGATCATCAGGCCGAGGGTTCGGTCCCTCCAAAATTCAAGGAAATGCCTTGAGCCCCTTTAATCTTCAAATACCTTAGCACTTTGGGGAAATTAGTAAAACTTTTAGGGAGAAAGTGATGTGGGAAGTTAATGATTTTGACTTTGCTTTCTGTGAATTTTCCAATGTATTTTTTGCTTCAGTACTTGTGATGAAAGTAAAGGATTAACACATTTAACAGCATCATTCATCACATGAAAGTTTTGCAACACCATCTACCTACCCTATCTACTTGACACTACCATCTCAGATTAAACTGTTGAGCACCTTTTATTAACTCTACCTATCTACTTATCTTCCAAGATTAAACTGTTTGGTCAGATATTTATTCTCTATTCTACAACATGAAAGTGAAACATGAATGAGTCAAGTTTAAACAATTTAACTCTTCATAAATTGTGGCAAAAGTTTGACAAGTTGCACACAATTGCTTTATTACAAAAATGAAATAGTAGTGGCATTTGGATTTGCACACTTTCCTTGGTCTATTTTTGCTTGGGGTTCATTTCTTTCATTTTCTTGACCAATTTATTTTTCTTACCCTTTGATTTTTATTTTTAGGGTATACCCTCTTTACATTTTTTAAATTTTTTGATTTTTTGGTTTTTCAAGAATATGGAACACCTTTGCTCAAGAAAAAGGTTTGAACATATTCCATAGTTTAATCAAGACAATCATGAAAAATGACACCTATTGGTATAGGAGTCTAACAGTAGGTTCTTAACACTATCAATGCATCAAATTGCAAGAAAGGGAACTTCAAATTAACATAAAAATATTCAAACAAAATGTTCAGAAAATGAAAGTTGGTGTGCCTTGAATACACAAAGTTCTTATGATTTTATAGAATCCGTTCAACAATATGTGAATTATAAGCCTATGGATCTCTATTAGAATCCTTATAAAATTTAAAATCATACAAAATATCGCTTATCTGTCGATTTTATATTTAGAAATAAAATTGACACAGTCGTGCCATTTTCGGACTCTGTTCCTAGATGTTGCAACGTGTTGACTGCTATCTTTGACTGAGGGAATGCATGATCTTCTTGGTGAAAAGGCCAGGATAAGTAGGAGGAAATCCATGAGGGGATCATCCTCTATCCACCCATATACTCCTTTGCTGAGCTGATGCACCAGAGCCCTACTAAAAATTAAGGTAGTTGCGGATCTGTGGAATAGCTACAGAATTGTATCAATTCTGTAGCTGAATGTAATATTTAACAAAACAATAGGGTATATTAAAAAATATGAAGAATAGGACACAAAAATAATTTATCTTGTCAAAATCATGTGTTTTCTGCCTTATTAGGTTGACAGTGATAGGAAAAGAAGGAAAATATGGATGCAAAAAGGGTGTCATAACAAAACAATTATGGGACTCTACATTCCCCCATACTAAAGGTTTTGTATGTTTAGTTACTACATATCCTTAGATACTTCTGCCAACACATCCAATTTCACCATTTTCATCCTTTTTCTTGTTACTGCCATCCTTGGTTTCTTCATGAGAATTTTGTACTTCAAGTTAATGATTTTTCTCTTCATGGTTCTGTTTTCTTCCTTCAATTTCTTGTTCTTTTTGTACCATAGACTCAAATGTAGGAGGAGGTTGTCACTCCTGGAAATTTGAACTTCATTTTGAGGTTTCAAAGACTGGTTTTCATTTTTAACATACCTTTTGATGTCTCCAGTTCAAAGATTTCATTCCTGAGGATGTCGAGAACTCGAGGTTCTTGTGGTTCATTAAATTGGTATTTCTCTTCACTTAGATTTGGAACTGATCTACTGGTTGCTTCTCTTTTCTCCAGTGATTCTATGTAATCATAAATCTCCTGTTGTACTAGATCAATACCTATGATTTGTCCTGGACTTTGAGGAGGTGAAATGTAGGAAAGTGGTGATGCTCTCGGGGAATTTTCCATGGTTTCATCTACCTATAAATCAATGTGTTCTACATATTTTGAAGACACTTCCTTCACTGTGTTTAGCCTGGTACTTCTTCTTAGTCCTGTGACAGGGGTCTTTGGGGTTTTAGGCTTCTTTTTTTGAGGAAAAATCTTTTTTTTGTTGTTGGATTTATTTCTTCTAACATCCTTTGTATTCATTTTCTTTAAAATTTATGCAATTGGCATGTCATCCTCTGACAAATCTTGTTGTTGTTGTGGCTCTTGTGCTAGTAGTTTTTAAATTTTCCTTTTCTTTTGAGTTCTGCTACTACTTGGTTGTTCCTTTGTTTCCTCTTCAAAATGGTTCCTAACTAGAAAGGCTTCCCATGTATCCCCTATACTTTGAAGATGGAATTCAACAAGTATTTTAACCAGCCCATGGTGATACATTGTGTTTTTTTATGAACTGAATTCTCTTTTGAACATTCCATGACACCTTTTTACGATTATTCAACAAGAAATACGGAAGGTTCATTCCATGTTCATCAAGAAAATTCATCAACTGTCTTATATGGTATAAAAACACACAACCGAATCGTCCTTCACAAGTAACAAATTTTTGGATGATTAGGAGAAAATTCCTCCACTTAATTTTTAATGCAGAACTGGGAATGCCTTTTCTGAAGACAGTAATTTCCATGCTTGGTTTTTCAAGAAAACCCTGCAGTCATCTCCTTTGATTCCTCTATTCTTGAACCACTTTTCTCCTATACGTGGAAATCTGGTAGCTTCTGCAATCAGAGACTCTGTAATAGTGAATTTGATTTCTCCTATTTCCACTTCTATGCCATCAAAATCCCTTGCAAAAGTCTTGGTGACTTCTTTGTGAAAACCATCAAATTTATCCATAAATTCCATCCATTGTGCTTTATACAATCATTCTCTTGCCTACGGATATCCTTCCCATAATTTCTTCCCTGTTGGCTCTGTTTGGACAATCACACCCATGATTGGAAGATGTTTCACCTCCAGAAATTGTTTGTTGACAGGGTAATGAACTTGGTAGGGTTTGCTTCAGAGCAAAAATGGCGGATGGTGATGGAAAAATGAGAGGGCAGGTAGGTATGATATGAAGGTATAAGTGAGTGAATTAGCCATTAGCCATTCATAATTATGTTTGAGGTGGTGATAAAATCAATGAATCGGGACTTTGAACCGTGTTATGATGATGAAACGGGTATGGCGAATTATAAGGGATTTGTTATAACACTGTCACCTTTCATAATGATTTTGATTTGGTCGATAATGTCATGTCCATATCATTCATATATTAATATATTGACCCCTATTTTTAAATTAAATTATTACATACCTTTGGTTTATTTTCTTTCTAACATCTTATTGTCATCTTGCAGGTGTTCTATTTAATGAGGAGACAATCACTTCTCCATTTTATTTTATCATCAAATGTTCTTGTCAATTAGCTATAGAAACTGTCAAGGTTGCAGAAATCTGTCAAAGCTACATGTTGGGCTAGAATTGTGAATTACGGATAAATCATGCTTCCCTAGACAGGTGCTAGTCTAGAAAAACAGGTGAAAGACTATATGACTATTTCTCCTAACTCAGAACAGATACACAGAGAGGATTGGAGGCTTACTTGTTCAGTCGCTTCCAGATGGCTCCTTCTGTTGCTTCTGTTGTAGCTTCAAATTCAAACGGTTTTTCGGGCTGAATGCTTCCTGCAAGAAAGAACACTGAAAAAATAGAAGATGCAATAATATAGATATCTATTCAAGCTAGCTAGCTAAATCAGTAAAGCATAAACCATACACATCAACTAAGATCTTGCAATATGGAAAATCAAAGCCAATACATATGCATATAGGGAAAAATAAGCAGTACTCTTTATTGATGATAGGAGAGGTTACAACCTAGTGACTGATTTGAAGTGACCTTCCAGCAACGTTCCCAAGCCTCATCACAGTATAAATCTCTCCAGCAATAGCTACACAAATCTAGCTCTCAATTGAAAATTCCCCAGCATTTCTCTACTCAAATTATTCCTTCTTAAGCACTTAGATCTGTGCTCAATTTATAGATGAACTGTAGATTGTTTTACAATCAATGACTTTCCAATAATAGGCAAGACATGTTCCCAATCATGTAGATGTCAAATGGACACTTGGATTCGAAGCTTGACACATGTGAACTCTTCTAGAAGGCACTGGCCAAGTGGAGATTCCATAACAATGAGAATTTCACTCCCAATGTGACCAATGCACCTGTGAATGTCGGGAAGTGCTTTGCAGAGCAGCCTTGCATGGGGCTACCTGCATATGCAATACACTTAAGCCCCTTAGAGCTTGCGTTGGTGAGATCTCATATGCTATATAATAAGCTTCAAACCATGGAAACCTTTGCTTGATGAAAGTCTTGCTTGATTTGTCTTGTTTCTTGTCTTAGGGCATGTAGCAACCAAAATGATAGGGAATGATAGACCCTTGATCATTGGTACTGGAGATGATGCCCAATTAACTAGGTCATTGGGAATGGTGCCCAAATTGACCTATAACAATTCCCCCCTAAAGCATGAGATCCAAATAATAAGAACATTTGATTGAGATTCTTTACACTGTGATGAGCCTGGAATGAAGCAGAGTGGTCACCTGCATCAATGTTACAATACATTATATCATGATATATCCTCTTTGATCATAATTACTGAGGGTAGGCATTCCCATGTTCAACACATAAAACAATCTAATAACATGTATATAATTCAGAAAGTCGTCTTTATTGGAAAGTTGCCCAAATGTAGACATGCCTACAGATATAGGCCCATGTTTGGATGACAATCTGTATGTAAGGTCACCATATAGATGATGTGTACAACAATCCTGAAATCACAGCCCGGATGGCTGAAACTAGATCTGAGGTCTTCTTATCTCGTTCACTCGATCATTTGGATAAAAGTCTAGCCATGCGCATATATGATTTGTAGTCGAACATGGAAAGAAATCATTTGATTACCAGCCAATGATGTGAGCTGTTAACAAGCGCGAGAGAACCACCATTAATTTCAATGGCCCTCAAGGTATTGCAGTACATTTTGTAAGGCGTGAATAGATGGTTTTATGTCGAACGCCAAACAAAATCTTTCGGTTAAAGGTCCGGAAGCGAGGATCTTGTCGATGTTGTAACAAGCCTCATGGTACTGGAATCTGATGTTTCTAAGTGAACTTCCTGGATATGGATTTGTCATCGACGGGAAGTCACCTTATTGCAAAACTAGAGTTACTGATTTCGGAGATAAGGGTATGACTTGATATAGAAATTTTCAGGGATGACGGTCATGAAAATGAAGGTTTATGAGTGTTGTAGAAAGATGAGTTTTTAATCACTGGATGACTTCTCTTGAACATATCGGCGACACTGTGATGAGTTGGCAGCATTGACCCAAAACCGAAGTGAAGGTATGATGAACCATAGGTGTGAATGAACCGTCAAGATGATTACCCAACCCAAACAGTCATGTACATGGAGTGAAAGAAGTGTCATGTTCAAGAGCGACTTGCTACCAAAAAGAAACTTTTCTTACTTTTCCCAAATTTTCCTTGGTCATTTGTCAACCAATACCTCTTTATTTTTTAACAAGCTTGAGGAGGATAACATTTTCTTGATCTATAATTCAACCCTTCGGGCAAATAAAGTATCGCTATTAAATAATTTAACGAGTCTAGTGATGAATGAAAATCGATTCTTTCCATGATCGACAAGCCCGTTGCTATTTTATGTTTTAACGAGCTTAACGATAGTGATAGCCCGGTTCGTTTTCATATTTAGAGAGTCTGAAAAAAAGGATGAAAGAGAACTCCAAAATTACTTTTTCGTAAGTTTGTGACTTAGACCCGAAAAAGTGTAAAATAATATCTAAGAGAACCTCTTTGGTCATGTTTAACCAAGGTATTCCTTTTTCGTAAATAATCTATCTCAGTCCAGAAAAGGGTTAAACTTATACTGAGTAGATATCAATTCATTTACTTTAACGAGCTCGAAAAGACAAGTGCTCGAAAATATATTCACATTATCAGAGTCTGAAAAGAGCTGAAAGAAGATTCTAGGGGTTCCTTTTTCACTGTTATCGAAACTCGAAAAAGAGATAAAAGTGTGCTTCAAATCCTTTTTCGTTTTTAACAAAGCTAAAAAAATAAGGAGAAAAAGTATGCTTTGTGGTCAAGTCATTCTTTGAAATAAATCTGCACGACCAATCTGTTCATCAGTTATAAGACCTGTTTCAGAGCAACATCAAATGGATTAAAAATACCTGTTTCAAGATAAAAACATAATAAAACTATAGTCATAGCAAGAAATGTAATTTGCAAATAATTAAATGACTATTAAAAGTAGCTTCACTATTCATTTTTACCATTTCAAAGTTACCATTTGCATTTTTGAGCTCTGAACCTGATTTTGCCCACGAACTTCAATGGTCGATTACATGCCATTGGTAAGAATGTTTTAAATGCCCCCTGCAAGAGCACATATCGAATGCCCTCTGCAAGAGAAGATTCCCCCCAAGCTTCATTTCATTCATCTAAGTAGATTACTGGTTACTAATAGCTGGATGGAATGAAGGTTCATTATAGGGGAGGATTTGTTTCATTTTTTAACGAGCTTGACACTGTTGGAACGAGGTCTCCTAACAAGCTGCGAAACTGGTCCATTTTGAAATTTTTTTATTATATTTAGCCTAGAGGAGGGGTTTTGGGGTGGGTCAAAGCCTCGAAGGCATTGTAATGGGTCAAAGGGTAAACTAGGGGTCCGAAAGCCATGGGTTGCGGACCATAGGAAAGTCGAGGCTAGATTGTTATAAATAGAGATGCATTTTGTATTGTAAAGGATAGGATATTATGGGCTATTAATACGAATTGAGATTTAAGCTATCTGTTTGGGTTTTGGGGAACGGACTCCTGCGTGCGTGGAGATCCAAGTCCAGTTGTGTGCAGACCCTGCTGCTGTGTGCACAGGTTGGGAAGGGAATTGGAATTGTAAGGAAGAATTGATGAATGAATGAATGCGAAAGGTTGTTAGAGAACTGAATCTATGAGTACTTTTATGCGAATTACTGATAATTTCTGTATTATGTGTTTTCTGTATTTAAGCTGCGAAAGATCTGTATACTGCATTCTTGGATCTAGATCTGTTAAGTTCTGTTTATGTACTACTGTGTTGATGTTATAACAAGCATATAACTATAGATCTAGTGCACGTGGATGCGAATAGAGACTTAATTAACTCTACGTAGAATAAGGTAATCGGGGATTATAGGACCTAGCACCGCTCTGCTTGCTTTACCCATCCTTTTTCAGGGTGCAGAAACCTGGTTCCAGCACCCACCCATACTACTTCGGGTGAGACTTTGACCTACGAAAGTAGGTCACTGCCGAAAGGGCCAGTAGTATAGGGGTTTGTTGGCAAACCTTGCTTACCGAACCTGGGTCAGGACCCCTCGAGCCAAAAAATGGTTCCATTGCCGGGATCAGAAGAAGTCTAAGAGAGGAATCGGGTAATGACAAGAGAATACTAGAAACTTGAAAGAAAAGATATCGAAGACTGGTTCGAAAGATAGATCCAGGAGTTCACAGTAAAAGAAAACCACAGTGAAAAATTAACGGCGGAAATGTGGAAAAATAGGTACATTCTTACTAAAAGCTACGAAATATTCTTTGTAACCTTTGCGATTGAACTCCAGGAGTGGCTGGCCAGGCTTGTGGAATTCCAAAAGTCCTGGAAGGACGAGCGAGTCACTCAATGGACCCCAGAGCTGCTCGAACAACTGGAAAGAACTGATAATACTATCACACGTATGGTGTATCACTGGGTGGATAATGTGCTGGGAGGATTTGTGATAGAATTTTCCATTGATCAGTTTGTATCATACTCTGAGGCCAAACGACGATTCTTCAAAGGGTTTCGGGGCAAATTTCTGAGGACGTTACCATTGCTGATCAAGAAATTATTGTGCGAAAAGAGTATTCTGTGTAGTCATACTAACTGAATGACCTCCGATCTAGATGGGAGCGCAACATTCAGTGGTAAATACTATCGAACCAACCTTGACGGAGGGAGATCCACCTACAATCGATTGTAGGAACCAGCTGAGCAAGATCCCCCAGCTACATCGCCACCTAGGCTGCGTAAAGGTAAGAATTCGCCTATACTGCCACCCTCCCTAGAGAGTGATATGGCTACACATTTGAAACTACCTACCTTCAAGGGGTAGGAGATGAGGATATGGACTGATTTTGGTTTGTTGCAGACTCTGTATGGATTGAGCAGAATGTGGCGAGTGATACGGTAAAAAGGGCGCAGCTGTCATTGGCCTTCAAGGATAGGGCCCTGGACTGGTATATGCGTATATTGCCCAGAAAGGGGGCGCATCTATTCAAGATAGCAAGGATTCTTTGAAGCACCAGTTCAGGAAGCCGAAATATTATTCCCAGTTGGTAGCAGAAGTAAAGGACTTCAAACAAGGTGCGTCTGAGTCAGTATGGGAGGTTGATCAAAAACTGAAGAAAGCAATCAGGGAAGGAGGATTCGAATATGATGATATACAACATACAAAATGTTTCATCACTATGTTTTTACCTCACCTGCGCATGCCAATGATTCATCAGACCTTTGAGTCAAAGGAGAATTTTGTGGAAGTCGTTATGAAACTAGAGGCTACCCCCCGAGAGGATACGTCAGCAGGGGTGCAAAAAATCCAGGAACAACTTGGGGCCATGCATATGGAGATACAGAACCTGCGAAAAGAGTGAGGAAAGGACGTTTGCGCAGATCTCTGGTGCATACAATGCTAGGTGTCTAGCCATACGAAGGATCAGTGCCCTCTGCTGATGGATTACATGCAAGCAGGAGGACCCAGTCCAATACGCCCAGGGGAAAGTAGGAAACCCATACTATTATGACTAGGTTCAAGCGGACCTGCACTATGGTGTGATGATTATTGGGTAGCAGGACTGCATGATAGGAACCATTGCCCTCGGCTAGGTGTGTATGTCCTAGAACTAAAGCAACAATGGTGTCGATTCTGCTGATTAGTGGGACATGATGAGAAGAACTGTCATACTTATGACTTAATGATGTATCGTAGGAACTTATATAGGGTACAATCGGACCCTGCGTCGCCAAGAATTTCTGCGCACTTTGGAGAATCACCAGCCTAAGGCAGAGGAGGTCAGGGAGGAAGCACAGGACGAGGACTTGGGCAGCTAGTCTGTTATAACTGTGGGGAAATAGGGCACTTTTCTAGAGAATGCCCGAATCCCACTAGGCCATCATGCAAATATTATAGGCAGCTAGACCATGAGGTAGAAGACTGCCCAATTTTAATAGCCAAGATGTAGTAAAAGTAGCCCATCCCTACCCAGAATGTACAAAGAGTTAAATCCGAGCTAAGAAAGGCGGATCCTTGTGTAAAAGTGATGACACGCAGTGGGCTGGTCACCCACGGAGCAAGAAAGGAGCTTGCCTCCTGGAAAGGAGTGTCTGTCAAAGAAAAAACAACGCCAATAGTCCCCACGCTGCCACCAACGCAACCTCAGATAGAGGAAGGGGTTGAGCCCCTTTTAAAGGCATGTCTAAAGCTGTTGTGAAATCCGCAAGCTATAGGAAATCTCCAAGCACTACTGAATACCTGCGCGGTTCAGACCAATTTGATCCCTGAAACTAAGGATGTACACAAACTATACAGCTATAAGAAGCGCACCGGAAGAGAGATGCGTTTGACTACGTAGATTGGTGACTACAATATGGATCAGGTTATCTTAGATCTGGGGTCAGATGCGAATGTATTACCAAAACAGACATTGCAACGAATCGGAGAACCTAATTTAGAATTGTCCACCATCCAGCTGCGAATGGCTAATCAACAAAAAATCATCCCTCTGGGGAGGTTACCAAAAGTCATGGTTGACACTGCAGGGGCAAGGGTCATAGCTGAATTTGAAGTCATAGAAATTGTGGAAGATGTGGATCCCTACCCTGCGCTCCTTGGACTGGAATGGATAATTGACATGGGGGGGGGGGGGGTCATCAATCTCAAGAAGCGCATCATGGTATTTGAAAGCAAAGGTACGCGTGTCATAGTACCACTAGATCCAGCAGAAGGTGCACGGTATACAGAGCCAGCCTATAAGGAGGAGGAATTAGATCACATTTATAAATTAACTGCACAGGATGAAGATCGAGTTAACCCCATAGATGAAGGAATGCTCTGCTGGGAAAAGGACAGTGAATTTTTTTCTGACTCTGATGAAGAGCTGGAAAATTAGCAAGGTCGAATACACGAAGTTTCGATGCTCCGATGTCTTCAGACCATCAGGAATTTTCAGCGCATCT